>CP139509.1:465336726-465936726 GCA_021014915.2 Artemisia tridentata subsp. tridentata | reverse complement strand
TTAGCCTTGACTGTTAATAGAATGGTTCGAACACACAGGGGTAAAATGGTCGCATAATACACATGAGAGTCGAAATTGCCAAAAAAAGAAATTTGGCTACACAACACTCGAAAAATTGGCAAGTTAGTTACATTGTTACTATTGTGGTTTGCAAGTGATTATGTATAAGATTACCCATTAAGATGAGCATTGCCTCAGAAAAACGTCCTATTGACCGGTCAAGGAGGGTTTTGAGGAAATAAGTTGTGGGTTCACTCTCAACTCCTTACTAAAAGGGCACTCGAACAGAGGTGCTGATTGCCTAAGGCTAGGTCCTTGGGAAAGGGTCAATCTACACCCAAAAGGTTGCACAGGCTAGGTGAGGGTTTCCCCACCAGACTAAACCTTTTGAGGAGATTAAGATAACCTAACAAATAATAACCGTTTTTGGTGTGATGTTGGTGTTTAATATTAGGTGTTTGAAGTTATACTTAAGGTTTGTATGGGTAACCATAAGCAAGTTATGTGTATTAGCTTATAAGGACATGTTTGGCGTATAAGCTTACAGGGATTAAGTTTATTTTTACTAAATAAGCTCCTAAATCATAGCTACTTTAAGTAGTTCTTAGAATAAGCTATAGCAACTCTAGCATAAGCGCCAACTAGTTACACACACCCTTGAGTTATTACAGTCTCCTACATGGTCTTTTGATACAACATAAGCTGATTAGTTGTTTTTGTATGTAAGCATAAGTATTAAGCTGTTTAGATAAGCTTTCCCAAACACCTTAATAATGAGCGAAGGTGTTTGGCACGCTGTGAACTTGTGATTGTAAGTATTTATATGTTGCACCTACATTTAAGTTGATTATCCAAACAGATTAGTTTAAGTAATCAGAATTCGTGTCATTAAACCCGATTACTAGAAACTGACTATCTGCGACTTGAAAACGAAATAGCTAGATAACAAGTTTCGAAATGCAATTCCAAACACCCCCAAAGTTGCAGTTATTCATGTTACCTTTGACCACGCACCTGCTGCACATTATTAGTACAGTAAGTTTTTGCTGTGCAATTTTCACCAATTTTAACCTATGACTTGAAATGACCAGGCATCGGCATCCTGGTTTGTTGATCATGGCCGATGGTACTCCCAAGACTTCTTCACCTACATCCAAGCTTGAATCCCAAATACTCGAGGCAGTAATACGTCGAGAAGCCAAAGGAACTTCCATCAAGTCAATCAACAGAATAATCTTAAAATTCCCAAAAATTGACGAGAGCCTAAGAAAATGCAAAGTTATATTTGAACAATTCGGTATGTACATATGTATATTAGCATGACAATTATTTTGCACTTTTATTTTACCATAATACTGTCGCATCACTTGTTGACAATTATTTTGCACTTTTTTTCTATAGACGAGGATAAAAATGGTGCAATTGATATAAAAGAGCTGAAACACTGCTTTGAGAAGCTACAATTGAAGTTCACTAACGAAGAAATTAAAGATATTTTTGAGACGTGTGACTTAAACGATGACATGGGAATAAGCTTCAATGAGTTCATTGTCCTTCTTTGCCTTGTGTATCTTTTAAAGGAAGATTCTGCCACTGCCCATGATGTATCCAACACTAACTCTTTTTTACTTCAGTTTGTAACGGGAAATTATGCAAAAAAAGGCCAACATACTTCTGTCTGTATTGGGTGTTTGGGATTTCTTACTTAAAACTATGTTCTCATTTTTTATCGCCATTTATTCCAAAATAAGCAATTCAATCAAAATGTTTAAAACTGCGTAAAAAAAGAGGCAATCCCAAGCACCTTCTAACTCTCTATTTAGTTGCATGATCTATATAGATAAATATGTATGAGATTACTGTGATTGATGTGTTCTTGACATCAACAGAAATCGCGAATGGGGATTCCAGATTTGGAGGCAACTTTTGAAACGTTTGTGGAGTCATTTGTGTTCCTGGACGCTAACAAAGATGGTCATGTCAGCAAGAACGAAATGATCCGTGCAATAGAGGAAACCACAACTGACGGTCGATCTGATGGCCAAACTGCCTTAAAAAGATTTGGTCTTTCCCTCACTCTTGCTCTCTATATATTTCTTTTATCTATAAACCCACATACACATAAATACTGAATATGGGTTTTCTGAATTTACAGAAGAAATGGACTGGGATAAAAATGGAATGGTGAACTTCAAGGAATTTCTGTTTGCTTTTACTAGGTGGGTCGGAATTGAGGATGATGAAGAAGACTAGTAAATCAACGCTTTCCAAGGTCTGTTTAACGTGACGGATGTTTGTCTAATTGGTATGTAACGTATTGAGGTTCTCGGCTCAATGTTGACAAGAGTATGTATTTTCTTAGTAGCTGTACGTCGTTTTTATCCTTCTAAAAGAAGTTCAGTTTTGATGATGGAACTTGTTGCAATTTTCTTGTTTATCATTTGTTGTATGTAAACTGACCATGTCAAGTGCTACGACAAGTTTGAACCGTTATAGTTTATGTAGGTCTTATTTAACTATGAGAATTACGTGTTTTTTTCAAGAGAAAAAGTTGTCTCTGTTGATTCTTTAAACAAATAGAAATGAACCTTAATTTCTACATCCTTTTTCGCCCATAAAAGTCATTCTCTTTGGGCAAACTCGTTTATTAGGAAGATGATTTTGAATTGTTTAAGTAAAACTGTTAATAACAAAGGTAAGCTCGATAAACGAACATTAAGCTTTTATAATTTCGATTATTGATCAATTCATAAAAATACATATGATTTTCGAACATAAACACGTTAACAAAATTCACTATTAAAACCCTCTGTGTAACTCTAAAAAAGCTTGTGATTTTGAAGGGATAATTGTTTTTAAATATATTTAAGTTATCACTTTTTATGTCCAGGCATCTTTTTTTTACTAACTCATGTATCAAACTTACTAATCTCTGCTATGTTGACACCTGACGAGGTGATTAACGTTTTCTGTTAGAGTAAATTACATAAATCGTCCTTGTGGTTAGGCCCAAATTGCAAGTTTCGTCCTTTTCTCGAAAAAATTACTAACGGCCGTTTAATAAAGGCAACGTTAGTCCATTTAGCCAACGAACATTTGCAAAGTTAGTCCTTTATACTAACGGCCATTTCTAATTAACTCAAAATTTCATTTTATTAAAAAAAAATTCTTTTCTACGCGGTTTAATACACGTTTTTATACGCGGTTTAATATACGGTTTTATACACGGTTTTATACATGTTTTTATACGCAGTTTTAGACATGTTTTTATACGCTGTTTTGCACGCGATTTTATACATGTTTTTATACACGTTCTTATACGCGGTTTTACACACGTTTTTATACGTGTTTTTATACACGTTTTATACATGATTTTATACGCTGTTTTACACGTTTTATACAAGCTTTTATACGCGGGTTTTACATGCTGTTTTACACACGTTTTTATTACACACGTTTTTATACACGATTTTATACATGATTTTATACGCGTTTTTACACATTTTTATACACAGTTTTATACGTGTTTTTATACACGTTCTTATACGTGATTTTACACACGTTTTTATACATGGTTTTATACATGTTTTTATAAAACCGTGTATAAAAACGTGTGTAAAACCGTGTAAAAGAACGTGTATAAAAACACGTGTAAAACCGCGCATAAAACCGTGTATAAAAACGTGTGTAAAAACGCGTATAAAATAATATATGAAAATGTGTGTAAAACGCGTATAAAACCGTGTATAAAACGTGTATAAAACATGTGTAAAAACGTGTATAAAACCGCGTATAAAACCATGAATAAAATGTGTATAAAATGTATATAAAAACGTGTATAAAATCGCGTATAAAACCATGTACAAAGACGTGCATAAAAACGTGTATAAAAACATGTATAAATACGTATATAAAAACATATATAAAAATGTGTCTAAAAACATGTATAAAAACGTGTGCAAAATCGCGTATAAATACGTATATAAAATCGCGTAGAAAAGACTTTTTTTTTTTTTTTTTTTTTTTTTTTAAATTGTAATTTTTTTTTTATATAAAGTGAAATTTTGAGTTAATTAGAAACGACCGTTAGTATAAAGGACTAACGTTGCAAATGATCGTTGGATAAATGGACTAGCGTTGCCTTTGTTAAACGACCGTTAGTAATTTTTTTTAGAGAAAATGATGAAACTTGCAATTTGGGTCTAACCACAAGGATGATTTATGTAATTTACTCTAACAGAAAACCTTAATCGCCTCGTCAGTAGGGATGGCAATGGGCGATAAAAAACCTACAACCCGTGGGTACCCGCCATAAATGGGTGAGTAAACGCGTCAATTTTCACCCACGGGTGGGTCGTAGGTGAAAATATGTACCCATCAGTGGGTGACGGGTGAGGCATACCTATCGCGGGTAAACCCATGACACTCATTCAAAATACCCACGGGTATACTCGTAAAAATACCCGTGGGTGTACCCATAAACCCATGTTAAAATTAATTATACTAATTAAAATATTTATGATGTTGCCGGTATACATTTAATAGTTATCACCAAGTCTCAAGAAAACACGTTAACCTAAAAGTTTGTTTGAGTTTCAAGACTAAAAAGAGAATATGAAAGATCAAATAATCAAAGTTGTATTTAGCAAATTGATTGGTTTCTTATTACGTAGTTTCATAGTTAGTTTTTATATCATCGTTTAGTAATTTTGTTGCATAACACTAACTCATGGGTTTACCCATGGGCAACAAGTACCCGCAGGCAAGGGCATGAGTAGAAAATTGTACCCATTGGTGGGTGACGGTTTAGGAAAAAACTACGTGGGCGGGTGACGAGTTAGAGGTATTCGTGCCCATTACCCACGGGTGCCATCCCTACTAGTCAGGTGTCAACATAGCAGGGATTAGTAAGTATGATACATGAGTTAGTAAAAAAATGGCTACATAAAAGTTGTATATTAGATACATTTAAAAACAATTAAACCGGTCTTGAATTGAGTTATGCGCCTAAGTATTATTAGCCCACTAGTAAAGTATTGGGTAAATTTTATATAATAAATATATGCTCAAGTAAGCTTGTTTATGTAGGGCTAGGTAGTGGGTTGGTAAGTGAGCTACCGCATATTCCGAAGGTCTTTAGTTCGATTCTCAACTTGCTGTTGAGCTCTTTTTTTATTTTGTACATAACACAAATTTCATGTTTTCTCGTTTATATTTCTTTTCCAAAAATGGTTTTAATTTGGCCAAACTCATTTAAATTCATCCAACAATATAAATATATACTGAAAAACATGTATCGATTTTGTAAGAAAAAAATAAAAAAAATAAAAAAATAAATAAAAAAAAAAATAAAAGAGGAGATAATTACTAAAACTTGCATTGTTAAATTTTAAATAAGTTATATGTAACTAAGTAAACAACTTTATAAATTTAATAAATACCCCTTAGACTTTATACCTCATAAACTTTATCTTCTATAAAAAAATGAAAAAAAATATATGTATGTTGTTATTATAAATAATATTATTAGTATATATTAAATTAGAGATGTATATGCACGTAATTATAAATATTAAAATGAAAGCACTGGTTACAGTGATATATAAGTAAATACACGAGATTATACATATACGAACGACTCACGTTATTCCCCTTTTAATAGATTAAATAAGAAATATCCGTAGCATTCAATAACCACTCATGTTATTTCTCTTTATATGCTTAACTCGCGCGTACAATACGGTTTTAAGAATTAAATACAGCTAAAATTATTATTCAAAGGAATATACATATTAAAATGATGACATGGCCCCATGCGGTACTGTGAGATGAAATTAAGTACACGAGATTGTACATATAGCAAAGACAAATATTTTTTCAAAGGTCATTACATGTTATACTCGTTAAACTTAATTGTTAGATTAAAACAACGCCAACATAAAGACCATGTCAGTTAAACACAGTTAAATCATTCGTAAAATACAAATCTATACGAAATATTAATCGATATTAACAAATAAAGAAAATCTTATATAAAATTTCGCGCGTGCACGGGTAATTTAACTATATAAGTATAAAGTTTTAGTATAATTTTATAGAAAAATCTTAGACTTTACAAAACATAGATTTGTTAATTATCACAATATTTAAGTTCAAAACAAATTTATTACCCGTTATGTTATCTGCTTGAAATTGAGTTATAAAAATATTATTATCCGTAGCCTAAACCCGTGCGTGCACTAGTTTTAAAAATAGTGTAACATATGTGCTGTAATAAGTGAATTATGATGATATGATAACGTATTAAGTGCTACTTTATCTTTGAAGTAATTATCGTAATATGTGATATAATAAGTAAATTATGGAGATTTGATAATGTATTAAAAGCTACTTTATCTTTTAAATAATTATCATTAATTGTATATAGTTCCGAGGCGTGGTCATGCCCGTGCGTTGCACCAATTGTATCTAAGTGTTCATTAGCTTAATGGTTGGTACTAATTAGGTTTACACTATTTAAAATATTGAGGCGTGGAAAACCCGTGCGTTGCACGAATTGTATCTTGATGTTCATTGCGCAATGTTATGATAATTTGTTGACTTGTTAACGTGATGGTGAGTCAAAAATATATAACAACGTATAACTTGTATATTCAAAAGCAATGTACTTTGATCAAATATCACGATTCGATAACATTGTAATTGATGCGACATCTCACGTAAAGGGCATTCGAGTATTTAAGTTATTTTCTTCACATTAAAAGAGTATACGTGAAGAGACTTTTTTCTAATATGTACATTTATTGAGAAACAAAAGTGTATGTCTTTTCAAGTAATTGTACATAAAGTGACATGCATACATGACCCTGTATATGTAACATATGCTATATATTTGAGTCGTAAAGTTCACTAATTAGGAATATATAGTGTATGTGACAAACGATAAGTTGATCAAACTGACAGAAGAGGCTTCATATTGTTCGACTTTGTACTGCTAGGATGTCGGGTTAGTACTGCTCTCAATACTTCACTTTGTACTGCTCGGGTTCTTTTAGTACTGCTCGAGAAAAGGTGTTTGTACTGCTACCGTTCGAGTTTAGACTGCTAGCCGAAGGTCGAATCAAGTTTCTCACAAAATATGCAACAATGTTTAGCCAAAAATAATTATGCGGCATACATGAAATATACACTTAGAACAGTGTTTTTCATACCAACTCATATAATACTATATGTCACCCAACTTCATCTAAAGTGCACCATATTTACATTTGTACCATTTTAGCATATATCAACAATTATTTGGGGTTGAAAATGCCACATAATTTACAAACTGTTATAATCATACGAAACTTGGCTCATGCAAAGTGTTTACACTTGTTTTATCAAATAGGCATATCAGTGATTTATAACAATTCATTAAGTAGCATATCGAGCGAATATTTCCAGTATCATGAATATGTACCATTCATAAGGTAGTGGAAAGCAATGTCTTACATAAAATTATCTAACCTAGTTGGAAAATTAAGCTATAAAACATCCATTTTTGGTTAATTCTTATCTCTATGGGGAGGCCTTTGATTAATGGAATCAGCAGCTGTACTCTCATCACTTGCAGCTGCATATCTGTACATGAGTGGCAACACATGGCATAGCAGCCCCAAAAGCAATAATGCTATGTTGACATCTGCTTGTTTCTGTGATAACAAATGTAAATGCATCTTAAATTCCCATAGTACATATAACACATGTTACATATATAGCTTATTCTTCTTGTAGTTTATATTTCTTAAGGAGATCTGAATTATGGGTGCTTACGCGATCAAACTTTTGTTCGACTGAGACATTGGCAATGCCGCCACAAAGAAGAGAAGTGCCAAGAACCAAAATAAGGTTGGAAAGAATGGAACCCAAAAGAGAATATTTGACAACAGCTATTTTGTTTTCCATTAGTGCAAATATTGCTATGATCAACTCAGTTGCATTTCCACATGTTGCATTCAACAGTCCTCCCACTGCAACAAGAATAAGAATATTAAATACTATATTCAACCCATTATCATATCTAGATGAATAAATTTGATGGTATATAGATAAAAGCTTACCTGTAGGACCAGTGTAATACGCAATTTGCCTGTAGCAGAACAATGTAGAAAACGAATTTGATCAGTTTAGTATCACTCTGTTAAGAAACTGACACGTTCGGCAAGCGGCATTAATCCAAGTAAACTTAATGAAAAAACCCATGGCTGTATCACAAAACAGAAAGAAGGATAATTTATTAAATTAAATACTTTAGAATTTTAAGATATGTTGCAAACACATTTTATAAGAGAATTAACAAATTTATGTGTATGAACTGGCCATGTTCTTGAAAACTTTAAGTTGAACTTCTTGCATTGAGTTCTCAGCTTCTGCTAGTTCATGATCATGCTGTATAACCTGCACACGAAAAAAAAAAAATCATGAATGAAGATTTCAACTTTTGAAAATCAAGAATGAAGATTCGAACTTTTGTGTTTGTGCATGTGATTTTGGCCGGTTTATATAGGCATGGATTAGGTTAAATCATAAATTATTCTTGCAACCCTTTCACTTCATCTAACCAACCCCTTGCACTTTATCTAGCCAACTTTTAATTATATACTAAATACCATATAATCAATTCCGGCAACCCTTGCACTTCATCTCCTTTCATGATTGTATACTTATGATGGTTGCATTCAATAATGTTTGGGTTATACGTATAATAATTCATATACTCTACATATTGCTTAAACTACCTTGTACCGTACATGATTCTATGCACAATCACTCTTCCACATTTAATTAAGCCATTGGATCTTTATATATAATAGATATAGTTCATAGAGATGATATATTGAAAATAATTTATATGCCATATATGAGAAGAATAAAACTTTTTTTTCCCCAAACAATATACAATGCTTGTGCTCTTTGTCATTGGAGTTTTGTACCTCAACCCTACATTTTCATGTGCTGCTTCAACTGATTCTTCTTCAAAAAATTGCTTGGGCATGCCTAAATGGCATATGTTCGTAACGAATGACATATATGCCGGATGAATTCAAAATGAGTGTCCATCTAAAATATGACCGGTACCCCCGTTGTACCAATTGTCCCATGCCTCCCGACGTGTATATGATTGGCACTATTGTCAAGATTGGGATTAGTGGTATGGCGACTTCACTTGGGGTTCAAGGAACACTACTATAATGTTGTGGAGCAAGAACATCTATCAAAAGTGCTTCCATTTTAAGTTTCCATTTGGTACAGTACATTGTTATTGGTCAGTTAGACCAGAAGGATTTTATGTGTCTAAGCATAACTCTTCGTTTTCGGGACCAGATTGGTATTTCGAAAGTCCTTGGCCGGAGTCAAGTATTATGTAAACACATTACTTAGACTTTATGTTTGCAAGCAGTATCAAATACACATAACAAGACATTTATATCCTTGATTTTATATTTGTAAAACATATTTTTCCTTATATATTTTTTGCATTGAATGCGAAAACTTTTGGTATCGTTAACAAAGTAAACACGAAATGTTTACCACCTTGAAAGATATTCAATGACTGAGACTTTTCTTAAGTGCAAAAATATACATTATTATCATTCTGTTATTAGTATTTTAGCAGATAAATATATATTTTATTATTAGTCAAATTATAGACAAAAAATAAAGTTATAATTAAGAAAATAGATTGGCGAAAAATGAAAAGTATTTCGTTGTGACAAATCGTAATTTCAGGCCATTTTTCAAACCTCGACAATATACTATTCATTGTTTACTATTCATTATTTACTATTCATCATTTCATTATTCATCGTTTTTGAAGCCAGTTTGCGACTTTGAGATGTTTTCAAAAATTTACTATTCCAGAAACACTATTTATCCTCGGAGGGAAATCACTATTCATGGTTATCATTCGTCATTTCGTAAACTAGGTTTATGGGAAATCACCATTATGGTTTAGCTGCGTATTCATGCATCATCATTAAAGACACATCATATAGACTAGAGTAGTCTACATATCATCAGTAACATCATCCCATATTAGGTCATGCACGGGTTTGCATAATTTATATTCACGTATATTTATTTGTTAAATAAACGCTAACACTTGATCATTTACTACTAACATTATACCCGACACTCCCGGCTATGATCCCAATATATTTTCACACCTATTATAATGATATAAGAATTATATTATTAGTTTACCCGGTGTTTTTAAACTATTTACTATATATACTATTAACGCTTATAACTATGACGGTTTGCGAAATTTCAACACGACAACTATTTGAACACCCGACTCTTTCAAGGAATGTGATTTTATAATTTTTACAACTTCGTCATACTTTATTTTGTTCCGTCAAAATTTATTTCCAGTTAACTCAATACCCGGTAACATAATATCTTAACTATATCTAGCTAATTATCATCACTAGACAAGAACCATTAATAGCACAAACTTGATTTCTTTGACTAACAATTGACCTAGACTAAATATGTACTTCATTTTCACTACATTTCTTCATATATACATTCAAGTAATCAAAAAAATTCTCTCATCTTCCCCTCATTTGGTGGATCGGCCAAGAACAAGGAACAAGAAGGAGTTCACCAAAATTTTCAAGATCTAGTATTCCAAACTCTATTAGTATCCTAGTTAAGGTTTTGAAATAAAAACCTCAAGGATTACTTAAGTATTTTGCTCCAATACTCATCAAAACTTCAAGTAAGTGTCTAAGTAAATTTTCTACTCTTTTATACATTCATTTGATCTATTTTTAAGTTCTAATAGCAAATCATGCAAATATACATATGTTATATACCACTTAACACATTATTTTCCCTCTAAAATGGATCAAAAGATTTTTATTTGTGATCTCATGAACTCCATCACTTTTGGTGAAGATTAGGAACCCATGACACCCTAAGAAGGTGTATGGTAGGCTTAGATTAGTTTTGGTGTTAATTGGAAGGGATATATACAAGTCTTGAACTAGAAAAGTTGATTTTTACAAGCTATAGAAAAGGTTCTGTCTATTTTTGAAAATTATGGAAAAATCAGTAGATCTTGAGTCATTTTGGTTTACATTTTTAGAAAATACACTCAAAAACGAAACTGTAGGCATTGGAATGAGCAAAAACGAGCTTACAACGAGAAATATACGTTAATTTCAATTTTAGCGACGAAAACTATTTTTCTGAAAAATAGCGTGATGTTGCACGAATTTAAAAAGGTAAAACGAGGCGTTGAACGCAATCTAGAAGAGCCGACATACCAAGAATCTATTAGTTAGCTGTAATACGAAGCCGAGGATATAAAGAACGTAGAAAACGAGCTTATAATGACCAAGATACAAGCGTTTGAAAACCGACGATTCACTAAACATTTTATCAGCTTTTGTATTTAAAAAGGTTCTGCGAGGCCAAGTGTAAAAACAGTTTTTGCAAGTAACCATGTTAAGAGCCGTTTTTTTCATTGATCGAGATGCGTATGGTCAAAATGTCAGTGTTACGAATTCAAGATATTGTTACAAGGTTTCTAAAAACGTCGAGCTTATTTTCTAACGATCAATGTACACCGTTCTATGGCTGGTTTTGCGAGGCCATTTGGTCATTTTTATAAGTTGTGAAAAATGCTAATTTACGATGGAGAACACTATAATTATCGATAGATCACCAAACGAAGATCATGGGTGTAACACCCCAACCCGAAAAGGGTAGAAGTATTACGTTATGGTGACATATCAAAGCAAACACAAGCATATGACATAAATAATACAAAGTGAATTTCAATGGTTACAAGGGAAAAATCTGAAGATACCAGGTTAGAATGGAAATTACAATAAATACTAAGTCTACAAATAATCTCTTCTAGTCATCTCTAATCCAGAATGGCTATCAAGGTCTTCTAAGTCCAAATACTCTCCACTCATAACCCAGCTTCCTACTAAAACCTGCCGCAGGAAAAGAAATGCGGCTGAGCTTAAAAAGCCCAGTGAACAGATATATATAAACGAAATCGAAAGCAAATGAACGAACATATATAGTATGGTGCATTGGGGAAAGCATAAGGTATAAAAAAAATGGAATCAAAGTAAGAAAGGGTCAGTAATCCACCACGAGCCCAAACAAATCAAATATAGTAACCATGGAGTAGCTAGCTCCCGAACATGTGAAAGACGTGTATCGCACACAGCATCAGTCACCAAATTATAATCAAATCATATCATGATATATCCCTCGAATACAAAACAAATCTAGGATGCATCCATACGCCCCCCGAACAAATACTGGCCATAATAAATATAGTGTGCACATATCATCATCAAAATGGGGACGGTGTGGAACATCACTCGACCACACTGGAGTCATGCCATTGGTGCATCAATGACATGGCCATGTTACCTTCATGGCTAGGAAACAAATTTGGCTCGAGTATCAAACTGAAGGGTCAAAGGTCCAAATCATAGCAAAGGTTCAAATAGTCTAAGTCATCGAATCATAATCAAAGTCCAAATATCAAAGGTTCAAATGCCAAAGGTTCATATCAAAGGTCAAAGTCAAATCGAATCAAATGAACGAACCAAAGTGTAGGGAGCATGGCAATGGCTTAGGAAATCCTAGTACGAATCAAGATCAATAAGTCCAAAAGAGGGAAAAACACCCTTACTGAAAAAGGGTAGAATATCTGTACCTTAAACCGCCAGGGAAAACACACACTAGAAACATAAGGATCGGAATAAACTCCTCCTTCAGCGAATCTACACGAATTATAAGTTTACTTATAAGTTTCATAGTTTTCTTAATCATATAGGTTTCATTTTAGTTTTCATTCCATTTTAGGTAACTTTCCATATTTAACAACTTTCCAAAAATAGCAAGTTTCCATATTTAGTTTCTAATTATTAACATTCCCGATTATTAATTTAAGGTATTAAAGATGGCCATATTAGTAGCTTATGGTTCATAACGTCTTTTACATAAGTTTAGGGTTCATAATGTAGTTTTCATAAGTTTAAGGTTCATTATGCAATTGTAACGAGTTTAGGGATTTAGTGTCATTATGGTAAGATTAGGGTGTAAAATGTAAATATTATCAAGTTACACGTTTTCACAAGTTAGGTCCTTTAATTTAAAAGAATAACACTTTAGACCCTTTAGTTTGGAAAAATAAACACATAGCACTTTTTAAACCTTTTAACCCTAAACAGTCTCTTATACATACGAATTTAATCACGTTTCCAATAATTTATGAATCACATTAATACTTCGAATTAAAATCTATAAAAATTCACAAACGTTCCTCAATGTCTTAAGTATTTTATGTAATTTTTCCAGATTTTATAAAGTTGTCTAGATACTAATGAAAAATCCATTTTCTCAACATGTTCCAGAATCGTATCTGATGAAACACTCGACAAGTTTTTACTTTGTTACCCCTTCATATAAATTCATAAAAATCTAAGAAAATTCCACTTATTACTAGACATATTAAATGTCACTCATTTCAAAGGACACCTTCTAATTCGACACGGTTTGGAAATTAAAATTTATAAACACGGACTAATTTTCCAGACATACGAATTCGATTTGACACTTAATTTTCTAAAAATCAAAAAGTAACCTTCCAGGCCTCTAAAAATCACAAGATTAATTTTCCCAGATAGCTATTTCATTGAACTTAGTTTTAAACTCTGAAAACACCCAAAAAAACGTTCACATCATTTAGATACAATCGATTTAAGTTGGATAATTTTCCTGGACAGCACTGTTGTTCATGATTTTATGTGTAACTCATTTTAGGGCTTATATATCAACACAAGGTCTTCATATTTGATTCAAAAACACATTATATTGATTCTTACATATCATAAACATGTTCATAATCATTTTAATTCAGATCCATACTCAATTCGATTCATACTTTTTAGGGTTTCATTATTTTATGTAGGTTAACTTATAATTTTATGTGCATCCTTTTCATATAGTTCGACAAGGCAAGAACAAGAACGAAATCAACAAGGATGATACACAATACCCTCGTAGCGTGGTCAAAGAATCAAGAACAATACACCACACGAATCACCAATGATTTCCTCCTTTCCTCTTTGGTTCGATTGACAGCAAAAGAAACACACAACAAGGATCGATTAGGGTTTGTAATGAATTCGAATGGATTACTTTTGACAAGAACAAGATTACCTTGATATGGATTGAACAAGAACACAACAAAAATCCTTCCTTTGGCTGTGTTTGGATCGACAGCAGCAGCAAGAAGAGGAGCAGCCGAAACTTTGTGTTTGAGGGAATTAGGGTTTTCAATATAAGAAGATCGGTGTTAAAGGGAGTAAAAGAAAACCGACTTTTTGAGGAGGATAGATGGGCCAATATTGTATGTATCTTTCAAGTCTTAAGGCCCAATGGATTAATGTTAGTGTGACAAAGAATTTGGCCCAAGGAGCACAAAAGAAAACATGCGAATGTCTTATTAATTTCGACCCATATGAACTTTCTTAAACGTGCCATACTCTGATTTATAAGTTCTCGTATCGTTTCGTATTTACTTTAGGTTATATGTTCATATTGTATAGTTTCGAGTCATAACATGATATATAACTCAAGTTTTAATTTATAGCGTATCTTATAAGTTCTTAAAAGTTCAAAATTAGAGGGTATTTTAGTCATTTCGGATTGTAGTAATTTTGGGGTTTTACAATTCTTCCCCTCTAAAAAAAAATTTTCGTCCTCGAAAATTGAAGTGAAACGAAACGGAACACATAACGGACAGTGAACGAAATGCGAATAACTTGTTTCTCATGACTCTATCTTGATGATCAAAATAGTTTCAGTTTCTTCAGAAAGGACATACCATACTGAATCCAGATCAAAAGAATAATATACTCAACTTAACAGATGATAATTGTATTCTCTCAGAAGAGATACAGGGAAAACGTAGGATTCGACGGATATGCCGTCCATAGAATTTGATTAGACAAAACAGATAAGAACGTATAGAAAACAGATCGTTCGATATCATCAAACGGAAGAAGATTCTACAACATCACTTAAGATTCTTATTGGAAGCGCAGAGGTCAACAAATCGCGTGACGAGAATCCAAACGTATCAAATTGCATAACGGTGAAGGCAGATTACGCGCATAGGTAGAATGAACCTAAAGTCTCACTAACGCAACAATCTTCTCACAGCTTATCAAAATTCTAAGGCTCCTAAAGCACTCCTCGAAATATCCTATGCCCACAACAAGTGCACGTTATATGATGTGAGTATTATCACGTTGGCCAGACGTCATAATACTGGCATCATATAAATATGCCCTCATGATGGTCATACTTTATCTCAAGTCGTGAACAAAACAACTTATCTTAATCCACCTAGTCCTTCTACGGTCTCAGAGGTCATCAAAATCAAACATCATAACTAAGATGAGAACGAAACTATTCGAAGAGGGTAACGGAAATCCTAGAATGTCAATCGAAAATAAGGTACGTCGTTAATAGCGTCAGGTCTACCACAATTCATCATAGTTCTCATAACAAAACCATCGCATAACGAACACAGAACGTAATTTCTAATAGGGAACATAACTCGTTCGAAGGATCTTATCATCAGGTAACGGAAATTTAAGTAGGTTAAGAGGTGGTGAATTACGTCATCAATGGCTTCATTCTTCACAGAATCAACTCTTCCAACCACAAACATTCGCTTCAAAATTTTCATCCATTCAAGTACATGATCTTAAACCTCTTCCTAATTCAAGCAGTCTGTCTACGTCTGTCCATATGATCATAGGGTGGAAAAGAATTATAAACTTGAGTCTGGTCCCTCAAGCCTTCGGCACCTCTTCTGGACACTGTGGTGTGGTAACGTGAATTCCTTCTTGTATGCTTCTTCCATGGTAATGCCGGTCACGAACATCTTCTACTACTCTTCTACAAGGTTCCTAACTCTAACAACGGTCTCCAGTCTTGGTCCTTTCTGTGGAAAACTCTGTCATCGCAAGATACCTGGTAGTGTTGTCTGCAACAATCTCCGCACGCCAATCAAACCTATTCCTTTAGAACACAGGGGTCATTTCACATCAATACGAAAATGATCTACATATTCCTCCTTCGTCTCTGAGCACAAACACACTGTCATACTATGACAATTGTCCACAGACTCGCGAAAGACGTGATTCTATTAGCCAATACAATTGGCATCCTTTAGAGCTCATAATGATCACAAAGAGTACAAAGGCCGTTTCAGGGATCGTCTTCATATCTACTTCACATCACCTAACTTCCTTTTCACGGATAACACGGAAATGCTTCACGGAGGTTACTCTCAGTTAGTCATCCCCCTTCTTAGAAGTTCTTGCGGTTGCTTCTTCAGTCCTTCAAACATTAAATGAGGCCGTCTGATACGGAGTTTCAAAAATAGCTCAGATCAAACAATGATATGCGGAAAGGGGCGATGATTACGGATAGTGATACGGTTAAGTTCATGATAGTCGATACGTCACGGCATACTTCTCTCTTTTTTATTTATAAACCAATAGGAGCATTCAAAGAGAACACTGAGGTGAACAAAATCATATTCCATCAGCTCCTTCGATCTCTCAACTTCTATGGCATCATGGTTTCGTTAATTGAGATCGGTTTAATGTTAACTCTACTTCCCAAGCAGGAGGGAATCCCAAGAGGTTCATCAGAAAACACAGGAAAATTTTGTACAACACATACTTCCAATGTCGGAGCTTCTAAGGGTGGATACTAATAGGTGTCAGGAGAACTTGACAATCTAATGAGATCGGAATATGTGCTTTCATAGCAACATTAATCTTAACAGATTTAAGCGGTTGAGAGTCATCATAACAAAAGTAGGGTGAAAAATAGATTGCTAAAAATCTTATATCAGATATGGTAGTCTTTGGTAGCTTTATGAAGAGCCAGCCAATCCATAACTAAAAGACCTCAAAATCAACTATATCAAAAGTAAATGGATTCGTAGATCGAATACGGTCGTCAAGCCAGACGGGTAGCTCATATGTCAAGGTCAAGTACATGGTTCATCATTGTGCTGAGATAGATAAACGAACAGTTCAAGGTGTTGGAGTTTTGTTTAGCTTTCTAGCATAAGGGGCAGGTAGGGTGTATCATTGGTAATACGAACATCGTATAACCGTCAAAAGTGAGATTGTATGGAATATTAGCTATCAGCATCATCATGCTTAGTTAACAATTTCGTACTGAGATAGTATTTACACCACATCCTTCCAAAGGAACTGGTTGGCAGACAAGGTTCAATCATTTAAAGGGAGGGAACAAAACTTCTTATATTTGTGGTTGATAATTTTCAGGGTTCTCATAGGAGTAGTAATGGATCCCGCAGAATTGAGTAGTATCAGATGATACACTTCATATCCGACATGAGTAATGAATTTGTAGAATGTGTCAAACACATTTTGGTTGAATGACCATCTGGATGGTCGGAAAGGTATTTAACTGTTTATCGAACAGATCGGAAGTGGAGATTAAAATCAGTAAGTGGAACTTAAATGGTGGTTACTAGTCTTAGGTTGCAAAACTTTCTAGCTTCTGAAACAAATGTTCTTACAAGGCATATCTAAAGGCATAGGCATGAATCAGAGTGATGCGGAAGCAATGTTACTTACATAGATGTCTTAGTGATACGGTTGTAAGTACGCGGGCAGTTTTAAATTTGTATTCCCGTTAGATAAAATAGTCACTTGAGGACAAATGACAATTCGATCTTCCGGAGTCGTATTCCACGGCGAGATTTGAATTGAAAATCACGTTTATGTCTTTTGTTAATGCTTGATTGTCAAATATTTTTGGTTTTGGTTTTTAGAGAAAAATTAAACACTATTTTAAAACAATTATTTTAAACTATTTTAAAATTAGACTACAACTAATGACTATAAAATAAAGCTAAGAATATGATATTAAAAGATATGCTTGTCAAGAGTGGTGAAAAGTTCATTAATTGTGAATATTCATTTTAAGCCCTTTTTAATTAATACCCGTCAAAATAAATTATTTTCTCACAACGTTGGCTTATATTGAAAACAATTCTTTTTCTAGGTAAAAAATAGTAGATTTAAATAATTAATTATCCCAACGACTTTTGCCCGTTAAAATAACCAACTAGTCAAATCTACAAATAATCCGGAAATTATTAATTTTCAACCTTCTTAATTACTTGGTTTGATAATTAGTTATCTTAACGGCTTTTGCCCGTTAAAATTACTAAAAATGAATCCAAGTAAACCAAAGGTTAAAAGTCAATAATTTCTAAGTTTCCACACTTTTATTCACAATCCACCAACACTTAACAAGCATATAATATATCTACTCACTAATCATAATAACTAAGCTATAATCAACAATAACTCCAACAAACATGATCATAATTATCTAAACTAATAATCTAACTAAAGCATTTAAAAAGCTAAATATGACAATAAACATAATAAAAATAAAGTAAAGAAAAGGAAGAGAGAGCACCCGGAATGGATCAAGAATGATGACGATAACCATACTAAACTAAAAACCCCTCCAAAGCTCATAATTAACCCAAAATACTCCTTATTTACCCATAATCATCTTCTAATCTTCAAAAGCTTGAAACTTTATGTGAATTTAAGTGGATGTAGATAATAAAGATTGCAACTTTTATAACTAAAACTCTTAAAAATAATAAAAACTTGATTTTTAAAACTAAATTAACACTAAAAATTTAAAAAGATTAAAACTTTAGTTAAAAGATAAGATTAAACCAACTTTTAAAACAAAAAGATTCAAACTTTATAAAATAAAAACATAAGACTAAGAGATTTATAAAAGAAAAGTTTATAAAAGGGTTGATTAAGAAGATAAAACTAGATATTAAGTGGGTAAAACACACTAATTAAAAAGTTGAGATAAGATCATGTAAAAAATAGGAGATATAAGAAACATAAATATGATTAATACCTTAAAATATTAAAATTTAATACAAAGATTAACTATTTTAATTAAAACTAAACTAATCCTACAAAACTAAAAAAAATAAAAAAAAAAGACAAAAAAAATTGAGAGCCATCCACGATCTGGTGCTGCCTCACACTTATAATCCAAAATTTTGCGTATCCTCCAAGCCAAGTGGGACCAGGGGCGATTTAGTAATTTTGCTTGGCTAGAACAATAATAAAAATCACTTTTGTCAAGCATGGGATTCGAACACTAGACCTCTCGCCCAAACTCCAAGCGCCCCTCCCATCTCAACTATGCAAGGTTTTGTGTTATATCATGCAATCATTTCCTTTTAACTCTCTTTCTCTCATATCCGATTTTACTAAATAATAAGCTTCGTTCGGGCCTCATTTAATCTTTCAAAATTCCGCCTTTTGCCTCAATAAAATACCGATGGACTTATTTTTTCATACTCTTTCTAATGGAGTGCTCGGGTAATTTTTTCGACCTCGTCTGAACCTCGTAAAACGGTAAAACATCATCGAAACTCATCCGAAAGTCACCGTTTTTGCTTTATTTTTGTCTTTTTTCTCGTATCCGTTGCCTGCACAATCACAAACACAAAAACACAAATATCTTTGGCATTTTGGTTAGTTTTTGGTCGTTTTGGTCTTAATTTGGTCAAGAAAAGGTATGTGTTTAAGCACATACCAAAATTCCCCCAGACTAAGATATTGCTGTGTCCTCACGCAATGTTATAAAAACACGTTTTTAAAACCAAAAATTTCTAACCTCTTTTTACTAACTTTGAAAATTAGCAAAATTTTCAAAAGAGATTGAGAAATCTTAAGTTCTAAAAACTCCCCGATTTTCCTTTTATTCTATTTTTGTATTTTCCTCATAATCATGTAACGGCTTTGTTGACAATCATTATCTCACGATAACTTTTAGGGTAAACGAGCAGGAAACACGACTCATAAAGAAGTGACCATACGGATAAAATTCGTCGTTCCTGATTTTTCACGAGTCCCCAAACTAAGCTTAAAAACGAAATCATTGTTATTTACAAGTTAGATTGCCAACACTACTCATGGAAGCTAATTGTGTATTACTTCTCGTTCCCAAATTCCTATTTTTCTCTATTTATTTTATTTTTGGTGAGAAATGAATTTCTTCATATTCTCGTTTCGATAAGTTTTATATCCGATAAAGATACCTAGTTTAGACGCTAAGTAGTTTCCAAACCTTCCCTCGAAAACCGTTGCATACAAAAATGAGGTCCACATCAAGGTCTCTGATTTAACACGATTTTGAAGATATCCCTTTTATGTACGACCGAAACAACTCATCTACGAGTCCAGAGACAGAAGCTTTTATTAGGATACCCCCGGAGTCGAAGTTTGGCATTATAACACTTTATCTACATATTCAAGCACATTAACGTATTTAATCCTTGGCCCTTTATAACAATCACAACATCGGTTGCGAGCCGGCAAGATGTGATAGTCTATTATGACCTTGGAATTTTTCCTCTGCCTTTATTAGAAGTCTATAACATCGGCTGCGAACCGGCAAGATGTAGAAAACTTTTTATGGCTTTGGATTATTATTATACATTATCATATTCATTAATTATTTGTGTTGCCAAACCCCAAGTCCTACGGCTTTTATAACAATCCCAACATCGGTTGCGAGCCGGCAAGATGGAATAGTCTATTACACCGTAACACTGACAGTACCTTGATGTGTACCCAACTTTCATAAGCAAGAATTCTCTAAGGAAGAAATAAAAACTAATTATCGCAAAAACCAAAATACCTTTAATTATTCCTAGATTACTATTATTGGGTGAAACAAGCTTATGGGAACAAAAAGCCACAATTAACTTCGATGAGCTCTAAAGAGATCCAACTACTCCACGTTTAGCAATCTAACTTATAAACAACTCTATCATTTCTCGTTCTTCGCAAATTTAAAATCTTAAATAATAAGATCCGCGAATGCTTAGCCTTATAATCAAGCCATGCATATATAAAGTCAATACGGGAACTTGCAAATTCTTAAAAAGAATTCGCGTTTTCTAGCTCCTTGTGTAAAAGACTAGCACGAGCTTATAGATTATAAATGGTTAAGGGAACAAGCTAGGGCTCAACACGCCCGATCAAGTCAGAATTTTATTCCTACTCTCACCAGCGGAAAGTCAACAAAAATGTCAAAACTTATTATATTTTTGCACAAATTTTTTTAAATTTTCTCATTTTTTTGGATTTTTTCAATTTTTTGGAGGAAAAACGGGGTTGCGAGAGTAAACGGAAAAAAATGCAAGGCACAAATCAAATCGCAAGATTACCCCCCAGACTAAAACGAGACATTGTCCTCAATGTCTTAAAGGTAAGGGTTCTCCTACATAAATCTAAGGCCGTTTATTAATTATGCCAAAAGATAGATGTAAAACGATAAGATTAAGGATATCGATAAGCAGCGAATGATGAAACTCGAGTAGCGTGAAGGAAACTACGAGCACGAGAGTCTTCATCATCGGGCATTCCTGGACATATCACAGAAAACCACGAAACACAAGAAATGAAAGAGGAAGCCCTCCTCTCGTCACTTATTAGAGAGAAAATAGAAAGAAGATAGATGGATAAGCATGGGGTGCCTCCCACGAAGCGCTTGTTTTTTTATCGAGTCGGGAAGCTTAGACTCGCCCCGAATTCATTTGTTCTTGGGGGAGCATGTGGAAAAGATACTCTCAATCGGACTTTCGTTCAAGATGTTTGGAAAAACATTGAAGCATACGAAAGTTCCACTCCGATAAGATACCCGCGGCTTAAAAGAAGGAGAGATGCCGGGGTCAAAGATGGTGTCTTCACTCCCGAAGGAGTGAAAGAGAGGAGAAGTCACCGGGTAGGTGAAGAAAGGGAGAAGGATCTTAATCACAATGAAGATCCATTCTTCATCCTCAAGATTACCATTTTTCTTATCTTGAATATCAACATTGAAGCTCTTATGGTTATAATCAACAAAGACCTCGGGTGGGAGGGTCGGGAGGATATCATCGACAAGTAAACTCTCATGATAGAGTCCCTCTCCCCCCGGGTCAGGATCTTCTTCAAAATTATAGAAATCATACTCTGGTGGAGATATGATTTCATTCTTATGAAGTATGTCTTTGAGCTTGGGCTCAGGAATGATATACGGAGGTGGGACATGTGCTGTACTTTGTATGCTAGAAGTTTGCACCTCGTCCATTATTGTCTCCGTATCTGACTCATCACTCTCCTTGTTATGAATATCAAAAATTTGATTGTCTGAAATTAGAGTAAATTCAGAATCGAAATCAAACAAAGGATTTGTGATAGTCATTTTGAATGTATGGGAAGTAGAATCAGGAAGATCGAAAGGTTCTTCGGATACCCTTGGGATTGGAACAAGGTCATCAATTTCATTAAGAGGATTGATTTCGACTTCCTTGTCCCCCATTAAAAAGGTATCTGAAGGGTCCTCATCTGATTTCTCTTCATCATAAGGAGCATCCTCATCACTTTCATCGGAGTATGAAAAGTGGATAGTGTTAGGATGACCTGGTCCTTGCTGGCAATATTGATTTATACAACTTTTGTGATTGCCAAGGACCCCAATTTGTGCAATCTCAGCGGGAATATAATCGGAATAATGATCTCTCAAAACAGTGGTAGAGTCATAAAGGGCTCTAGTATCCCACTGATAGTGATGTTGTGTCATATTCTCGATCAAATCATAAGCTTCTTGAGGAGTCTTCCGCATGAGATTGCCTCCGGCAGCCAACATGATTTTGTCTCGATCAATCATATTTATGCCATGATAGAAGGTTAAAATTTGATCAAGGAGCAAAATTCTATGATCCGGACATCTTTGCAGCAAATATTTGAATCTCTCCCAAGCTTCAAATACTGATTCCCTGTGCAGTTGTCGGAAATTTAGAATGTCTCTTCTAAACTGCATCGTTTTTGAGTATGGAAAGTATTTTGAAAGAAACTTGATGCACATCTCTTCCCATGTATGAATAGAATTGGTTTTAAGAGTGTAAAACCAAGATTCGGCTTCATGGGTTAACGAGAATGGGAAGAGATTCAAACGGACGTTATCTTGAGAAACTCCGTTTTGCTTGAAGAATTGAGTGATTGATAGAAATTTGTCTAAATGATGGTTCGCATCTTCATCTTCAAATCCATGGTATTGGCAGATTTGTTGAATAAACTCAATCATATGATCTTTCAAAACAAAATCGTTTGTCGGAGCGATCGGTCCTCCTCTACAGATGAGCGTCGGATGATAGAAATCCTCTATGGTCCTTGGATCATGGGGATGAGATGGGAAAGAATCGAACATGTTGGAGAATTAAACAATATGAGGGATAAGAAGATAAGAATTAAACGGTTAAGAGGATAAGAAGATAAGAATTAAACGGTATGAGAGGGTAAGAGATAAAGAATCAAACAAATAAGAGGAATAAGAAGAATATTTTTGAATTTTTTATAATTGAGAAACATAAAAGAAAAAGGAAAATAGATTTTTGAAAAGAAAATCTTTTTGGGTTTTTATATTAAAGAAAATTAATCACAATATTTTTGGATTTTTGAAAGATTTTTTAGAAAAGGAAAATATTTTTGGTTTTTGTGAATTTTTTTTTGAATTTTTTTTTTTATTATTTTTTTTTTATTTTTATTTTTTTTTTGGATTTTTGAATTTTAAGAAAATAAACTTTCAAAAGAAAGGATCTTCAAGGCACGAACGCCAAACACAACGTAACAATCGGTCAAACCTCCCCGGCAACGGCGCCAAAAACTGATACGGTTGTAAGTACGCGGGCAGTTTTAAATTTGTATTCCCGTTAGATAAAATAGTCACTTGAGGACAAATGACAATTCGATCTTCCGGAGTCGTATTCCACGGCGAGATTTGAATTGAAAATCACGTTTATGTCTTTTGTTAATGCTTGATTGTCAAATATTTTTGGTTTTGGTTTTTAGAGAAAAATTAAACACTATTTTAAAACAATTATTTTAAACTATTTTAAAATTAGACTACAACTAATGACTATAAAATAAAGCTAAGAATATGATATTAAAAGATATGCTTGTCAAGAGTGGTGAAAAGTTCATTAATTGTGAATATTCATTTTAAGCCCTTTTTAATTAATACCCGTCAAAATAAATTATTTTCTCACAACGTTGGCTTATATTGAAAACAATTCTTTTTCTAGGTAAAAAATAGTAGATTTAAATAATTAATTATCCCAACGGCTTTTGCCCGTTAAAATAACCAACTAGTCAAATCTACAAATAATCCGGAAATTACTAATTTTCAACCTTCTTAATTACTTGGTTTGATAATTAGTTATCTTAACGGCTTTTGCCCGTTAAAATTACTAAAAATGAATCCAAGTAAACCAAAGGTTAAAAGTCAATAATTTCTAAGTTTCCACACTTTTATTCACAATCCACCAACACTTAACAAGCATATAATATATCTACTCACTAATCATAATAACTAAGCTATAATCAACAATAACTCCAACAAACATGATTATAATTATCTAAACTAATAATTTAACTAAAGCATTTAAAAAGCTAAATATGACAATAAACATAATAAAAATAAAGTAAAGAAAAGGAAGAGAGAGCACCCGGAATGGATCAAGAATGATGACGATAACCATACTAAACTAAAAACCCCTCCAAAGCTCATAATTAACCCAAAATACTCCTTATTTACCCATAATCATCTTCTAATCTTCAAAAGCTTGAAACTTTATGTGAATTTAAGTGGATGTAGATAATAAAGTTTGCAACTTTTATAACTAAAACTCTTAAAAATAATAAAAACTTGATTTTTAAAACTAAATTAACACTAAAAATTTAAAAAGATTAAAACTTTAGTTAAAAGATAAGATTAAACCAACTTTTAAAACAAAAAGATTCAAACTTTATAAAATAAAAACATAAGACTAAGAGATTTATAAAAGAAAAGTTTATAAAAGGGTTGATTAAGAAGATAAAACTAGATATTAAGTGGGTAAAACACACTAATTAAAAAGTTGAGATAAGATCATGTAAAAAAATAGGAGATATAAGAAACATAAATATGATTAATACCTTAAAATATTAAAATTTAATACAAAGATTAACTATTTTAATTAAAACTAAACTAATCCTACAAAACTAAAAAAATAAAAAAAAAAAAAAAAAGACAAAAAAAATTGAGAGCCATCCACGATCTGGTGCTGCCTCACACTTATAATCCAAAATTTTGCGTATCCTCCAAGCCAAGTGGGACCAGGGGCGATTTAGTAATTTTGCTTGGCTAGAACAATAATAAAAATCACTTTTGTCAAGCATGGGATTCGAACACTAGACCTCTCGCCCAAACTCCAAGCGCCCCTCCCATCTCAACTATGCAAGGTTTTGTGTTATATCATGCAATCATTTCCTTTTAACTCTCTTTCTCTCATATCCGATTTTACTAAATAATAAGCTTCGTTCGGGCCTCATTTAATCTTTCAAAATTCCGCCTTTTGCCTCAATAAAATACCGATGGACTTATTTTTTCATACTCTTTCTAATGGAGTGCTCGGGTAATTTTTTTGACCTCGTCTGAACCTCGTAAAACGGTAAAACATCATCGAAACTCATCCGAAAGTCACCGTTTTTTGCTTTATTTTTGTCTTTTTTCTCGTATCCGTTGCCTGCACAATCACAAAAACACAAATATTTTTGGCATTTTGGTTAGTTTTTGGTCGTTTTGGTCTTAATTTGGTCAAGAAAAGGTATGTGTTTAAGCACATACCACTTAGTCTACCCATTCCTCACCGGTCATAGCTTATGTTCCTATGGGGAGATCCTAAAGCAAATTTTCAAAGGTTGTCTTATGAGCGCCTACAGTGGAAAACTTAGTGGTCCAAACTTCACAGGCCAAGAGTATATGTATTACGAGTCGCAGCCTGTCGCTCTGATACCATACTTGTAACACCCCAACCCGAAAAGGGTAGAAGTATTACGTTATGGTGACATATCAAAGCAAACACAAGCATATGACATAAATAATACAAAGTGAATTTCAATGGTTACAAGGGAAAAATCTGAAGATACCAGGTTACAATGGAAATTACAATAAATACTAAGTCTACAAATAATCTCTTCGAGTCATCTCTAATCCAGAATGGCTATCAAGGTCTTCTAAGTCCAAATACTCTCCACTCATAACCCAGCTTCCTACTAAAACCTGCCGCAGGAAAAGAAATGCGGCTGAGCTTAAAAAGCCCAGTGAACAGATATATATAAACGAAATCGAAAGCAAATGAACGAACATATATAGTATGGTGCATTGGGGAAAGCATAAGGTATAAAAAAAATGGAATCAAAGTAAGAAAGGGTCAGTAATCCACCACGAGCCCAAACAAATCAAATATAGTAACCATGGAGTAGCTAGCTCCCGAACATGTGAAAGACGTGTATCGCACACAGCATCAGTCACCAAATTATAATCAAATCATATCATGATATATCCCTCGAATACAAAACAAATCTAGGATGCATCCATACGCCCCCCGAACAAATACTGGCCATAATAAATATAGTGTGCACATATCATCATCAAAATGGGGACGGTGTGGAACATCACTCGACCACACTGGAGTCATGCCATTGGTGCATCAATGACATGGCCATGTTACCTTCATGGCTAGGAAACAAATTTGGCTCGGGTATCAAACTGAAGGGTCAAAGGTCCAAATCATAGCAAAGGTTCAAATAGTCTAAGTCATCGAATCATAATCAAAGTCCAAATATCAAAGGTTCAAATGCCAAAGGTTCATATCAAAGGTCAAAGTCAAATTGAATCAAATGAACGAACCAAAGTGTAGGGAGCATGGCAATGGCTTAGGAAATCCTAGTACGAATCAAGATCAATAAGTCCAAAAGAGGGAAAAACACCCTTACTGAAAAAGGGTAGAATATCTGTACCTTAAACCGCCAGGGAAAACACACACTAGAAACATAAGGATCGGAATAAACTCCTCCTTCAGCGAATCTACACGAATTATAAGTTTACTTATAAGTTTCATAGTTTTCTTAATCATATAGGTTTCATTTTAGTTTTCATTCCATTTTAGGTAACTTTCCATATTTAACAACTTTCCAAAAATAGCAAGTTTCCATATTTAGTAATTCTAATTATTAACATTCCCGATTATCAATTTAAGGTATTAAAGATGGCCATATTAGTAGCTTATGGTTCATAACGTCTTTTACATAAGTTTAGGGTTCATAATGTAGTTTTCATAAGTTTAAGGTTCATTATGCAATTATAACGAGTTTAGGGATTTAGTGTCATTATGGTAAGAATAGGGTGTAAAATGTAAATATTATCAAGTTACACGTTTTCACAAGTTAGGTCCTTTAATTTAAAAGAATAACACTTTAGACCCTTTAGTTTGGAAAAATAAACACATAGCACTTTTTAAACCTTTTAACCCTAAACAGTCTCTTATACATACGAATTTAATCACGTTTCCAATAATTTATGAATCACATTAATACTTCGAATTAAAATCTATAAAAATTCACACACGTTCCTAAATGTCTTAAGTATTTTATGTAATTTTTCCAGATTTTATTAAGTTGTGTAGGTACTAAAGAAAAATCCATTTTCTCAACATGTTCCAGAATCGTATCTGATGAAACACTCGACAAGTTTTTACTTTGTTACTCCTTCATATAAATTCATAAAAATATACAAAAATTCCAGTTATTACTAGACATATCAAATGTGACTCAGTTCAAAGGACACCTTCTAATTCGACACGGTTTGGAAATTAAAATTTATAAACACGGACTAATTTTCCAAACATACAAATTCGATTTGACACTTAATTTTATTAAAATCAAAAAGTAACCTTCCTGGCCTCTAAAAATCACAAGATTAATTTTCCCAGATAGCTATTTCATTGAACTTAGTTTTAAACTCTGAAAACACCCAAAAACACGTTCACATCATTTAGATACAATCGATTTAAATTGGACAATTTTCCTGGACAACACTGTTGTTCATGATTTTATGTGTAACTCTTTTCAGGGCTTATATATCAACACAAGGTCTTCATATTTGATTCAAAAACACATTATATTGATTCTTACATATCATAAACATGTTCATAATCATTTTAATTCAGATCCACACACAATTCAATTCATACTTTTTAGTGTTTCATTATTTTATGTAGGTTAACTTATAATTTTATGTGCATCCTTTTCATATAGTTCGACAAGGCAAGAACAAGAACGAAATCAACAAGGATGATACACAATACCCTCGTAGCGTGGTCAAAGAATCAAGAACAATACACCACACGAATCACCAATGATTTCCTCCTTTCCTCTTTGGTTCGATTGACAGCAAAAGAAACACATAACAAGGATCGATTAGGGTTTGTAATGAATACGAATGGATTACTTTTGACAAGAACAAGATTACCTTGATATGGATTGAACAAGAACACAACAAAAATCCTTCCTTTGGTTGTGTTTGGATCGACAGCAGCAGCAAGAAGAGGAGCAGCCGAAACTTTGTGTTTGAGGGAATTAGGGTTTTCAATATAAGAAGATCGGTGTTAAAGGGAGTAAAAGAAAACCGACTTTTTGAGGAGGATAGATGGGCCAATATTGTATGTATCTTTCAAGTCTTAAGGCCCAATGGATTAATGTTAGTGTGACAAAGAATTTGGCCCAAGGAGCACAAAAGAAAACGTGCGAATGTCTTATTAATTTCGACCCATATGAACTTTCTTAAACGTGCCATACTCTGATTTATAAGTTCTCGTATCGTTTCGTATTTACTTTAGGTTATATGTTCATATTGTATAGTTTCGAGTCATAACATGATATATAACTCAAGTTTTAATTTATAGCGTATCTTATAAGTTCTTAAAAGTTCAGAATTAGAGGGTATTTTAGTCATTTCGGATTGTAGTAATTTTGGGGTTTTACAGTGGGGTATCGTTACAACGTATTTACACGAAAAGTGCTTTATAACTTAATGAGACGTCAAAAATATATTTTTCGACGATAAACGTTATTTTCAAATTTCACGAGTGGTATCGATAACATACGTATTTGCATGTGTAGCATCATTTCATGACTTACATTAGAACATATCATTCATATTAGGTTGCGGCTAGGGATCGCGCCTCATTTTCGGTGTATACATTATTGTCATTTTTGCTATTGCATCAGGTGAGTTTTCATAGCCCCGTTTTTCAAGTTATTATTTCATTTCAAACCTACGGGGGAGAATACATTGCGCATTCTTTTATTACGTGTTCAAGTACATTAAATTCATTTACATTGCTTAAGTTACTAGATTGCCAAGTTAAAGTCCCATTTTTATTTATCATGGACCGTTAATTGACATTAAGCTAGAATGGGTGAATAGATCTACTGAGGGTGACTCCTCCGTCCGGGTTGGTCGCTCTGATGAAGCGAAAAGTGTACCGCTTTTAGGGGGTCATTTAAGCCCTAAATTGTATTTATTTGATCAAATATTGCCCTAAATCATTCCTTTTGTCATTTTAGGTACTTTGGAGAAGAAATCTGGAAAAGGAAGCATTTTGGACGTTTTTGGAGCATAAAAGTGAAGAAAAAGACAAAGTCTCAAAAATATGCTGGAAAGTACATGTGACGGCGTCAAGCTCTATTGTGACGCCGTCAGCCCTTGATAAGCCAGAGAAATTTTGGAAGATTAAAGGGGGACGGCGTCAAGAAGGTCGTCAAGCCTTGATAAGCCAGGGATGATTTTGGAGGATTAAAGAGGGACGGCGTCAGGAAGACCATCCGGGAACCCTAGCCACGGCGAGGTGACGGCGTCAAGATCTATAACGTGACGCCGTCAGCTACTAAGTTCTATATATAGTTTTGCAATTTTTTTTCATAGTGTGCAACTTTGTGAGGAGAAACCCTAAGACGAATTTATGCCATTTTTAAGGGTTTTCATACCCTTGGATCTCCCATGTTTAATTGAAGATAAGTAATCACTTAATCAATCAATATGTCTATGTGTTGTTTGATTATATCTTGTTCTTGTCTTTTAATTAACATGCTAGGCTAGATTTATCTTGTGTTTGCTTAGATCTAATGAAACCTAACTATTGATTATTAGTTGTTAGTGTGTTATTAATTGTATTGGATGATTGTTTATCGATGTTAGGCTTAAGAAAACTAGCTAACCTCCTATACGGTAATTTGCTTGAACGTCTTAAGAAACATGAACCAATGCGTATTAGGTTTATATGGTTGTATTTAATGCATGAGCGAATTCTAGTGATCCCATGTTAGGAGCTTCTTAGCCGGCTCGACATAGGAGTGAAGTAGGAGCTTGTAGAGTTGGGGAAGTACGTACGCCACCCCACGATTGGTATTAAGGAATACACCCGTCATCCACGCAATTAATACACACTAATCAACCGGTAAAAGATAGTTAGGGAGTAAGGAAATATAAGTAAACACATTTCTCCCATATAAGTTCCACGACCTTTTTCATTTTCAGTTATTTTATTTTATATGCATTTGTAGTTATTTGGGTTAGTTGACTAGCAACTAATTCCGCCCACTCTTTCAAACCCGAGATTTTACTTGCTTTTATAAAAAAAATATAAAAATACAAAAAGAATCTTCCCTCACCCTTAGACCTATTAGAGTAGTTTTTCAATCCTAACGACACTATTCCCCTAGAGAACGATCAATCCCCCGGTACTTGCCACTTCACTATACTACATCGGTCAGGTACACTGCCTGGTGGGGATTGCAAGCCTCTTGAGATCCCTCGAGAGGTAAAACCTGTTGTAAGGTCGCAAAACCACGCATCAAGTTTTTGGCGCCGCTGCCGGGGAATAGTTATTGTTTAGGTTGAATTTTTATTTTATTAAGTCTACTCACTAGATTCCTTTCTAGTGAGATTTTTATTTTATTTTTCTAGGTTTTTCTTTAGTCTATCTATTTTCTTCGTGCTTTTGTTCGTATAAGATTTTCATTGACTATTCAGTTTGCCATTATGGAAAACGCGAATCCACCCCTTACACCTGACGAAGTGGCTTTGTTGCGTAGCCAAATTGAGGATGAGATTAGCGAGCTCAGAGAGCTCAATAGAATGATTGATATAGAGCTTGATTATGCCTTGAACAACTTAGAGACCGCCATATACTCAGATAATTACTTAGAACGTAATAATCTTACGGTTGAGGAGTTGATTGAGAAAATTGATGAAGTGAAGGTAGATCCTAGGTTGGATGATTATTTCAATGAATACCCCACTAAGGAGGAGATTGCTTACTATAACAACCTAGTTGATAACCCTCGACCACCTTTTGTTAGAATTGACCCAAAGATTAAGAGGGGTGATCCCGGGAATGTGAAGATACCATGTATGATTGGGTACCAATACGTTGAGCATGCTTACATTGAATGTGAATCCCCAACCAACGTGATGTCCTCAGGCCTTTATAGCCAGATCATAAACACACCACTTGAGCCTAGGAAAGACCCCAAGTGCCCCGGCGGAGTTTGCAACCTCGTTGGAAGGGTTAAGGACATGCATATCCTTGTTGGGAATTTTACCTTTGTCACCGACTTCATGATCTTAGAAGATTTGGCAAGTGTTGTTGACTGCCGCCTATCTCACGTGGTGTTAGGTAAGCCGTTTATTGAAGCATCCAATTTAAAGTATGATCGTTTAAGAGGCACGGTTCAGTTTTCTAATCACATAGATAGGATCACATATAGGATGCCTTATCGGGTAAATGAATTTCGTTTTGTGCCTCGATTTGACAAGGACAACATTGGTGCGATTAAGGACATCAATGATGAGGATAAAGAGAAAGGCATGGACTATGTTTGGAATAAGAGAAGCCTTTATTATAAAGATTGCTTGAACCTAGGACCTAAATACAAAGTTGATATGGAGGTTGTTAGGATGATTAGAGGGGCAATTGAGAAGCAAAACGGAAAAACGTAGAACCCGTGACTTTGAGTCTAGCTACAAGACTCGTTAATAAAGAAAAGCGCTTCTTGGGAGGCAACCCAAGCTTTATTTGCTTTGTGTGTTTATTTATTTTTTGTTTGATTTTATTTGCTTCCGTATGTGTGTTTAATTTTTATTATTATTGATTCATGTTCAAAACTAAATTGTGAAAATGCTTTATCTTGTTTTTAACTTCGTCTTAACTACATATAAAGGTATTTTGCAAAAGTTAAGTGTAAGGGAAATCCAAATCGGTTTATTAGAACAAATGAACATGAATCATAATAATAATAAATTAACATACATATTAGTATTTGTTTGAGTCAAATGCTTGTATCGAGTCATAATGATGTTTTGCAGGATTTCCAGGAAGTAAGGTATAGGTTTTTCCAGAAATTTTCCGGAAACTTAACATGAGAATTCTGTCAGATCATTTCTGACGGCGTCAGGTTTTAATTTTCTGAAATTTTTGAAAGTTTTGTTTTCATAAAATTTTTTTATTAAATCTCTAACTTATAAACTCCAGGAATCTGCAAAATTATCATTCCACAAGCATTATATCCTTATATAGAATTTATCCCGCTGATGTTATGCAGGTTTTCGTGTTTGTTTTCTCAAGTTTAACAGGTTATTTTGGACAAGGAGATGTATGTGGAATCAAGCTTATGGCGATGCTTTAGTCTTGAAGCCTCTACATTCTCTTGGAAGAAGATCTAACCATGTTACCTCTTTATCCACCAAACGAATCAGGGGAGTATTTGATTTCATTCTTTTACCTTATTTACTTTTACATCTTGTTATTTGAACATTGGGGACAATGTTCATCTTAAGTGTAAGGGGGGGTAAAGTACGATACTTTAGAGAATGCTATTACGCTTGATTTTTGTTTGTTTGATGGTAGATGTGTATTAAAACTGAGATAAATACCTGTTAGGGCAATTTTAGTGCCAAATTTAAAATTTTTTACAACATATAGGAGTGAAACTTTGGTCTTAATGAGCGTCTCATGGATAGGAGTTATATGACTAGCACAAAACCGTACCACTAAAAAAATTTTCCACCCCCAAATATGTGAGGTTCGCCCCTAGAATTAGTAGGAAAAGCATTTATGCTATGATGTGTGTACTGGTAGCACTTAGATTCTAGAACTTGCGTTAGGACCATTCCGAGGCCACAAGTGAGACTACATTCGTGTAGTTAGATTTACTACATGATAAGAGGCATTAGGATTAACCCATTGTTTTACACCTGTGTTTTTGTTATAATTACGTTGGCTACATTGGTCAAGTAATACTCCCACACCCTTTGCGTTGTACTCATTTTTAGTACACGATACCCCTAGTACACCCCCTCAGAGCCTATCTTTTCGTTTCTAACTTTAAGCATTTTACTTAAAGGAAGAATTTGTTTACACCCCACTTAAATGTACACCCAAATCGCCTTAGCCTACCTTGTATGCACTCATCTTTAGTGAATTATTGTGACAACATTTGTTTAAACCCTTAGTTAATTATCTAATTGATTACATGGTTGCTAAGTCGAGTCATATCCTTGTACATATTGTTTTGGGACGATTGGGACTCATGGGTAAAGTACTAGTGTAATGGAGTAATGGGGAAGAACAACATTATTACCCCCATATGTGCTAAATATTTTAAAAGTACTCCAAGTGTTTCGATTATCTTAATTCGAGTCATTAGAATAGTAATTGTAAAGTTATGTAAAAGTTCAAGTGTAAGGGGAATGCATCGCCCCTATGATGTATTATTTTGGATGGTAGGGCAAGAGTGTATGAAAAAAAAAAGAAAAAAAAAATACAAAAAAATGAGAAAAAGAAAAGTAGAAAAAACATACGGACTACCATCCCGTTTCATTTTATGTTTATTTTATGTTTTTGTTATTTTTTTTAGCTTAAGTCGAGTCTAGTCTTGGCTTAGCAACGCCATATTGTACATGTAATTAATCAAGATCTTTAACTCGCCACCAGTAAAATATCCCTTATCCAACAAATCCGTGTTTATCATATCCCTATACCTAACATTATAACCCGTTTAAAAGCCCTCTTTGATAGTTTATCTTAGGTGCTTACGCCTAGTGGAGGAGGTTTTTGATCCTTTCCCAAGCCTATGGTAATCTATTTGCTATGACAGGTAGTGAGAGATATTATCCGTTTTCATTTATGAGATATACTTATATGACACCTGAGAGATGTGAGTATCTAAACACTACTTGTGAGGTGCTAGTTTGTAATCTCCGTGCTTATTATGATTAAAGTGAAACGACTATTTGTTGTAATTACTTTTATATTAGCGTTAAATGACCCCTAACTTGTATTTTGATTAGAATAAAAGCGCATTTGCTTGAGGACAAGCAAATCTCAAGTGTAAGGGTATTTGATGAAGCGAAAAGTGTACCGCTTTTAGGGGGTCATTTAAGCCCTAAATCGTATTTATTTGATCAAATATTGCCCTAAATCGTTCCTTTTGTCATTTTAGGTACTTTGGAGAAGAAATCTGGAAAAGGAAGCATTTTGGACGTTTTTGGAGCATAAAAGTGAAGAAAACGACAAAGTCTCAAAAATATGCTGGAAAGTACATGTGACGGCGTCAAGCTCTATTGTGACGCCGTCAGCCCTTGATAAGCCAGAGAAATTTTGGAAGATTAAAGGGGGACGGCGTCAAGAAGGTCGTCAAGCCTTGATAAGCCAGGGATGATTTTGGAGGATTAAAGAGGGACGGCGTCAGGAAGACCATCCGGGAACCCTAGCCACGGCGAGGTGACGGCGTCAAGATCTATAACGTGACGCCGTCAGCCACTAAGTTCTATATATAGTTTTGCAATTTTTATTCATAGTGTGCAACTTTGTGAGGAGAAACCCTAAGACGAATTTCTGCCATTTTTAAGGGTTTTCATACCCTTGGATCTCCCATGTTTAATTGAAGATAAGTAATCACTTAATCAATCAATATGTCTATGTGTTGTTTGATTTTATCTTGTTCTTGTCTTTTAATTAACATGCTAGGCTAGATTTATCTTGTGTTTGCTTAGATCTAATGAAACCTAACTATTGATTATTAGTTGTTAGTGTGTTATTAATTGTATTGGATGATTGTTTATCGATGTTAGGCTTAAGAAAACTGGCTAACCTCCTATACGGTAATTTGCTTGAACGTCTTAAGAAACATGAACCAATGCGTACTAGGTTTATATGGTTGTATTTAATGCATGAGCGAATTCTAGTGATCCCATGTTAGGAGCTTCTTAGCCGGCTCGACATAGGAGTGAAGTAGGAGCTTGTAGAGTTGGGGAAGTACGTACGCCACCCCACGATTGGTATTAAGGAATACACCCGTCATCCACGCAATTAATACACACTAATCAACCGGTAAAAGATAGTTAGGGAGTAAGGAAATCTAAGTAAACACATTTCTCCCCATATAAGTTCCACGACCTTTTTCATTTTCAGTTATTTTATTTTATTTGCATTTGTAGTTATTTGGGTTAGTTGACTAGCATCTAATTCCGCCCACTCTTTCAAACCCGAGATTTTACTTGCTTTTATAAAAAAATATAAAAATACAAAAAGAATCTTCCCTCACCCTTAGACCTATTAGAGTAGTTTTTCAATCCTAACGACACTATTCCCCTAGAGAACGATCAATCCCCCGGTACTTGCCACTTCACTATACTACATCGGTCAGGTACACTGCCTGGTGGGGATTGCAAGCCTCTTGAGATCCCTCGAGAGGTAAAACCTGTTGTAAGGTCGCAAAACCACGCATCACGCTCCAACTTGACCGGTTAGGCAAACGGACGCATTTCATTTGAATTATATTAAAGTGTCTGACAAAACACTCAGTTTGGGGCGTACATTATTAGTCTAGCTTCGGGGTCATGAGCTTATAGCAATTGTATTATTTTAATTATATGACAACATTGTCATGGTGACATTGTCGTATTTAACTTTAGATCTTGTGGTCCATATATTACTCTTGTTTACCTAAACCAAATCTTATTTGGCAGTGGGTTGTAAACACATAGGTTGCAAGTCTTGTATGGGCGGGACTTGGGACTGAGTGGATTTACAATGCCTTTGCAGGGAAATCTTATTTCAAATGCTTTACATTTTACACTAAACTCTATGAACTCACCAACCTCGTGTTGACACATTTTAGCAATGTATTTTTAGGTAATTAAGGCATTCACATCATGACCGGCATTTGGACTTATCATACAGTCGCGATGACGACGCGTCTCACTTGGATTTTTATGCACTTAAACTATCGTTTGATTTGTGACAAACATATTTCCGTGACATGAATTATCATTTGGGACCTATCTTTTGTAAACTCTGACTTGTTTTATTGAATCAAACGATGTGTCTTTAAAAACGACACTTTAGGTCGATCAATGTAACTGTAACTGTGATGCTATGGCAGTCACGCCCCAGGTATTCCATTCCGCTGCAAATCAGGTATTTTGGGGGTGTGACATTCGTAACTGTCTTTCAGTAGATAAAATATATATTAGCGAAAATTACTGTGCTACCCATTTTGATGGGTAGCTTTCTTGCAGTGCCCCAACTTTTTACAATATTCAAAAATACCCATTCATCTCGCGTAATTCTGTACGTGTGTATACGCGTGATTGCGTGTCAAGATTTTATTGGTCGAAAAGTTAAAAAATCGTTTATATATTTCTAAAATACATCACGCGTATTTATTTACGTGAGACGCTAGATGCATTTTAAAAAGTCAATTGTATATTCGAACATATATATGATCACGCGTATGAATTTGTACCAGAGATGATACTAAAAAAACCAAGCCCTAACCCTAATTCGCTTGTGCATACTTGTATTAAATAAACATTACAAAGAAAAATTTCTTTATATTAAACCCCAATTCGCTTGTGCATACTTGTATGCGTAAATAAACATTACAACGAAAAAAAGTATTGATATACCGTAATTGTTACTACTAATAAGGAGGATTAATATATAATAAAACTTTTATTCAACTACAAAGAAAAATAGACTAAGTTGACGTAAATAAACATTACATAGACAAATATTAAACGTAAACGTAGGTAATAAATATGTAAAGGTTCAGCCAATAAAAACTGTATCCTTGTCAAAAACCTCAACAATGTTCCTCAATGTAATGTTAAGACCAAAGGGTGTTGATTTTGGGGTAAACACTGAAACATTACGAAGTACCAACACAGCTCTGACTTTGATAGAGTTTTTGTAACCCGATTCTTCTGTAAGGACTTTGTGATGAATTGTACCAGAGAATGCCCCGTTGGATCTTTTAGTGTCACTGTTAGCTCACCAAGTGCGGTAGGAGTACAAGTCTTGATTACAGCTACGACAAGTTCAAGTTTCTCTTTTACAATACAGTTTTTTATATTGCCAAGACAACCAGTTACGATGATACCTTCGCTATTACGCAGCTTATTAATAGCGCATAGCCATGGCCCACGTGTAAAATGATCATCTTCAACGACATCTTCATTTATCTTCCTTACATACTCTTGTGTTGGCACAACACAATATTCAGGGCCACCTTCCCTAATGTTCGCATTTTTGCGGAGAATAGCCGCTTGAAGAATACCAGCCGGACCGGGTATTAACCTATCCGGGGTGTTTGAAGAGGTTGAAGAAGCCCCAACATTATGTTGGTATCGTTTCGTGTATCCGGTTTTGTTTTATTGGGACATTTTCTGAATTGTTAAATATTTGTAGAGAGTAGATATGTTGATAATGCGGATATGTGTTTAGAGAAATCGAATTGTGAATGCGTTTTTATAGTTAAATTTGTGTCATATATCGCGTAAAGAAATACACATACACGCAATTGTCATTGAGTAGTCAAATCATTGTCATAGAGTTGTCAAATCGTTGTCATAGAGTTGTCTAATCTGTGTCATATCTCGCGTAAAAAATTACACGTACACGAAATTGTCATGGAGTTGTCACATCATTGTCATAGAGTTGTCACATCATTGTATTAATATATAAAGCAGAATGTATATTGGCAAATTCATTACTGGACACATAAATAAAAAACGTAGAACATAAAACACAAACAAATAGCATTAATTAGTTTTAAAAAAAAAAACTAGTACAGTTGTAGAAACTAGAAAAGACATACATTGATAACGTTAAAGACACAAACTAAACCATATAGCTATTGTTTGGTTGATCAAGAAGAATTAGTGATTCTTTGTATGGGCCAATGAAAAATGAACCACCATTTGCTTCAATACCCATGTTTTGAAACTCCTGAGATGTTCGCTCGTACACTTGTAGTGAGTGAGCTATTTGTTGGTTCCTCTTAGCTTGAACAATTGGTTCCGCATCCTTGATAAATCCAATTAATTTTACCTCATTGTCAATTGGGAAAGGGATGGTGAATAGCACTGAACACGATGATACAATACCACCATCAAATTGTAATTCCCATGCGCACATAACTTTGTACTCTTCTGCAAGGAAACTACCTGAAACTACTAGAGAGTTTCGTAGCTGAGATATATAGAATGGTGGCTGAACCATGAATCTTATCAATTCAGGTATGTCTTGCACTTGAAATTGGTGAGTAACCAAATCAAAAGAAACAATCATGTATCGTTTGTACGAAACACCATCATTATGAACAAAATGTTCAGAGCCAACCCAGAAATTTTTACCACCCACTACTGCTTGACCAGACCGTTTAATTCTAATTGATTCACGGGGAAAACGGTCATTTGAAAGATTGTTCCAACGTCTGGAACTCAATGTATAAACTGACACATACCATGGTCCTTGACCGTAATACGGGTAATTAATCTTTAAAAGGGTAGGGTCTAAGGTGTCGGGACGGACACCGAAACCGATGACCATTTTTGGTGAATCAGGTTGATTCAAGAACGTAGGGACGAATATTCCTACAGATCTTTTTATCGATGGGTTCTGATGCGTGGTTTTGCGACCTTACAACAGGTTTTACCTCTCGAGGGATCTCAAGAGGCTTACAACCCCACCAGGCAGTGTACCTGACCGATGTAGTATAGTGTAGTGGTAAGTACGGGGGATTGATCGTTCTCCACAGGAAATAGTGTCGTTAGGATTGAAAAACTACTCTAATAGGTCTAAGGGTGAGGGAAGATTCTTTTTGTATTTTTATATTTTTATGAAAGCAAGAAAAATCTCGGGTTTGAAAGAGTGGGCGGAATTAGTTGCTAGTCAACTAACCCAAATAACTACAAATGCAAATAAAATAAAATAACTGAAAATGAAAAGGTTGTGAAACTTATGTGGAGAGAAATGTGTTTACTTAGATTTCCTTACTCCCTAACTATCTTTTACCGGTTGAATAGTGTGTATTAATTGCGTGGATGACGGGTGTATTCCTTAATACCAATCGTGGGGTGGCGTACGTACTTCCTCAACTCTACAAGCTCCTACTTCACTCCTATGTCGAGCCGGCTAGGAAGCTCCTAACATGGGATCACTAGAATTCGCTCATGCATTAAATACAACCATAAAAACCTTAGTACGCATTGGTTCATGTTTCTTAAGACGTTCAAGCAAGTTACCGTATAGGAAGTTAGCCAGTTTTCTTAAGCCTAACATCGATGAACAATCATCCAATACAATTAATAACACACTAATAACTAATAATCAATAGTTAGGTTTCATTAGATCTAAGCAAACACAAGATAAATCTAGCCTAGCATGTTAATTAAAAGACAAGAACAAGATATAATCAAACAACACATAGACATATTGATTGATTAAATGAATACTTATCTTCAATTAAACATGGGAGATCCAAGGGTATGAAATCCCTTAAAAATGGCAGAAATTCGTCTTAGGGTTTCTCCTCACAAAGTTGCACACTAATGACAAAAAATTGCAAAACTATATATAGAACTTAGTGGCTGACGGCGTCACGTTATAGATCTTGATGCCGTTGATTGCGTGGTTTTGTAACCTTACAACAGGTTTTACCTCTCGAGGGATCTCAAGAGGCTTACAACCCCACCAGGCAGTGTACCTGACCGATGTAGTATAGTGTAGTGGTAAGTACGGGGGATTGATCGTTCTCCACAGGGAATAGTGTTCGTTAGGTATGAAAGGCTACTCTAATTAGGTCTAAGGGTTGAGGAAGATTCTTTTTATGTTTTTATAGTTTTTATGAAAGCAAGTAAAATCTCGGGTTTTGAAGGAGTGGGCGGAATTAGTTGCTAGTCAACTAACCCAATTTACTACGAATGCAAATAAAATAAATAACTGAAAATAAAATGTGGTGAGAAACTTATGTGTAGAGAAATGTGTTTACTTAGATTTCCTTACTCCCCAACTATCTTTTACCGGTTAATTAGTGTGTATTAGTCGCGTGGATGACGGGTGTATTCCTTAATACCATTCGTGGGGTGGCGTACTTACTTCCCCAACTCTACAAGCTCCTACTTCACTCCTATGTCGAGCCGGCTAGGAAGCTCCTAACATGGGATCACTAGAATTCGCTTGTGCATTAAATACAACCATAAAAACCTTTAGTACGCGTTTGGTTCATGTTTCTTAAGACGTTCAAGCAAGTTACCGAATAGGAAGTTAGCCAGTTTTCTTAAGCCTAACATAGATAAACAATCATCCAATACAACTAACGACACACTAACAACCAATAATCAATAGCTAAGTTTCATTAGATCTAAGCAAACACAAGATAAATTTAGCCTAACATGTTAAACAAAAGACAAGAATAAGATAGAATCAAACAACACATAGACATATTGAATGATTAATTGATAACTTATCTTTCAATGAAACATGGAAGATCTCAAGGCAAAAAGCCCTGAAAAAGTAGCTAAAATCGTCTTAGGGTTTTATCCCAAAATTCCACACACTAAGCTCTCTTTAATGACAAAAGATTAGAAAACTATATATAGATTTTTGGATCTGACGGCGTCACCTTATGGAGTGTGACGCCGTCACCTCGCCGCTTTTAGGGTTCCCGGATGACCTTCTTGACGCCGTCCCTCTTTAGCTCTTCAAAAATCCATTCTGGCTTATCAAGGCTTGACGCCGTCAGCTCGTGAACGTGACGCCGTCCCCTTATGATTTAAGCCGTGACGCCCTCGATCAAGTTAAAGCGTGACGCCGTCAGAATTCACATGCTATTTTCACTGGCTTATCATGAGTAAATTTCACGTCCAACTTTTCTTGCCAAAGCATGACGCCGTCCAGAGTAAATTGTGACGCCGTCAAGAGTAACTTTTAGCCGAATTTGAGACTTTGTCGTTTTCTTCACTTTAATGCTCCAAAAACGTCCAAAATGCCTCCTTTTCCAGATTTCTCCTCAAAAGTACCTAAAATGACAAAAGGAACGATTTAGGGCAATATTTGATCAAATAAATACGATTTAAGGCTTAAATGACCCCTTAAAAGCGGTACACTTTTCGCTTCATCAAATACCCTTACACTTGAGATTTGCTTGTCCTCAAGCAAATGCGCTTTTATTCTAATCAAAATACAAGTTAGGGGTCATTTAATGCAAACATAAAAGTAATTACAACAAATAATCGTTCCACTTCAATCATAATAAGCACGGAGATTATAAACTAGCACCTCACAAGTAGTGTTTAGATACTCACATCTCTCAAGTGTCATCAAAATAAATCTCATAAATGAAAACGGATAATATCTCTCACTACCTGTCATAGCAAATAGATTACCATAGGCTTGGGAAAGGATCGAAAACCTCCTCCACTAGGCGTAAGCACCTAAGATAAACTATCAAAGAGGGCTTTTAAATGGGTTATAACGTAAGGTGTAGGGAAAAGGAAAACACGGTTTTGTTGGATAAAGGATATTTTTCTGGTGGCGAGTTAAAAATCTTGATCAATTACATGTACTATACAATGTTGCTAAGCCAAGACTAGACTCGATCTTAAGCTAGAAACAAAATAACAAAATAACAAAAATATAAAATAAACATAAAATAAAACGGGATGGTAGTCCGTATGTTTTTTCTATTTTTCTTTTTCTCATTTTTTTTTTGTGTTTTTCTTGATTTTTTTTTTTTTTTTTTTTTTTTTTTTTTTTTTTTTTTTTTTTTGCATACACTTTTGCCCTACCATCCAAAATAATACATCATAGGGGCATTGCATTCCCCTTACACTTGAACTTTTACATAACTTTACAAATACTAATCTAATGACTCGAATTAAGATAATTGAAAAACTTGGAGTACTTTTAAAACATTTAGCACATATGGGGGTAATAAATGATGTTCTTCCCCATTACTTCATTACACTAGTACTTTACCCATGAGTCCCAATCGTCCCAAAACAATATGTACAAGGATATGACTCGACTTAGCAACCATGTAATCAACTAGATAATTAACTTGGGTTTAAACAAATGTTGTAACAATAATGCACTAAAGATGAGTGCATACAAGGTAGGCTAAGGCGATTTGGGTGTACATTTTAGTGGGGTGTAACAAATTCTTCCTTTAAGTAAAATGCTTAAAGGTCGAAACGAAAAGATAGGCTCTGAGGGGTGTACTAGGGGTATCGTGTACTAAAAATGAGTACAACGCAAAGGGTGTGGGAGAATTACTTGACCAATGTAGCCAACGTAATTATAACAAAAACATAGGTGTAAAACAATGGGTTAATCCTAATGCCTCTTATCATGTAGTAAATCTAACTACACGAATGTAGTCTCACTTGTGGCCTTGGAATGGTCCTAACGCAAGTTCTAGAATCTAAGTGCTACCGGTACACACATCATAGCATAAATGCTTTTCCTACCAATTCTAGGGGCGAACCTCACATATTTGGGGTGGAAAATTTTTTAGTGGTACGGTTTTTTGTGCTAGTCATATAACTCCTATCCGTGAGACGCTCATTAAGATCAAAGTTTCACTCCTATATGTTGTAAAAAAAATTTTAAATTTGGCACTAAAATTGCCTTAACAAGTATTTCTCTCAGTTTTATTACACATCTACCATCAAACAAACAAAAATCAAGCGCAATTGTATTCTCTAAAATCGTACTTTTACCCTCCCCTTACACTTAAGATGAACATTGTCCCCAATGTTCAAATAATAAGATGTAAAAGCAAAAAGTAAAAGAATGAAATCAAATACTCCCCTGATTCGCTCGGTGGATAATGAAATTACACGGTTAAATCTTCCTCCAAAGAGAATGTTGAAGCTCCATGACTAATGCATCGCCATAAGCTTGATTCCATAAACATCTCCTTGTCCAAAATAACCTGTTAAACCTGAGAAAACAAACACGAAAACCTGCATAACATCGGCGGGATAAAATCTATATATAAGGATATAATGCTTGTGGAATGAAAATTTTGCAGATTCCTGGAGATTATAAGTTGGAGATTTAATACAAACTTTTTATGAAAACAAAACTTTCAAAAATTTCTGGAAATTAAATCTGACGCCGTCAGGTTATAACCCCTGACGCCGTCAGAAATGACCTGACAAAAATTTTCGTTTTAAGTTTCCGGAAAATTTCTGGAAAAACCGTTACCTTACTTCCTGGAAATCCTGCAAAACATCATTATGACTCGATACAAGCATTTGACTCAGACACACACTAATATGTATGCTAATTTATTATTATTACGATTCATGTTAATTTGTGTTCTAATAAACCGATTTAGATTTCCCTTACACTTATCTTTTGCAAAATACCTTTATATGTAGTTAAGACGAAGTTAAAAACAACATAAAGCATTTTCACAAATTAGTTTTTAACATGAATCAATAATAATAAAAATTAAACACGCATACGGAAACAAATAAAATCAAACAAACAAATAAATAAACACACAAAGCAAATAAACCATGGGCTGCCTCCCAAGAGCGCTTGTTTTTGTTCGAGTCACGAGCCTGACTCTACCCTTATTTAATGGATAAAGGAGAGGTTTTCCCTACACTTAGGATTAAGTGCGGGTGATAGTAGCGATACACACCAGCTCGGTAGGAGTATGCCACGTGAGGAAAGAGTGGTGGATGAATTATATGCTCAAAGGGGTGTGCTCCTTTCATCATAACCTTGCCTAGTTCACTTTGGTCAATGGGTGATTTTGAGTTTCCTCCTAAAAAGGGATCATCTTCTATCAACTTCGAGAGACTCCTAGTTGGGAATCCATCTTGACCTAATAAACCCGGTTTAAACCCATAGTGTTTCTTGTGATCAATCATAAATGGGTGATGTAAGTATGTAAGGTCATGGTTCACTCCTATGTTAGCTTCCTCTCTACAAGGCTTAGAGTCTACTACCTTCAACGTAAAACTACCCGGAATATATGGTTTGATGGGTGGATCGGGACCTTTCTCATTTCCTAAATTCACATCTAAAGATGGAAGATTAGGTAACGGTTTTGGTTGAGGCTCTGGTTCATCAAAACTAGGAACTTCCATAGAACTAAAAGAAAGGTTATGACTACAAGTATTCAAACCTATTTCTTCTAGTTTTGTTTCTTCCAAAGGTTCTACTTCAATTGGGGTTCCTATAGTCCCTTCTACTTCTTCCGGGTAAGTCACGGGCGGTGTGTGTGCCTCAAATGATGGTAGGACTTGTGGGGTACTTGGTGGGCTTATGTTACTTACCTCATCATTCCTTGTGTCAAGATCACCTATATCCTCATCATGCGTTTTAGTAGGATCTAACCCTAACATTTTCCCAAGTATCTCAAGTGCTTCTCTAGGCATTTCAACTTCTATGTCCAAATCATACGGATCATCCTCAATATTCTGACTGCTATATTCAAACTGCCTAAAAGATTCATCATGTGTTTCTTGAGATTCGACGTCATCAATCACAAAACCTAGGTCTTTTTGATCAATGTGATCATGTTCGGCTAAATCCTCCGTCATATCAAGGTCACCTATGTGTTTGTTTTGTAATATGGCATTACATGACATCCACTTAGGTATCTCAACACTAACATATTCATCCCCAAACAAACTTGTTTCATGATCCTCGAAATTTGTGGTCAATTGACTTGTACTAACGTTTGTTGGGTTGTCTACAATATAATAATATTGGGCACACTCTTCAATAGCTTCCCATGCTTTCTCAGCACTTAATTCCCTAAGATCCCTGCCGGCAATATGGTAAATGTCCCTTTGGGCATGTCGGTCGACATGATTGTAAAAGATTTGAGTTAGGGACCAAAAATCGAAGTTATGATGAGGGACTTTTTGGAGTAAATATTTAAAACGAGTCCATGCATCATAGAGAGGTTCATCTTTATGTTGTTTAAACATCAAGATGTCATATGGAGTGGGTGAATTACGTGGTTGGTAGTATGGTGGATTCGCGTTCTCCATAATGGTGAACGGAAGAGTCAATGGAAATTACGAACAAACACACAAAGAAATAAGATAGACTAAAGAAAACCTAGAAAAATAAAATAAAAAATCTCACTAGAAAGGAATCTAATGAGTAGACCTATAAAATAAAAATTCAACCTAAACAATAACTATTCCCCGGCAGCGGCGCCAAAAACTTGATTGCGTGGTTTTGTAACCTTACAACAGGTTTTACCTCTTGAGGGATCTCAAGAGGCTTACAACCCCACCAGGCAGTGTACCTGACCGATGTAGTATAGTGTAGTGGTAAGTACGGGGGATTGATCGTTCTCCACAGGGAATAGTGTTCGTTAGGTATGAAAGGCTACTCTAATTAGGTCTAAGGGTTGAGGAAGATTCTTTTTATGTTTTTATAGTTTTTATGAAAGCAAGTAAAATCTCGGGTTTTGAAGGAGTGGGCGGAATTAGTTGCTAGTCAACTAACCCAATTTACTACGAATGCAAATAAAATAAATAACTGAAAATAAAATGTGGTGAGAAACTTATGTGTAGAGAAATGTGTTTACTTAGATTTCCTTACTCCCCAACTATCTTTTACCGGTTAATTAGTGTGTATTAGTCGCGTGGATGACGGGTGTATTCCTTAATACCATTCGTGGGTGGCGTACTTACTTCCCCAACTCTACAAGCTCCTACTTCACTCCTATGTCGAGCCGGCTAGGAAGCTCCTAACATGGGATCACTAGAATTCGCTTGTGCATTAAATACAACCATAAAAACCTTTAGTACGCGTTTGGTTCATGTTTCTTAAGACGTTCAAGCAAGTTACCGAATAGGAAGTTAGCCAGTTTTCTTAAGCCTAACATAGATAAACAATCATCCAATACAACTAACGACACACTAACAACCAATAATCAATAGCTAAGTTTCATTAGATCTAAGCAAACACAAGATAAATTTAGCCTAACATGTTAAACAAAAGACAAGAATAAGATAGAATCAAACAACACATAGACATATTGAATGATTAATTGATAACTTATCTTTCAATGAAACATGGAAGATCTCAAGGCAAAAAGCCCTGAAAAAGTAGCTAAAATCGTCTTAGGGTTTTATCCCAAAATTCCACACACTAAGCTCTCTTTAATGACAAAAGATTAGAAAACTATATATAGATTTTTGGATCTGACGGCGTCACCTTATGGAGTGTGACGCCGTCACCTCGCCGCTTTTAGGGTTCCCGGATGACCTTCTTGACGCCGTCCCTCTTTAGCTCTTCAAAAATCCATTCTGGCTTATCAAGGCTTGACGCCGTCAGCTCGTGAACGTGACGCCGTCCCCTTATGATTTAAGCCGTGACGCCCTCGATCAAGTTAAAGCGTGACGCCGTCAGAATTCACATGCTATTTTCACTGGCTTATCATGAGTAAATTTCACGTCCAACTTTTCTTGCCAAAGCATGACGCCGTCCAGAGTAAATTGTGACGCCGTCAAGAGTAACTTTTAGCCGAATTTGAGACTTTGTCGTTTTCTTCACTTTAATGCTCAAAAAACGTCCAAAATGCCTCCTTTTCCAGATTTCTCCTCAAAAGTACCTAAAATGACAAAAGGAACGATTTAGGGCAATATTTGATCAAATAAATACGATTTAAGGCTTAAATGACCCCTTAAAAGCGGTACACTTTTCGCTTCATCAGCCGTCACCTCGCCGTGTCTAGGGTTCCCGGATGGTCTTCCTGACGCCGTCCCTCTTTAGTCCTCCAAAATCCTCCCTGGCTTATCAAGGCTTGACGCCGTCAGAAATGAGCTTGACGCCGTCTCTCTTTAAGTTAAACCGTGATGGCCTTGATCACCTTAAAGGGTGACGCCGTCAGACTTCCTTTGTAAAACTCCTTGGCTTATCATGTGTATTTTTCATATCCACCTCTTTTGCCAAGCCGTGACGCCGTCAAGAGCTATACTTGACGCCGTCAAAGGTACTCTTCCAGCAATTTTGGAGACTTTGTCGTTTTCTTCACTTTTATGCTCCAAAAACGTCCAAAATGCTTCCTTTTCCAGATTTCTTCTCCAAAGTACCTAAAATGACAAAAGGAACGATTTAGGGCAATATTTGATCAAATAAATACGATTTAGGGCTTAAATGACCCCTAAAAGCGGTACACTTTTCGCTTCATCAAATACCCTTACACTTGAGATTTGCTTGTCCTCAAGCAAATGCGCTTTTATTCTAATCAAAATACAAGTTAGGGGTCATTTAACGCTAATATAAAAGTAATTACAACAAATAGTCGTTCCACTTTAATCATAATAAGCACGGAGATTACCAACTAGCACCTCACAAGTAGTGTTTAGATACTCACATCTCTCAGGTGTCATCAAAATAAATCTAATAAATGAAAACGGATAATATCTCTCACTACCTGTCATAGCAAATAGATTACCATAGGCTTAGGAAAGGATCGAAAACCTTCTCCACTAGGCGTAAGCACCTAAGATAAACTATCAAAGAGGGCTTTTACATGGGTTATAACGTGAGGTGTAGGGATATGATAAATACGGATTTGTTGGATAAGGGATATTTTATTGGTGGCGAGTTAAAGATCTTGATTAATTACATGTACAATATGGCGTTGCTAAGCCAAGACTAGACTCGACTTAAGCTAAAAACAAAATAACAAAAACATAAAACAAACATAAAATGAAACGGGATGGTAGTCCGTATGTTTTTTCTACTTTTCTTTTTCTCATTTTTTTTGTATTTTTCTTGATTTTTTTCGATTTTTTTTTTTTTTTTTACATACACTCTTGCCCTACCATCCAAAATAATACATCATAGGGGCGTTGCATTCCCCTTACACTTGAACTTTTACATAACTTTACAAATACTATTCTAATGACTCGAATTAAGATAATCGAAACACTTGGAGTACTTTTAAAATATTTAGCACATATGGGGGTAATAATGTTGTTCATCCCCATTACTCCATTACACTAGTACTTTACCCATGAGTCCCAATCGTCCCAATACAATATGTACAAGGATATGACTCGACTTAGCAACCATGTAATCAATTAGATAATTAACTTGGGGTTTAAACAAATGTTGTCACAATAATGCACTAAAAATGAGTGCATACAAGGTAGGCTAAGGCGATTTGGGTGTACATTTAAGTGGGGTGTAACAAATTCTTCCTTTAAGTAAAAGGCTTAAAGGTCGAAACGAAAAGATAGGCTCTGAGGGGTGTACTAGGGGTATCGTGTACTAAAAATGAGTACAACGCAAAGGGGTGTGGGAGAATTACTTGACCAATGTAGCCAATGTAATTATAACAAAAACACAGGTGTAAAACAATGGGTTAATCCTAATGCCTCTTATCATGTAGTAAATCTAACTACACGAATGTAGTCTCACTTGTGGCCTCGGAATGGTCCTAACGCAAGTTCTAGAATCTAAGTGCTACCGGTACACACATCATAGCATAAATGCTTTTCCTACCAATTCTAGGGGCGAACCTCACATATTTGGGGGTGGAAAATTTTTTAGTGGTACGGTTTTGTGCTAGTCATATAACTCCTATCCGTGAGACGCTCATTAAGATCAAAGTTTCACTCCTATATGTTGTAAAAAATTTTAAATTTGGCACTAAAATTGCCCTAACAGGTATTTATCTCAGTTTTATTACACATCTACCATTAAACAAACAAAAATCAAGCGTACTTGTATTCTCTAAAGTATCGTACTTTACCCCCCTTACACTTAAGATGAACATTGTCCCCAATGTTCAAATAATAAGATGTAAAAGTAAATAAGGTGAAAGAATGAAATCAAATACTCCCCTGATTCGCTCGGTGGATAAAGGGGTAATATGGTTAGATCTTCTTCCAAGGGAATGTAGAAGCTCCAAGACTAATGCATCGCCAAAAGCTAGATTCCACAAACATTTCCTTGTCTAAAATAACCTGTTAAACCTGAGAAAACAAACACGAAAAACCTGCATAACATCGGCGGGATAAATTCTATATAAGGATATAATGCTTGTGGAATGATTATTTTGCAGATTCCTGGAGTTTATAAGTTAGAGATTTAATAAAAACTTTTTGTGAAAACAAAACTTTCAAAAATTTCAGAAAATTAAAACCTGACGCCGTCAGGTTGTAAATCCTGACGCCGTCAGAAATGATCTGACAGAATTCTCATGTTAAGTTTCCGGAAAATTTCTGGAAAAACCTATACCTCACTTCCTGGAATTCCTGCAAAATATCATTATGACTCGATACAAGCATTTGACTCAAACAATTACTAATATGTATGTTAATTTAATATTATTATGATTCATGTTCATTTGTTCTACTAAACCGATTTGGATTTCCCTTACACTTATCTTTTGCAAAATACCTTTATACGTAGTTAAGACGAAGTTAAAAACAAAATAAAGCATTTTCACAATTTAGTTTCGAACATGAATCAATAATAATAAAAATTAAACATACATACGGAAGCAAATAAAATCAAACAAACAAACAAATAAACACACAAAGCAAATAAAGCTTGGGTTGCCTCCCAAGAAGCGCTTGTTTTTGTTCGAGTCACGAGCCTGACTCTACCCTTATTTAACGGATAAAGGAGAGGTTTTTCCTACACTTAGGATTAAGTGCGGGTGATAGTAGCGATACACACCATCTCGGTGGAAGTATGCCGCGTGAGGAAAGAGTGGTGGATGAATTATATGCTCAAAGATGTGTGCTCCTATCATCATAACCTTACCTAATTCAATTGGGCTAATGGGCGGATTAAGATTTTTTCCTAGAAAGGGATCATCTTCTATCAACTTCGAGAGATTCCTAGTTAAGAATTCACTTTGACCTAATAAACCCGGTTTAAACCCATAATGTTTCTTATGATCAACCATAAATGGGTGATGTAAGTATGTAAGGTCATGGTTCACTCCTATATTGGCTTCCTCTCTACAAGGCTTAGAGTCTACTATCTTTATCGTAAAACTACCCGGACTATATGGTTTGATGGGTGGATCGGGACCTAATTCAATTCCTAAGTTCACATCTAAGGATGGAAGATTAGGTAACGGTTTTGGTTTAGGCTCCGGTTCATCAAAACTAGGAACTTCCATAGAACTAAAAGAAAGGTTATGACTACAAGTATTCAAACCTATTTCTTCTAGTTTTGTTTCTTCCAAAGGTTCTACTTCAATTGGGGTTCCTATAGTCCCTTCTACTTCTTCCGGGTAAGTCACGGGCGGTGTGTATGCCTCGAACGATGGTAGGAATTGTGGGGTACTTTGTAGGTTTGTGTTATTTACCTCATCCTTCCTTGTCTCTATATCAATTATATCCACATCATGTGTTTTAGTAGAATCTAACCCAAACATGTTCCTAAGTATCTCAAATCCTTCTCTAGCCATTTCAAGTTCTAAGTCCGATTCATAAGAATCTTCCCCGATAACATGATTACTATGTTCAATTTGCCTAAAGGATTCATCATGTGTTCCTTGAGATTCAAAGTCATTGATCATAAAACCTAGGTCTTTTTGCTCAATATGCTCATGTTCGGCTAAATCCTCCTCAATTGTTTCCTCAAGTTGTGATGTATACGAACCCATTAATTCATTAAACTTATGGTTCATGGTTAGGAGGCTTTCCTCAAAATTTTTCCAAAGGGTCTTATTAAAAGGAGTTGATCCTAACAATGATTGTTTAACAGAAGCCACACATGCACATAATTCATCAAACCTATCAAACTTTATACCCATCTCCTCTTGTATATATCTAAGATCACTTAAAAATTCATTGGAACAACAGGAAGCAAATCTATCCGTGTAAAGTAATTGTTCCTCTATTGTTAATGATCTAAATGGAATTTCATCCGCCATGGTGACAAATGAAAATGGTTTTACAAACAAAGGGCACAAAGAAAAAGATAGACTAAAGAAAAACTAGAAAAATAAAATAAAAATCTCACTAGAAAGGAATCTAGTGAGTATACCTAATAAAATAAAAATTCAACCTAAACAATAACTATTCCCCGGCAACGGCGCCAAAAACTTGATGCGTGGTTTTGCGACCTTACAACAGGTTTTACCTCTCGAGGGATCTCAAGAGGCTTACAACCCCACCAGGCAGTGTACCTGACCGATGTAGTATAGTGTAGTGGTAAGTACGGGGGATTGATCGTTCTCCACAGGGAATAGTGTCGTTAGGATTGAAAAACTACTCTAATAGGTCTAAGGGTGAGGGAAGATTCTTTTTGTATTTTTATATTTTTATGAAAGCAAGTAAAATCTCGGGTTTGAAAGAGTGGGCGGAATTAGTTGCTAGTCAACTAACCCAAATAACTACAAATGCAAATAAAATAAAATAACTGAAAATGAAAAGGTTGTGAAACTTATATGGAGAGAAATGTGTTTACTTAGATTTCCTTACTCCCTAACTATCTTTTACCGGTTGATTAGTGTGTATTAATTGCGTGGATGACGGGTGTATTCCTTAATACCAATCGTGGGGTGGCGTACGTACTTCCCCAACTCTACAAGCTCCTACTTCACTCCTATGTCGAGCCGGCTAGGAAGCTCCTAACATGGGATCACTAGAATTCGCTCATGCATTAAATACAACCATAAAAACCTTAGTACGCATTGGTTCATGTTTCTTAAGACGTTCAAGCAAGTTACCGTATAGGAAGTTAGCCAGTTTTCTTAAGCCTAACATCGATGAACAATCATCCAATACAATTAATAACACACTAATAACTAATAATCAATAGTTAGGTTTCATTAGATCTAAGCAAACACAAGATAAATCTAGCCTAGCATGTTAATTAAAAGACAAGAACAAGATATAATCAAACAACACATAGACATATTGATTGATTAAATGAATACTTATCTTCAATTAAACATGGGAGATCCAAGGGTATGAAAACCCTTAAAAATGGCAGAAATTCGTCTTAGGGTTTCTCCTCACAAAGTTGCACACTAATGACAAAAAATTGCAAAACTATATATAGAACTTAGTGGCTGACGGCGTCACGTTATAGATCTTGACGCCGTCACCTCGCCGTGTCTAGGGTTCCCGGATGGTCTTCCTGACGCCGTCCCTCTTTATTCCTCCAAAATCCTCCCTGGCTTATCAAGGCTTGACGCCGTCAGAAATGAGCTTGACGCCGTCTCTCTTTAAGTTAAACCGTGATGGCCTTGATCACCTTAAAGGGTGACGCCGTCAGACTTCCTTTGTAAAACTCCCTGGCTTATCATGTGTATTTTTCATATCCACCTCTTTTGCCAAGCCGTGACGCCGTCAAGAGCTATACTTGACGCCGTCAAAGGTACTTTTCCAGCAATTTTGGAGACTTTGTCGTTTTCTTCACTTTTATGCTCCAAAAACGTCCAAAATGCTTCCTTTTCCAGATTTCTTCTCTCAAGTACCTAAAATGACAACAGGAACGATTTAGGGCCATATTTGATCAAATAAATACGATTTAGGGCTTAAATGACCCCCTAAAAGCGGTACACTTTTCGCTTCATCAGGTTCCAAAGAACAACCATCATATTTGAACCATACGAAAAGCACCAGACACCTTCAGAAGTAGCAATTGGCTTGAGAGTTGGAAGATTCAAAGTTGTATCTAGATTCATAAAGGCTAAATTTTTATTTACCGAAAACATAAAACCAACATTACCTTGCATATATGTTAAATTGAAACAACACATATCTGTTTCAGAAAAACCGTAACTACGGATGAAGTTTGGTAAGTCTATGGAGGACTTCCATCTCTTTGACACAGTACGAAACTGTAGTAAAGACTTAGCTGGTAGTTTCTTCATGATATCAACTTGAAGGTCGAATGGTATGTTGTCCGACATTTTTTGAAAGTGTAAAGGAATGTATTAGTAAATGATTTTTAGTAAGCAATTTCGGTGTAAAAGATTGTGTGTAATTAGCGTAAAAATACCAGACTTAAATAGAGTATATCTCGCGTAAAAAAGTACATGTAAACGGAATTGTCATAGATTAGTCAAATCATTGTCATAGAGTTGTCAAATCTGTGTCATAGAGCTGTCTAATCTGTGACATATCTCGCGTAAAAAATTACACGTACACGAAATTGTCATGGATTAGTCAAATCATTGTCATAGAGTTGTCAAATCTGTGTCATAGAGTTGTCTAATCTGTGTCATATCACGCGTAAAAAATTACACGTACACGAAATTGTCATGGAGTTGTCACATCATTGTCATAGAGTTGTCAAATCTGTGTCATAGAGTTGTCTAATCTGTGTCATATCTCGCGTAAAAAATTACACGTACACGGAATTGTCATGGAGTTGTCACATCATTGTATGTATATATAAGGAAAGATGTATATCCAAACATAGCATTTACTTTTAATCTTATACACCGAAAATCAGATATACATAGCAATGACTTCAGATATACATAAATTCAAATGTATATTACATTTTGATGATACTGAACGAGGTGTGATTATGTATACTAATATCACGTACTTATGGTTAGTTGATTATGTGCGTTCTAAATTCAAGTTGGATCCCAATATTCAGCTGAATTTAAATTTTGGCACCCTTCATTTGACATTCGAATGGATATTACTGACGACGATGAGGTAACTTTTTTTACTGATTTCGCTTATTCGAATGCAGGAATGCCATATCTGTATGTGGTTAAAGCGAAAGAATTTGAAGAAACTACATGTTTTAGGTCAACCCAAGAAAACCAAACATTTTACAATTTTTTTGAAACAACAACAACTAACAAAAACATCGCGTCCTCTGCTTTTCGAGAAAACTCATGTAGTTTCAATAATAAAGACCATAATAAGTCTTTTTTTGATGATGGGCCATCTAAAAATTTTGAATCAAATGATTATGAAAATGATGGGTCCAGATATAAAGATGAGGCGTATTTCACAAAACCAGGATCATCGTTTGCATTCGGGGTAGATGAGGATGTAAAAGATGAAGAAAATGATGGTATTTTTGGAGTTGGTGATAACCCAAAACCTATTCACCATGAATGGAAAAATATTTTTTCATTAACTCCTGCCGTTCCAGAAGCACCTTTTTACCAGTCTAAACCAATAAGTTCAAACCAATACAATAGTGATTCTGTTTTTTTTTTGTCGGAAAGTTTTTTGACTCAAGAGAAAAAATAGACGTTGCAGTTAGGTTGAAATGTTTAGAAGAAGGTTACCAGTTTTTAGTGCGAAAGTCAGAGCCAGACAGGTTTGATTGTAAATGCTTTCATTATACTGAATGCAAATGGAGAATTAACTCTAAACGCATTCAAGGTATAGATGTGTTTGTAGTTACAGGTGTGAAAGATATTCACACGTGTCCCAAAACTCAAACATATCCTAACCATCGAAATGCAAATAAAAAAGTTATTGGTCACATTTTTAGTGAAAAGTTAAAAGATAGTAGACGAGATTTAAAACCAAAAGATATGCAAAAAGACATGTTGGCGCAATATAAAACAAGTATATCTTACGAACAAGCATGGAGAGGAAAAGATTATGGGTTACAAATGATAAGGGGTTCACCGACAGACTCGTTTGAAATGTTACCATATTATTATCACAATCTACAAAAAAAAAAGAAAAAAAAGAAAAGAAAAAAAAAAAAAAGAAGGCATAATCACACGTATCAAGACAAACGAAAAAGGAGTTTTCGACATGTTATTCGTTGCCATTGGTCTTTCAGTAAGTTATACTCATTTTTTTGAAAGAAATAAATGTGATATGTTATTATACTTTTAGTTATTAAAAGCTGTTTAGAAATGGCATTTTTCAGATTTGAACTTTTGTACAAAATCTTCGCCCTCTGCTTGTAGTCGACAGGGCACATTTGAAGGGTCTTTACAAACACACAAACTTGTCAGCTGTAGGCATGGATGGAAACAACCAAATTGCGCCCATTGCTTACGGTATATGCAGAGGGGAGACTGGTGATTGTTGGTCTTGGTGGTTTTCAGTACTTAAAGAATGCATAGCCGATAGCGAGGATTTGGTTATCATATCTGATAGGCATCCTGCTATTGCGTTAGCAGTACACAATGAATACCCGTTGGCGTTTCTATGTTGTCGTCATCTAATGATGATGTTACACCCCGTGCCCATTTAGACCAAAAACTAATATTTTTACGCGAAAACGCTTGACTTTTACGGACATCTGGTTACTCTTTTGACCACTGACAAAAATCTATAAATATTCAGACCTTGAGACTATTTTTAAATGAAACTAGACTCAATTACCTTCAAAACGACGGGTGGCACAACCCGTGAAGACTTACGGATCAAAAGATATGATTTTTCAAAGTTTACCAAAATCTGTCCAAACCGAAATTTCGAACCGAAATTTGGGAATTTTGGTCCCCCGAAATTTGGTGCCTCCAAACCGAAATTTCACCCTTTTGCACAATAAACAACTCATGCTACCTTATTTCCACACCAAACTCACTCAAAACCATTAACATAACATACTAAATCGTGTATATAATCAATCAACCCGTTTACTACCCAAAATGGGTAAAAACACTCTTAACCCAAACACCCCTTTAACTGCATAACCCTTTTAACATCTTTTTGACCCATTTTCCGGAAAGACAACTTCTATGACCCAAAAATTAACGAAACTTTTCAGTTTTACTTCTTTTATCATTGGGCTCATTTTCATATAAAAACATCTTCCGATTGACCACCCGGAATAGTACTTTAAAATTTGACGGGTTATGCACATAACCCCTTTTGACCCATTTTCACTACATACAACCCATACGACTTCCGTTTTACATCAAACTTGGCCAACATCAATAACTTAACATATCAAACATGTTCCAACGACACTTGACCCGTTTACTACTCAAAATGGGTACGTTTACACTTAAACCAAACGCCCCTTTAACTTTTACTAGAAACACATAAAACATATTTTGACACACCGTTAGACTCCCAAATCGTTATGACACTCTTAACATACATTTTAACGCTTGACTCCACTTTACAAACACTTTATTGACTCACGGGGGTACCATCTTGAATGAGCTCGGTATTCTACCTAGCTCCTACACATATCAAACCTTCTATGCTTCATGTAACACCCCAACCCGACAAGGGTAGAAGCATCACATTATGGTGACTAATCAAAGCATACATAATAGCACAGCGGAAGTCTTAAACAATTTCATAAGATAAAGTCAAGTCAACACGACTTGAATATAACATAAGTTCAAAGAAAGGAAATAATCCAAAGATACGAATACAAATGAAATCCAAATCCAAAGCAAAGTCATAAGATAAAGGTGGTCATCTAAGGTCAAAGCTTCATCTAACTCTCATCCCATCCAAAGCATAATCCAAAAGCTCCTAGCTTAGATACCTGCCGTACATGAAAGAAACGTACGGCTGAGCTTAAAAAAAGCCCAGTGAACAGATATATATAATAAACGGAAACGAATAAACGAAGCATAATGAAAGAGATATAGATACGGTACAAGAGTAAAGGTTAGGACAGTCATCCACCACGAGCCCATATCATAACATATCATATCATAGCATATCATAATCATACAGAGGGGATACCTCTCAAATAAGCCGATAATATGAGGGGTGTCCTCATGTACCAGTTGGAGTGATCAGCTCCCATATTTTGTGAAAGGAGTGGATTGCACCCAGCCCCAGTCACCATATCATATCATATCAAAACATATCATAACATATCTAGGATGCATCCATACGCCCCCCAAACAAATCATATTGGCCATAACAAATCATAAAGCGCGCATAACATATCATAATGGGGACGGTGTGGTTAATCACTCTGACCACACAAGAGTCATGCCATTGGTGCATCAATGACACGGCCATGTTACCTTCATGGCTAGGAAACATATTTTGGCTCGTAGTATCAAACTGGGGTCAAGGTCAAAGGTCAAAGGTTCATATCATAGCAAAGGTTCATATGTCATAATCATAGTCCAAATATTAAGGTTCAAATCAGAAGGTTCATATCAAAGGTTCAGGTCAAATCAAATCAGGGTTCAAGAAACCGAAGGCACCTTATTAAAAGGGCAGAATATCTGTACCTTATTTCAAAGCAAAGCAATTCACAAACCAACAGGAAATAGATGGGATAGGAATCAGCTCCTCTCCTTCTTCACACCTAGAGGGGTAGACAAGTGTTACAACACTTTCCATTTTAAGTAACTTTCCATTTTTAGCAGGTTTCCATATTTAGAAAGTTTCCATAATTAGTAAGATTTCCATATTCTCAATTAGGTTAAGTCATTATCACAACATATTATGGCATCAGGGTGTATTTTAACAAGTCACCAAAGTTTAGGGTTACTTATGACAACTTTACATAAATTAGGGTTTAAAGTGTAATTATATCAAAGTTAAGGTTCAAACATGAAATATTCCAAATAAGCTGTTTTGAAACCATATTTATCAAGTTAACAAATTCAGCCCCTCAAGTTTCTCAATTTTACACTCTACACCCTTAATTTATATAATTTACATATTAAGTCTTATATTTCATGCATTTACATTTAAACCCCTTTATTTATCCATTTTAACACAACAAGCCTTCACTATTTCAAAGTTACTAAAAATATCCTCTATCCTAAATGTTGTACGAAAACCCTCATATTTTCAATAATTACACATTTGGTCCCTTAACTTATTTAAAACTACAAATCATTCATATTTTACCACTTTTACATATCAACCCTCACTAATCCGATTTTTTTTACATCTTATGTCCTTCCTTTACCAATTTATACGAATCACCATAAGTTTTCTAAAATTACAAAACAGGTCCCTCTAATACATTTAATTACAATTCGACACCTAAATATTTATAATTTACAATTTAAATCTACCAGTTCCATATTTTACACAAAGGACCTCCATTTTACATTTTTCTCACATTATTACTGATTTATTACATCTTACAAAAATGACCCACAAGTTCTAGAAATTACAAAACGCACCCTAGAGTTTTTAAATTCAAATCGTATAACCTTATATGTTCGAAAACCCTAATTAAATCTTTAACCTAACATGTACCAATCATAACCTCATTATTAATTCATCATTATGCTGTAATTATCATCACAAAAACATACCCAAATGTGCTAACCCTAGATCGCAAGTTAAATTTTCTTTTTCTCCTTTGTTTATTTTTAATCCGATTAATCACATAATTCAACAATAATTATTTCAGGTCACCACAATTCGAAATATCATTTTTCCCATACTAATATGATTATATAGAGTCCAAATAAATTAATAATGAAGCCTTAAAAATTCGGATGCAATATTTTAGGTTATAAACACGATTTTAACTTTTAATTCACAAATAATTTGTAAATCATGCATGGTTCGTGTATAGCATTTTATTTGAGATTAATATGATGTAATGTTCATAAGAAAAATACCAGATCGAATCAAGAGAGTGTAGATTAGGCGCAACGAATTATGCTACTTGGTTAAGCCGCTCGACAAAAAGAATTTCACCACAGCCACACGAACAATCCCGCGACCTTGTAATAATTTTTCACAGGGTATATATGATGTGAGGATCTTGAGAAAAATGAGGAATGGATTTTATAAAAGTCGTATGAATTATAGACGAATTTACTTACAATTTGTTCTAGCGATTGAGAATGGAATACCACGATCGAATCACAAGACCCACGACCCCAAACGTATTTTTCTAGGCTTCACTTGATGCTCAAGAACACACGAAAAATGATCTTTCACCTTCAGGAAGTCGCACGAATTTGTGGTGATTATTTCTAGGGTTTTATTCTAATCGGTTTTGTGTTTTAGGAAAGGAAAATGAATTTGGCTATTTAGATAATTATAGAGCCGAATGTTGGAGGAGGGGGGATGTATTGGAGCGTCCCCTATTAAGGAAATGGTCAATCAAAATTTATTGGCATTTATTTTCCATTGATTTGCCATTTAATTACACTTAAATTAGTTTTTAAAATAAAATAATTATATACTTTAATTATTTTGGATTTGTTAATGTGTAATTATAATTTTTTTATAGCTTGGACAAATATTTTATGATGTTCAAAATTATTTCATAACATACTTTGTTCATCTCAAAATTTTGGAATTAATTTATACATTATATAAGCCTTTATTAAATTTTCAAGTCGTAGGGGCATTTTGGTCTTTTTACACATTTTAAATTTTAGTGTTTTACACTTCATATACCAACATTGATCCTTAGTCCAAGCCATATCATCACACGAGCCTACAAAACATTAAACACTTAAACCGTAAGCACGAATGCTTAGTAAGTAAAACGGGTATAACATAACATTACAATTCATCCACACATTACACATCATAACCTTTAATCCTTCATATCATTGAACATTAACACATACCTTAATCCTTAAGCATCAATATTCCTTTCTAATCCAACATTGCCTAATCCATCACTAACATTACATTTACTACCACATAACATCATCACACAAAACATTCATTAATCTTAATACATATGAACATCTAGACACATAATGCATAGAAGTCATCATAACATCATTTTATAGCCGGTTTACTTACCTTGATTCCAAGCTAAAGCTACCAATAACATCATCATCATCATCTTCATCTTTTATCATCATCATCATCATCATCATCATTACTTCCTAAACCATAATCATCATCAAGACTTATTAACACAACATATCATGATCAAGGGTTACATAACCAATCTAAACTTACCCAACATCCTCTCTATATCATCATATGATCATATCATGATCATATGATGAAAACCCACTTAACCCATAAACTTTAACCTCATAATCATCATAATAAGGATAATACTTACTTGGGAAATCATTGCTAGTGAAGGCTATGAGCATTTAATCTTCATCTTCTTCACCTTTGGACATCATCTAACTTTCCCTCTCTTTTTCTCCTTCCTAAGAACCGGACTTCACCAAGCCTCAAGAATAATATGGATTTCTCTAGAAATCCCTGGACATTTCTTATCTAAACACAAGTTTGGGCCATTGGCAAGAATAGCCCCTCAAGTCCTATTCTTTCTATTTTGGCCACACTACATATCTTAACACATTTGGTCTATTGCCACTTTAACCCTTAAAGTCTATTTCCTTTATACTCTTGCCACATAATGCTTTCCCATAACTATACCATACATTCTTTGACCATCATTTGACTATCGGGTTTGACTAAAACGCAACATTCGTTGACTGGCCAATCACGTAAGGCCTTTGGTCCACTTTCATCTAGGGTGGGGTCCCAACACCCGGGAAATGGGTCTAACAATTCTACCCCCATTATTTAGATTTCGTCCCCGAAATCTCTCGTCTATTTCTAACCAAGACTTAGTTTCACCTTACCTCCATTCTTAGCACTTTCCATTATTCATCCCCCTTTTTGATTGCACGATCTAAGTGATTTTGCAATTCTAAGTCCACTATACGTACATCATACCCCTAGCTCATTCCATTTCTAGCTTAACTTCTCAATTCTTTCATTTCTTTTTAGTCATTATGTCATTCAAGACATAATCCTTACCTCTAATGCATGCCATTTAACATTCCTACGTCTATCACATACCCTTCTAACTAGTTCCATTTAACTTTTCCATCAAGGACTATGTGTCACTTGAACATTACACACCCTTTTTAACTTTTCATAAGTCGATTATTCATTAACTTTCTACTTTTACCGCAACCTTACCACTATCTCATTACTATTTTACTACACGATACATTCGCCCGTACTTTTCTCCTCAAAATTTTATAGAGCTTTTAATCTATATTAGCATTTATAAGCATCCATTACTTCACCTTACCTAAAATTCACATTGCAACAAGCATATCATTTAAAACTTAAATCGTTTCAACTTACACTCTAACACCTAAATCCTATACTTCACTTGACGTTTCCCACCTAGGGTCGTCATTCAACTCATTATCTATTCGCCTATCTTAACTCCTTATGCCTTCTAACCATCCTAGACTCCCTTTTCTACCCTTTTACCCTACTCATGCCATGTCGGGAACACATGAGCCCACTCATTCATACTTCCTCATTTACATGGAGAGGCATCCCAAATGATGTAAATCAAGAAATACAAACTCATGGTTTGGTGATTTACGACTTTTTATTCAAATGAAAAGGCGTCCTGATGAGTGCCTATTTACTCATCATTTTATACCCATATAAGACACAAAAATGACCAAAAACACCCAAATAGATCAAATATTGTTGCAAATATTCTTGGTTTATGTTTTTATTTATTTCAGGTACAAAAGGATTGAAAACGGGGCAGAAACGGACAAAACCGAGCACAAGATTGGAAAAAGTTCAAAAGCCGAAGCCAGGAAATGAATTTACGAGTTTGGACCAGGATATTGCTCAAGTTATCAAAAGTCAACCTCCAATAATATCAAAGTGTCACAAATAGTCCTTGGAGATAATTTTCAGAACTTGGCAAAATTGCTCCCTAAACTTAAAACTAAATCCTATGCAATCCGAACCTAACTACACCAATTTGGACACTAAAATAAAACACAAACCCAATCTTGAATCTTTCCTAGCCCAACCAATAAACACAAGCCCAATCCACCCAATATCCCATCCAACCATTTATTAGCTAATACAGGGTCAAAGAAGGTCAACCCTTCTTCTTCCCGCTTTTCCTTTTCCCCAGACAACCATGTTCCCCTAACATCTTTGTCCCCTTCTAACCACTGCCACAACCACCTTCCCCCCCCTCCCATGTGCTACTTCATCTCACAAGTCAACTCTGCCTCGCTTAAATCCTACAACGTATTTTCCCGCTAAAATGCATTAGAGGGCTAGGATTGATTTGAAGCTAATTAAAGGGTGAGGATGAGCTCGGAATTGATGAGAGAAGTTTTCTAGATGGCTATTTAAGGAATTAAAGACATACACAGATGGTTGTCCTGTTTTGAGACCAAAATTCGTAGTGTAGCTATTTTAATGTTTTATGCAAACTAATTTGTAGTAGTCATTTTAAGTCTTGTAATCCTTTTTAAGTTATTAATATAATTCAGCATTAAAGATTTCCATTGTTTCCTTTTTTTTTTATCTACATTACTGTTCAAATAAGCACTTATAAGTGCTTATTCTACCTGGCTCAATCAAGTTCAGAAAAGCTTATTTGAGCTCAATCTGAGCTAAATTCATCCACATAGAGTTCCTGTAAGTTTCCATTCATTTAGCTTAATTTTGGCTTATCACTGTTCATTTGCTTATTAAACTGCTTATTAGTTTTATGTCTGTCTGTTATAGCTTATTCTAGTCTAAATAGGTTACGTTTGCATTTATTACTTGTTCAAATTGCTTGATTACTTGTTTTAAGTTAACATTTGATAAATTGTAGTTTAATTCCCAAAATCTCTTTATTTTCACTATTCACGACACGTTTCACGAACCAAATCACGAATTCCATTCAAACCTTCGTTGGGGATAACGACTCGGGTTTACATATTTCCTTTGTAAATCTTTGATGAAAAATACGTGTTGATTCCATCGAATCACGTTCCAATCCATTTAAATAAAGAAACCATAAACCATCCTACTTACATACTTCCAACATAACACTCGCACCTATTCATTACACACTTTAACTTCCAATATTTCATTTTCATTTTCATTTCATTCATTATTTAAAGTTTTCCATTTTCTAGCTTGGATCCACTTTACTTTAACAATTTCCCTGAAGGGATTATTACACATGCCAAGGATGTAGGCAATATTTGCCGGTGAAGGTAATACGTTTTATCCCTGAGGATCTTTAACACATCCCGAAGGATTTCTTAACATTCATTGACTTGGTCATCCCGAAGGATACCATCTTTAACATTCATCCTGAAGGATCATTAACATTCATCCCGAAGGATCATTAACATTCATACTTTATCACTTTCACATTATAGCATTGGATCCAAGCCATTAACATTTTAACATACCCACATTATCTTATCCATTTTATTTTGTGAACGCAAGCTCATAGTGCATATGAACTTGCTTATTATAAGTACACATTTCTATGTGTTTCACTCTCCATTACCTCTTGCATTCTTAACCCACATTATTCATTTCCGCATTCTTACTTTACCCTTTAATCTACCCGGCTCTTTCCACACTTAAGCCCTTGATAAATTTATTTACATTCATTCATTAGTATCATTTATTCTTCTTACACTTATTAAGTCTTTTACACGTCCTCTACATCTTTACACTTTCCACTCTAACTTGCATTCTTTAACCCGCGTTAATCATTTTCACATTTTTATATTTCACGTTAGTCTACTCAACTCTTTTACATATAAACTTTACACATATCATCAATTGCAACACATACATTCTTTATAATAATTACCGCTAATGGCCTTAGCCGTAATATAATGATTTTAGGGCAACACCTTTACCTCATACATACTCATCTTATTCTCTCTTACATTCTTAACTCATCGCATTCTTATCCTCATACCTTACTTACCCTTAACCCGTCTCCTTACTACATTAACGTCAATCATTAGACATATATATGTATAACGAGACCATATGTTGGCCGTTAATATCTTACGGATCATAATCATTACATGCCATTATTCTTTAGCCTCATTCTTTACCCTTCATACCATTTAATACTACATCATTAGTACATTAGTTTCATCTTATATTTTCACGCTATAATTTAGCACATTTACAATGTCCATACTTTAGATGTCAACATTTAAACTTACTTACTAACCCATCTCTAATACCAATTACCATTCCTATTCACATTCCATTACCGTTACCTTAACATACCTTCATTTAAAATTTTTTGACACCAACCAAGGTGCACGGCCAACTAATCATTTAAACATTTCAAATCATCTATAGACTCGTATCTCTTACACATTAGCACATAAGACACATTCATCATTTATCAACCTTTGGTCCACATAACATATCACATATTCCTTCTTTTAACTTAAACGTTTACCTTACGCATTTCTTACACCTACGTCCAACATTTCTACGAGTGGTTTAAGTCTAGGCAATCCTAAAAAAAACTTAATTCACTTAAACCAAAGCTCTGATACCAATTTGTTACGCCCCGTGCCCGCTTAGACCAAAAACTAATATTTTTACGCGGAAACGCTTGACTTTTACGGACATCTGGTTACTCTTTTGACCACTAAATATTCAGACCTTGGGACTATTTTTAAATGAAACTAGACTCAATTACCTTCAAAACAACGGGTGGCACAACCCGTGAAGACTTACGGATCAAAAAATATGATTTTTCAAAGTTTACTAAAATCTGTCCAAATCAAACCGAAATTTGGGAATTCCAAACCGAAATTTCACCCTTTTGCACAATAAACAACCCATGCTACCTTATTTCCACACCAAACTCAGTCAAAACCATTAACATAACATACTAAATCGTGTACATAATCAATCAACCCGTTTACTACCCAAAATAGGTAAAAACACTCTTAACCCAAACACCCCTTTAACTGCATAACCCTTTTAACATCTTTTTGACCCATTTTCCGGAAAGACAACTTCTATGACCCGACAATTAACGAAACTTTTCAGTTTTACTTCTTTTATCATTGGGCTCATTTTCATATAAAAACATCTTCCGATTGACCACCCGGAATAGTACTTTAAAATTTGACGGGTTATGCACATATAACCCCTTTTGACCCATTTTCACTACATACAACCCATACGACTTCCGTTTTACATCAAACTTGACCAACATCAATAACTTAACATATCAAACATGTTCCAACGACACTTGACCCGTTTACTACTCAAAATGGGTACGTTTACACTTAAACCAAACGCCCCTTTAACTTTTACTAGAAACACATAAAACATACTTTGACACACCGTTAGACTCCCAAATCGTTATGACACTCTTAACATACATTTTAACGCTTGACTCCACTTTACAAACACTTTATTGACTCACGGGGGTACCATCTTGAATGAGCTCGGTATTCTACCTAGCTCCTACACATATCAAACCTTCTATGCTTCATATACCAACATTGATCCTTAGTCCAAGCCATATCATCACACGAGCCTACAAAACATTAAACACTTAAACCGTAAGCACGAATGCTTAGTAAGTAAAACGGGTATAACATAACATTACAATTCATCCACACATTACACATCATAACCTTTAATCCTTCATATCATTGAACATTAACACATACCTTAACCCTTAAGCATCAATATTCCTTTCTAATCCAACATTGCCTAATCCATCACTAACATTACATTTACTACCACATAACATCATCACACAAAACATTCATTAATCTTAATACATATGAACATCTAGACACATAATGCATAGAAGTCATCATAACATCATTTTATAGCCGGTTTACTTACCTTGATTCCAAGCTAAAGCTACCAATAACATCATCATCATCATCATCTTCATCTTTTATCATCATCATCATCATTACTTCCTAAACCATAATCATCATCAAGACTTATTAACACAACATATCATGATCAAGGGTTACATAACCCATCTAAACTTACCCAACATCCTTTCTATATCATCATATGATCATATCATGATCATATGATGAAAACCCACTTAACCCATAAACTTTAACCTCATAATCATCATAATAAGGATAATACTTACTTGGGAAATCATTGCTAGTGAAGGCTATGAGCATTTAATCTTCATCTTCTTCACCTTTGGACATCATCTAACTTTCCCTCTCTTTTTCTCCTTCCTAAGAACCGGACTTCACCAAGCCTCAAGAATAATATGGATTTCTCTAGAAATCCCTGGACATTTCTTATCTAAACACAAGTTTGGGCCATTGGCAAGAATAGCCCCTCAAGTCCTATTCTTTCTATTTTGGCCACACTACATATCTTAACACATTTGGTCTATTGCCACTTTAACCCTTAAAGTCTATTTCTTTTATACTCTTGCCACGTAATGCTTTCCCATAACTATACCATACATTCTTTGACCATCATTTGTGTTGGGAATTAAACTTAAGCAGTTAGTACGGTTGAAGAATATAAGAACAGTTAGTACTGCTGATGGAAGAACAGTTAGGACTGCTGATGAAGAAAAGTTAGGACTGCTTAAGAGATCAAGGTGAAACCGTGTGAAGATAAATATAGAAAGGATATGGTATATATCTTATTTGTATAGAGTGATACGGTTAGATGTTTTACTTGTATAGGACTCTTTGCATTATAAAAAGAGATCCTTAGTTAGGGTTTTAATATACAGAATACCTAATACCTAATATCCCTTCATACGATTTATCAAGAGCTTCACGTTCATATTGTAATCGTTTGATATATATTGAAGTGATTGTTTGGTTGATATTGTTTGTGTTCTTATTTGTTCTTATTGTCTTATTCAATCAATCACTAAACACAAACTCATATTCTTCTAAGTACTTGGTAGTAAATTCCGCGTGCTATCAAGTATATACTCAAAGTATCTCCAACACAATGTGTGTGTTTAGATCCGGTCAAGTGGTATCAGAGACAAGTTTCTGATACTTTGAGTTTAGAAGAACCAGAAGTATTTATTCACTAGCAACCAAGAAGATGGACATGGAGACACCTCAAACCTCGATCCTTGCTAAACTCCCCATGCTGAAACAGAATGAATACGATTTATGGCGGCTCAGAATAGAGCAATATTTCATGGTGCAAGACTATGCATTATGGGATATCATTATCAATGGTGATTCCTTCAAACCAATTCCTGTTGAAGAAACACGTGCTGATGGTTCCAAGATCACAAAGCTTAACACTGAGCCAGTTACAAACGAAGAGAGAATCAAAAAGAAGAATGATCAGAAGGCTAGGAATTTGTTACTAATGGCAATTCCTAATGATCAAGTGCTGAATTTTAGCCATTACGAGTCGGCTAAAACTCTTTTTGAAGCAGTGGTGGAAAGATTTGGTGGCAATGAAGCTACCAAGAAGGCACAGAAAACCCTACTTAAGCAAGGTTATGAGAACTTCACTGCATCAATCAATGAAACTTTCGACCATATCTTTAATAGGCTTCAAAAGATCATCAGTCAACTTACTGTGTTGAAGATTGTGATACCTCAGGAAGACCTCAACATGAAGTTTCTAAATAGTTTACCTGCTGAATGGAACACTTATGTTGTGGTTTGGAGCAATAAACCAGAGTTGGAGAAAATGACAATGAATGAGCTTTACAACAATCTTAAGATTGTTGAGCAGAAGGTCAAGAAGAGTGGTTGCACCAGTTCCAGTTCAGGGAATATGGCTTTTGTATTTTCTTCAAACAATTCGAATCATGAAGATGAAGAAGCAGTTGGTACTGCTATACCAACAGTTAGCACTGCTAGTGTAAAAACTAGTACTGCTGGATTGACTGAAGAGACCATATATGCATTTGTGTCAGAATAGTCTAGTGGGTCTAAGATCTTTAATGAAGATCTTCTTCAAATTGCTGAAGATGATTTGGAAGCTATGGATTTAAAGTGGCAGTTGGCTTTGATAAGCATCAGGGCTAAGAAGTATTACCAAAGGACTGGGAATAAGATTACCTTCAATGGAAGAGATGTTGCTGGGTATGATAAGTCTAAGGTGGAATGCTTTAATTGTCACAAGATGGGGCACTTTGCCAGGGAATGTAGAGGTCCAAGACAACAAAGCAACCAGAGTCAAGGGTTTAAGAATCAGCAAGGAACAAGGAGAACAGTTAATGTTGAAGAGCCTTCTTCCAAGGCTATGGTAGCTGTAGATGGAGCTGGATTTGATTGGAGCTTCATCGAGGAAGAAGAGGAACCAGCTAACTTGGGTTTGATGGCTTTCTCAGACTCTGAGGTACATATACTTGAAAAATGTTCAAACTCTTGTCGTGCTTTAAAAGATTATGAAAATGTTAAGAAACAGTATGATGATCTTAGAGTTGAATTTAATCAAGTAAGTTTTAGTCTGTCAAATGATAAAAGAGGACTAGCTGTTTTGGAAGAATAAATTGTGTTTTATAAACAGAATGAGTCAAACTTTTCTGATAAGATAGGTATTTTAAAGAGGGAATTGCAAATAAAAGATAATAAAATGAGTGGACTTGTATATGAACTAGAGAAGCTTAAAAAGGAAAAAGAAAACATCCAGTTAAGTGTAGATACTCTTGAATATACTTCAAACGGAGTTAAGAAGATTGTAGAGACTCAAATACTTAACAAAGCTAAATCTGGTTTAGGTTATAAGTCAGTTGCACCCCCTTTTAGAGAAATGTTTGCTCCACCAGGAATTAATTTAGCTCATACAGGTTTAGAAGAGTTTAAGGATATGGATTTTCCTGGATATGGTGTTAAGGTTTGTGAGAATCCTGTTAAATTTGTTAAGGCAGAAGATTCTTTTGTGAGTGCTAGTGATAAATCTCTTTCTGAGGAAAAGATATCCTCTGATAGGAACTCAGATGCACCAACTATTGAGGATTGGACATCTGATGGTGAGGATGCAAAGGTTAAGGATAAACCTAATGTTGTTAAGGTAGAAGTTAAACATGCTCCTAAAGTGGTTAAGACTAAAAACATAAAACCAGTTAGGAAAAGTGTTCGATATGCTGAGATGTATAGGACTAAGAACAGATCATCAAGTTCTGAGAGTAGTCATAGGAACTGGAATCACTCAAAATCTAAGAAATTGGATGATAAGTTTGCTATGATTAGAAAAGTATGTTTTGTTTGTGGAAGTTTTGATCATATGGCTGCTTATTGTGATTCTAACCCATGGAAAAAGAGGGTTTCTGGGAATACAAGGGTGAATAGGAATAACAATGCTAGGGTAACTCAAAATAGTCCAACTAGATTGACAAACCCTAATGCAAATCATAAGATGTCACCCAAAGCTGTTATGTTAAAGACTGGCATCAAAACAGTTTCAACTGCTAGTCAAAATAAGTGGTTTAATAACAAGCAAACTGTTTCTAGTGCAAAACAATTTTCAAATCATGCACAAACAGTTAAAAGGCATTTTTATCAGAAAACAGCAATGACTAATCAGAAGTGGGTGCCTAAGATTAAACAAGTAGTTCCAACTGCTAGACCAGCAAATTCTACTGCTAGGCACTTAAATGTTAAGGGAAAAAGGGGCAATGCTGTCAAGGCCTCAGCACATTGGGTTAGAAATTCTAACAAACCCAATGGTGCATCAAAGACCTCCAACAAGTTTTCTCATCTTGATGCACAAGGCAGATCCAAACCAGTGATGGTTTGGATCCCCAAAAGAAACTAACACCTTTATTTTGTGTGCAGGAACATCCCTCAAATGGCAAAGAAGATAGAGGATTTTCAGACAGTGGATGTTCAAGGCACATGACAGGCAACAAGTCATATCTTTCAGACTTTATTGCTCTAGATGGAGGACCAGTTGTCTTTGGTAGTGGTGTTGGAGGAAGGATTACTGGTAAATGGGTAATTAAAACTGGTAACCTTGATTTTGAAAATGTGTATTATGTACCAGAACTTAAGTACAATCTTTTCAGTGTATCACAAATTTGTGATAAACAGAACAAAGTTTTATTTACTGATACTGATTGTCTTATACTTTCTCCTGATTTCAAGCTACCTGATGAAAGTCAAGTATTGCTTAAAATCCCTAGAAAGGATAATACATACTGTAAAACCCAAAAATTTGAAAGCATGGTAAAAGACAAAAATGCCCCTATGAATTTAAAAATTTAATAAAAGGTTTATAAAGTACCGAATCAATCCCGAACTTCTGGAAATGGACAAGATATTGTACCAAATAATTTTGACAACTCCGATTAATACTTTTACAAGTCACCAAATGACCAAAATACCCTCTATGAACCGAATAAATATTGCATATATTATTATGTTTATTTATTAAACTTTATAAATAAAATTTACACTTTTAAATGCAAAATTAAGTAAGGAAATTATTCAATATTAATGGGCCATTATGTTCACACGTTTTTCCAGCCTTTCCCCCCCCCCCCCCCCCCCCAATCTCGGCATCCTTCCATTAAGTTATACCGAAAATCATAAAACACACACAAAAATACTTTCAATCACCATCCGATTTTCTCAAGGCTTTAGATCAATTTTCCTGTGTTCTTAAACATTCCAAGAAGCCTAGAAGAATATCCTTTCGAATTATAGTGGCCGGATTTAAGAGGTGTCGAATTTTCTTGTTCTAAATCACGCGTAAGGTAACAATTCCATTTTAATTCATTCGATCATCCAAAAATTCGTTTATCATTTTTCTTATGTTCTTCATATGGTACATGACCTGGGAAAAATGTCTACAAGGTTTGTGGATCGCTCATTTGGTCGTGGGAATTTGTTGGTGTCGAAAATCTTGTACCGAGCCTCATAAAATCACAGCGTGTGATTCCTTGATCTATATTTTTTCTGGTATTTTTCTAAGCCTCTACTAATCTCATATAACATGCATAAAATAAGAAAATCAGGCCATGCATCATATTTTGATCGTATGCTAATTATTATACTCGAAACCCTAAAAACGAAATAAATCTCTAAAACATCTATGCGATTTTTCTGGATCTGTTTTATATTTTTCGTGGCCTCTATATACTTCATATAACATGGGAAAAATAGCCATTCGAATTGTTTAAGCCGAATTCATGATTTTTGGATTTAATTGTGTAATCGGGTTTTGAAGAAAAAAAAGGGATTCGTGGACCAAAAATACAAACCGATCGAACTAGGGTTTTTCATGGATGAAATCTAGAAATAAATGATGTACTATGATGATATAATGATTGTATAATGATTGGGATTTTTAGGGTTTGGTTTTGATGAAATATTTTGTGTACCGATTTGAAAATAAAAACATAAGGGGGTGTTTTGTAATTTTTAAAACTCATGGGATATTTTTGTAATGTGTTATAATCAGGGACTAATCATGTAAAAATATAAAATAAGGGCCATGTGTGTTAGTTTTGTGATTAAAAGTTTAAAGGGTAAATATATATATTATGTGTCGAATTGTAAATAATTAAACTAGAGGGACTAAAAAGGTAAATTCTGGAAACTTGAAGTGATTTTGTGTAAATAATAGTATTAAGAGTGTAGTGTGTAATTTTGAATATTTATGGGACTAATGTATAATTATTATGAACTTATGAAGTAAATTATGGTTTTATAAACTAAAGGGGCTAAATGTGTAATTATGTGAAACTAAGGGTTGAATTCGTATCATACATAAATTTAGAGAGTATATTCTGTAAATGATTAAATATAAGGGTTAGTGGTGTAATTAAGGATATAACATGGGTTAAATTGTAAATTATGTAACTATAGGGTTTATTTTGTAACTTTGATAAATAAAGGGTGTAAAGTGTAAAATATGAAACTTGGTGGATTGAAGAAGTAAATCTGAATAAGTGATGTGTTTAAATGAGTAACTTATGATATTTTCACTTTAGACCTTTAACTTTGGTAAAATTACATTTTGAACCCTAAGTTATGAAAACTTGTCATATTTAACCTTGAACTTGTATAACTTATTAAAATGAATGTTATTTCCATAATAACCTAATTAATGACTTAACTTAAGTTATATTTTGAATATTGCTAATTATGGAAACTTACTAAATAAGGAAACTTTCTAATTATGGAAACTTGCTAAATATGGAAACCTGCTAAAAATAGAAAGTTACTAAAATGGAAAGGCAATTAATTAAGAATGAATTGTAATTCCCTTCTACTCCTTTAGGTGTGAAGAAGGAGAGACCTTGAACCGTTTTCCATATTCTGTGCTCGTTTCTGTTTTGCTTTCGTCATAAGGTACAGATACTCTGCCCTTTTTCAGTAAGGGTTCTTATATTCTATACATTGATTTTGAGTTATGATTCAGTTAAGATTTCCCAAGCCATTGCTATGTTCCCTTTGAGTGAACCTTTGATATTACTTTTGATATGACTTTGAGATGCACCTTTTGATATATGACCTTTTGTGATGACTTTGAGACCTGACTCTTAGTTTGATACCCGAGCCATTTTGTGATTTTCCTAGCCAGGAAGGTAACCTGGCCATGTCTGTGATGCACCACTGGCATGACTCCCGTGTGGGGGAGTGATTTCTCACACCGTCCCTTTTATATTATCTGCCATGGCTACTTGACTTTGAGATTGACTTTGAGTTTGGGGCGTATGGATTGCAAACCTAGATTTGTGTGTTTAGTGGATTTAACTATGACTTTGAGTTTATGACTTTGAGGTGACTGGTGCTGTGTGCAATACACGCCTTTCACATTTCTGGGAGCTGATCACTCCACTATTATGATACATGAGGACATCCCTCATATTATCTGGTTGCCTAAGAGGTATCCCCTTTGATTGTGAGATTATGACTTTGAGCTTATGACTTTGAGATTATGACTTTGAGTGTGGGCTCGTGGTAGATGACTATCCTACTCTTCTCATATTATCCATTTATTTCTTTTATACCTTATGACATTCCCATTGCCCATATTATATTTCTGTTTCGTTATTCTTTGCTTTGTATATGTATCTGTTCACTGAGCTTTTTAAGCTCAGCCGCACGTTTTCTTTTCGTGTGCGGCAGGTAATAAGCAGGATGACGGGTTTGGGTATGAGTGAAGAGACTTTTGGACTTAGAAGACTTTGATAGTGTTCTGAAGTAGAGACCATTAGAAGGAGTTGCTTTTGCAGACTTAGTGTTTAGTTTTGTTTCCGTTGTAACCATGTAAATTTCAAAATTTCATTTGTAACATTTGAGAATTTCTGTATTACTTGAAATGTATGCTTTGTTTTGATCTGATGTGAAACCATTAGTGTGACATCTTTACCCTTATTGGGTTGGGGTGTTACAATTATGGTATCAGAGAGACAGGCTGCGATTTCGTAATACATTTACCCTTGACCTGTGTAAGTTAGGACCACTAAGCCTTCCCTGTAGACACTCGTAAGTCAACCTTTGAAAATTGCTTTAGGATTTCCCATAGGAACCTATGTTTTGACCGGTGAGGAATGGGTAGACTATAAGGCATTTGTTTAAGTATCTTTACTTCCGCATCACTCTGATTCGTGCCTTACTTTTGGTTAGATCCTGTTGATATCACTTTTGGAAAGTGAAAGCTTATGCTTTGCACCACCTGAGATTGGAACCTGATTAAATCTTGAAGGCATTGAAAATTTCATACTAATCGCCTGACACTATTTGATCCTTATCTTCAGATTCCTTTTGTTAAATCATTTTGATAAAGACCCGCGTTTCACTCTGATTCTTTTATTAATCACTTTGACGCCTCTTCGGGCATTCTGAGAATCTCCATGGCAGTAACGTACTGGATACTTTTTGTTATTTTGTCTCTTGCTTTTAATAAGTATATATGGATCTTCCGACACCATTTGATTTCGTTTCACCCATCTCTGTTCTCATAAGAAGCCTTTGGTATGTAACCACGAGTATAAGAATGTTTTCCCCCTCACTTTTGAATGATAAAGCTATGATTTGCGAACCGTCTTTCTTTGAATAGTTAACTTCAATTTTATTCTGACAAGGAAATTGTGGGATGATCAGTCAAATATTGACAACTACCTTTCTATGTCTCACCTTTGGCGTTTGCAACAATTTTGAACTTCCGACTACGATTACCAATTGTCTAACCCTTTGCTATCTCTATTACTCTGGAGACGCGTGTGTTACTTTCACGGTTATGAAGTTTTCCTAGAAACTATTTCGTACACCAATAAATGAACCTCATCGTAGAAGCCTTTTGGCACCTTGAGTTTTCTGAACATGAACCTTGTATTGAACGTTATTTGCCACCCTGAACTTTTGATTATAATCCCTGTTGGACCACCAAGTTTTTCCACCGGAGTATGAAGTAAGATTTGACATGATACCGAGAGATTCTAGTCACTAAACGAAGATGTCTTTCGGATCATACCAATTGATTGGAGCAACCGGGAAGAGCAGCAACCGAAGACCAGGAAGTGATTTTACTTAAGTGTATCTTCTGGGCATGTTTTAGTTTCGTTCGCGATAAAGAAGGATGGTAACTGGAGATATGTATGGAAGCTGAACCGTATTACTGTTAGAAGCCAATATTCCTCCACCCTGGAACGACTATGTGTTTGTTTAATTTCAGAGCGCGAAGTTTTTCCTTTCTGATGAATTGATCTTATTCTTGAAATCGCCTCCTGTATTCGTAAACGACTGCTATGACAGTTAGTGACGCTAATAGTATTAGCTAAAGCTCTGACGATTTTGAGAATTTGATAAATAATGTTTTCTCGTGAGTACTTGGACAAGTGGTCATTATATGACTAAATAGTACGTTCAGAAACGAGGAAGAGCATGAAAATCATTTCTTTGCACCTTGTTAGAAATTCGACGATCATTTGCGCATTCTGGGAGATGGATACTTGTTGAGACAACTAGAAGCATTCCTTCACTGCATGACCTGGAGTTGACAACAACGGTGGCTACCTGAAGAGAGAAGACGTTCCTTACAAGACAGAAGTATTGGCGATGCAGAAGAAGAGGTCTAGTCAATACGGCGAACCTGGAGCTGACGAAGACATACAGTCTCACTTCCCTATTCATCTTGGTTGTACTAAGATGAATTGAGAGCGGAAACAGACTGGATGATGAAGAAGATTAAAGATCGTGCCAAAAATCCGTAATACTCCATCACATTCCAAGAAGAACTACAAGAGGCTCGACGAACTAGACACAAGTTCCCGATTTTGGTTTCACTTCCCAATGGATGGACAGCCGAAGACAGATCAACCGGACTTGAAGAGATTAGATGTGTTGAATGAGCAGATTTTTGAAACAGACCCACTATACTTGGAAGAATTGATTCTATGAAGGCAGGAGTTTTGGCGACTAATTTTCATTTCCATTGACCCTCTTAAGTTTTGTTATATAGTAATAAGTCCCTCTTATGATTTAAGTTCCCTAGAAGCATTTCAGTTCGTGTTTACCCTTCGTATGATTCGGTGATGACCTTGTTTTGAGAGATTTTGGCGAATTGTGGATGATATGATGCTTGTGACGGCGTACCCCACTTCTGCTAGGCAACCTGGGATTTTTGATACTCTTGCGAATAGTTTTGTTTTCTCCGGACCATGGCATTTGATTTTGGTTGACCTTTGATGACTATAGAAGTACTAGGTGGACTAAGATAGGTGGTTTTGATTACGACTTTGAGATAAAGTATGACCATCATGAGGGCATATTTATATGATACCAGTATTATGACGTCTGGCCAACGTGATAATACTTACATCATATAACGTGCACTTGTTGTGGGCATAGGATATCTTGGGGAATACCTAAGAAGTTTAGAAGTTGACCTCTGTTGGATTATCCGTGGATAGTGAGACTTTAGGTTCATTCTACCTATGCGTTTAGTCTGCTTTCATCGTTATACGACTGAATGCGTTTGGATACTCGACACGCGTTGGTTGACCTTTGTACTTCCGATAAGAATCTTAGGTTCTGTGTAGAACTATCTACCATCTGTTTTCTGTCAGTATAAATCCGATCTGTTACTATTAAAAAGTACACCTACATTTTGCTATATGTACGTTTCGCATCCGTTGATTATATTTCATTATGACCTGCTATGAGTTGATTGAGGCTTTGGATTTTGAGGAGCAAGACCTGTTTGTTTATGAGAACACCTATGAAAGGTTATACTGAAGTCGAGACTATTTGAGAATCTGAAGAGTTTTGAACTCATATACTACTCCCATGATTACTATAATTCGATACGTTTTCATCTGATTTGACTATTTCTATTCCACAGACGAAAATCCGTCAATCCTACATCTTCCCCGAACCTCTTCTGATGGGATGCGTTCATCATCTATTACGTTTGGTATATCATTCTATTGATGTGAATCCTGAGCGTTATGTCTTTCTGAGGAAACCGAAATTATTTGATCGGCAAGATTGAGTCATGAGAAAATGCTTGGTTTGGAAGAACCTGTTCGAGCGTGAGAATGTTTTGTCGATCGTTTGCAATTTGTCACGACTTCGTTTAACCTTGCGACTTCAAATTTCGAGGACGAAATTTTTCTGTTAGAGGGGAAGAGTTGTAAAACCTAAAAATTTGAAAGCATGGTAAAAGACAAAAATGCCCCTATGAATTTAAAATTTTAATAAAAGGTTTATAAAGTACCGAATCAATCTCGAACTTCTGGAAATGGACAAGTTATGCTACCAAATAATTTTGGCAACTCCGATTAATACTTTTACAAGTCACAAAATGACCAAAATACCCTCTATGAACCGAATAAATATTGTATATATTATTATGTTTATTTATTTAAACTTTATAAATAAAATTTACGCTTTTAAATGCAAAATTAAGTAAGAAAATTATTCAATATTAATGGGCCATTATGTTCACACATTTTTCCAGCCTTCCCCCCCCCCCCCCCCAAATCTCGGCATCCTTCCATTTTATAGCTAACAAACCTTTTTACCTAATTTAAGTTATACCGAAAATCATAAAACACACACAAAAATACTTTCAATCACCATCCGATTTTCTCAAGGCTTTAGATCAATTTTCCTGTGTTCTTAAACATTCCAAGAAGCCTAGAAGAATATCCTTTCGAATTATAGTGGCCGGATTTAAGAGGTGTCGAATTTTCTTGTTCTAAATCACGCGTAAGGTAACAATTCCATTTTAATTCATTCGATCATCCAAAATTCGTTTATCATTTTTCTTATGTTCTTCATATGGTACATGACCTGGGAAAAATGTCTACAAGGTTTGTGGATCGCTCATTTGGTCGTGGGAATTTGTTGGTGTCGAAAATCTTGTACCGAGCCTCATAAAATCACAGCGTGTGATTCCTTGATCTATATTTTTTCTGGTATTTTTCTAAGCCTCTACTGATCTCATATAACATGTATAAAATAAGAAAATAAGGCCATGCATCATATTTTGATCGTATGCTAATTATTATACTCGAAACCCTAAAAACGAAATAAATCTCTAAAACATCTATGCGATTTTTCTGGATCTGTTTTATATTTTTCGTGGCCTCTATATACTTCATATAACATGGGAAAAATAGCCATTCGAATTGTTTAAGCTGAATTCATGATTTTTGGATTTAATTGTGTAATCGGGTTTTGAAGAAAAAAAAGGGATTCGTGGACCAAAAATACAAACCGATCGAACTAGGGTTTTTCATGGATGAAATCTAGAAATAAATGATGTACTATGATGATATAATGATTGTATAATGATTGGGATTTTTAGGGTTTGGTTTTGATGAAATATTTTGTGTACCGATTTGAAAATAAAAACATAAGGGGGTGTTTTGTAATTTTTAAAACTCATGGGATATTTTTGTAATGTGTTATAATCAGGGACTAATCATGTAAAAATATAAAATAAGGGCCATGTGTGTTAGTTTTGTGATTAAAAGTTTAAAGGGTAAATATATATATTATGTGTCGAATTGTAAATAATTAAACTAGAGGGACTAAAAAGGTAAATTCTGGAAACTTGAAGTGATTTTGTGTAAATAATAGTATTAAGAGTGTAGTGTGTAATTTTGAATATTTATGGGACTAATGTATAATTATTATGAACTTATGAAGTAAATTATGGTTTTATAAACTAAAGGGGCTAAATGTGTAATTATGTGAAACTAAGGGTTGAATTCGTATCATACATAAATTTAGAGAGTATATTCTGTAAATGATTAAATATAAGGGTTAGTGGTGTAATTAAGGATATAACATGGGTTAAATTGTAAATTATGTAACTATAGGGTTTATTTTGTAACTTTGATAAATAAAGGGTGTAAAGTGTAAAATATGAAACTTGGTGGATTGAAGAAGTAAATCGGAATAAGTGATGTGTTTAAATGAGTAACTTATGATATTTTCACTTTAGACCTTTAACTTTGGTAAAATTACATTTTGAACCCTAAGTTATGAAAACTTGTCATATTTAACCTTGAACTTGTATAACTTATTAAAATGAATGTTATTTCCATAATAACCTAATTAATGACTTAACTTAAGTTATATTTTGAATATTGCTAATTATGGAAACTTACTAAATAAGGAAACTTTCTAATTATGGAAACTTGCTAAATATGGAAACCTGCTAAAAATAGAAAGTTACTAAAATGGAAAGGCAATTAATTAAGAATGAATTGTAATTCCCTTCTACTCCTTTAGGTGTGAAGAAGGAGAGACCTTGAACCGTTTTCCATATTCTGTGCTCGTTTCTGTTTTGCTTTCGTCATAAGGTACAGATACTCTGCCCTTTTTCAGTAAGGGTTCTCATATTCCATACATTGATTTTGAGTTATGATTCAGTTAAGATTTCCCAAGCCATTGCTATGTTCCCTTTGAGTGAACCTTTGATATTACTTTTGATATGACTTTGAGATGCACCTTTTGATATATGACCTTTTGTGATGACTTTGAGACCTGACTCTTAGTTTGATACCCGAGCCATTTTGTGATTTTCCTAGCCAGGAAGGTAACCTGGCCATGTCTGTGATGCACCACTGGCATGACTCCCGTGTGGGGGAGTGATTTCTCACACCGTCCCTTTTATATTATTTGCCATGGCTACTTGACTTTGAGATTGACTTTGAGTTTTGGGGCGTATGGATTGCAATCCTAGATTTGTGTGTTTAGTGGATTTAACTATGACTTTGAGTTTATGACTTTGAGGTGACTGGTGTTGTGTGCAATACACGCCTTTCACATTTCTGGGAGCTGATCACTCCACTATTATGATACATGAGGACACCCCTCATATTATCTGGTTGCCTAAGAGGTATCCCCTCTGATTGTGAGATTATGACTTTGAGCTTATGACTTTGAGATTATGACTTTGAGTGTGGGCTCGTGGTAGATGACTATCCTACTCTTCTCTTATTATCCATTTATTTCTTTTATACCTTATGACATTCCCATTGCCCATATTATATTTCTGTTTCGTTATTCTTTGCTTTGTATATGTATCTGTTCACTGAGCTTTTTAAGCTCAGCCGCACGTTTTCTTTTCGTGTGCGGCAGGTAATAAGCAGGACGACGGGTTTGGGTATGAGTGAAGAGACTTTTGGACTTAGAAGACTTTGATAGTGTTCTGAAGTAGAGACCATTAGAAGGAGTTGCTTTTGCAAACTTAGTGTTTAGTTTTGTTTCCGTTGTAACCATGTAAATTTTAGAATTTCATTTGTAACCTTTGAGAATTTCTGTATTACTTGAAATGTATGCTTTGTTTTGATCTGATGTGAAACCATTAGTGTGACATCTTTACCCTTATTGGGTTGGTGTGTTACATATACAGTGTTGAGATGAATAAACTAGTTCCTAAGGTTGGACTTACTTGCAAAAGCCACATTGGAAGAATCAATGTTGTGGCACAGGAGGCTTGGTCATGTTAATTTTAAAACCATTAACAATATTGCTAAACATGGGTTGGTAAGAGGTTTACCAAACAAAATTTTTCTAAATGACCAAACCTGTGTTTCTTGCCTTAAAGGTAAGCAACACAGAGCCTCATGTAAGCCAAAAACCCAGAACTCTATTTCTCAAGCTTTATATATGTTGCATATGGACTTGTTTGGTCCTACTTCTGTGAATAGCTTGAATTTTAAGAGATACTGCCTTGTTGTCACTGATGATTATAGTAGGTTTTCTTGGGTATTCTTTATGAAAACTAAGGATGAGACAAGTGAAATCCTTAAGACCTTTACTGTTGAAGTAGAAAACCTAGTTGATAAGAAAGTTAAAATAATCAGATGTGACAATGGGACTGAATTTAAGAATAGGGTGATGGATGACTTTTGCAGAGAAAAAAGGTATTAAGAGGGAGTTTAGTGTAGCTAGAACCCCACAGCAAAATGGTGTAGCTGAGAGAAAGAATAGGACTCTTATAGAGGCTGCTAGGACAATGTTAGCTGACTCTAAGCTACCAGTTTCATTTTGGGCTGAAGCAGTTAGCACTGCTTGTTATGTATTGAATAGGGTTTTAGTTGTGCAACCTCACAATAAGACTGCTTATGAGCTTCTTAGAGGTAGAACCCCTGCTTTAAGCTTCATGAGACCTTTTGGTTGTCATGTTACTATCCTTAATACCAAAGACCAACTAGGAAAGTTTGATGGGAAATCTGAGGAAGGTTTCTTTGTTGGTTATTCTCTGCACAGTAAGGCTTTTAGGGTGTACAATACAAGCACCAAGCATGTAGAAGAAAATCTGCACATAGAATTTTTGGAGAATAAACCAAATGTTGCAGGTGTAGGTCCAGATTGGATCTTTGATATTGACAGTCTTTCAGATTCCATGAATTATGTGCCTGTTACAGGTACAAATGCTAACAATGATGCAGGTTCAGAGGAGGAAGATGATGATTGCATTTTCATACCAGTCATGGAAGAAAGTCCAGTGAATGAGTCTTCTACAAAGAAAGATGATATTCCTTCATCAAGTGGTGTAGACAAAGAGAATGATGTTGCTGAAACAAGTGGTCAGAATGGTAAAGAAGCTGAAAATCCAACGAGCAGTACAAATGGAGTTAGTACTGCTCAGCCACAAGTTCCAACTGCTGAGCAAAATAGTGATCCTGCTGGACCAAGTCAACCTCATCTTGATTCATCAGTTGATACTGCTTCTCAAGTTGATGAGTTTGATTTCTTTGGAGATGGTCTACAAAACATGCCTACCAGCTATGCAGCTCCTTCTACTCCCCATACTATTGTACATAGGAATCATCCACTTACCAATATCATAGGAGATGTACAATCTGGAGTCAAGACCAGAAGGCAAATACAAGACCCAGATCATCATGGATTTCTCAGTGTGGTATATGAGGAGAAACATCATGAAGATGAGCATGAGTGTATGTTTGTCTGTTTTCTATCTCAGTTTGAACCCAAGAATGTGCTAAAGGCTTTAGAAGAATCAATTTGGGTTGAAGCTATGCAAGAAGAGCTTCTTCAATTCAAAATTCAGAATGTTTGGGTTCTGGTTGATCTACCAAAGGGAATGAGAGTGATTGGTACAAAGTGGGTATTCAGGAACAAGAAGGATGAGAGGGGCATTGTGATAAAGAACAAAGCAAGATTGGTTGCTCAAGGCTATACTCAGGAAGAGGGTATAGATTATGAGGAAGTTTTTGCTCCAGTTGCCAGGATTGAAGCAATAAGATTATTTCTTGCTTATGCTTCATTTATGGGGTTTATGGTCTATCAAATGGATGTGAAAAGTGCCTTTCTGTATGGTACTATTGATGAAGAGGTTTATGTCTCACAACCACCAGGTTTTATAGACCCAGAGCATCCTGACAAGGTTTATAAGGTGGTGAAAGCTCTATATGGATTGCATCAGGCTCCAAGAGCTTGGTATGAAACTCTTGCTAAATATCTTCTGAAGAATGGGTTTCATAGAGGGAAAATTGATCAAACTCTCTTTATTAAAAAGAACAAGGGTGATATTCTACTGGTTCAAGTCTATGTAGATGACATCATTTTTGGTTCTACAAAGAAACAGATGTGTAAGGAGTTTGAAAAGCTGATGAAAGACCAATTTCAGATGAGTTCTATGGGAGAGCTTACCTTCTTTCTAGGTCTTCAAGTACAACAAAAGCCAGATGGTATATTTATCTCTCAGGATAAATATGTTGGTGAAATATTGAGGAAATTCCAATTCACAGATGCCAAGGTTGTTAGCACACCAGTTGATAAGGAGACACATTTGCTATTAAAGGATCACAGTGGTGAAGATGTGGATGTGCACATGTATAGATCTATGATTGGGTCTCTGATGTACCTTACATCATCTAGGCCTGACATTATGTTTGCTGTTTGTGCCTGTGCAAGATTCCAAGTAAATCCTAAGGTGTCTCATCTCACAGTAGTAAAAAGAATCTTCAGATACCTTAAAGGTCAGCCTAACTTGGGGCTATGGTATCCTAAAGAGTCTGCATTTGATCTAGTGGCATTCTCTGATTCTGATTCTTGATTATGGGTACAATTTCTTAAACACAATTATACATATAGACAATAGCAGTACAATGTGTATCATTAAGAATCCAGTTCAACATTCAAAAACTAAACATATTGAAATTAGACATCATTTTATAAGAGACTGTGCTGAAAAGAAGTTAATACAAGTTGTTAAAATACACACTGATGACAACTTTGCTGATCTCTTAACAAAAGGTTTTGATGTAAGCAGATTTCAGTACTTGGTAACAGGTATTGGAATGCTTAATCCTTCAAAAGATTAATGTCTAAATGTTTTTGGTTTTTGTACTGTTAGTTGTGCTATTTGTATAGTTGAGACTGCTTGATAATTTTTAGGGTTTTTTGCATATATATCCTTCCGAAAATGCATAATTGCATATATATCCAAAGCATGCATAAAAACCATTGTACTATGTGCATCAAAAACTTGTACAAAGGATATATATGCAATTATTCACTTTGGGAGGGATATATATGCAATTCTGCCTAATTTTTAGTACTGCTTGTGAATTTGTTAGTCAATTGTGATAACTGTTCAAAGAAAATATTGTGTATTGTGTTTTCTTTGGTTTTGGAATAACATTTCAGGTTAAGAAAAGCTTTTTGCTTTGGATTGTGCTTTGAAAAGTATGGTGGTTTGGATTGTCAAGTGTGAATGCTTGTCACACAACAAATGGTAATTGATTCACCATGTCTAATCAACATAAGAATCAACTAGTCCAGATCAAACGGTTTCTGGTAAAGACTACTCAAATCCGTTTATGGTTGACAGTTTACCAAAAACTGGTTGGTTATCAACTCACCAAATCTAAGTGTGAAGAGTTGGCTAGTCCATAGCAAACGGCTATTGGTAAAGACATGTCAAATCCGTTCATAGCTGATAGTTTGCTGAAAACTATAAGTGGACAAAAATGTTTTCAAATCCACATTAAACTTACAATTTGATTTTATCTCTGAAAACTTTTTGCTAACAGTTAGTACTGCTGGGGTTAACAGTTTGAACTGCTGGCTTCACCAGTTTGTACTGATTGTTCAAATTTAGTTCCTACTGAGTTTATGCTCTGTGATACACCTCTCTCAGAAGGTAATACATCTGGAAGTGTTGAGAGCAGTTTGAAACTAAACAACTGAATTGATGGTAACTTGTACAAATTGTCATATTGGATGCTGAGCTTGGATGTCATATGTTCTAGTTCATCTGATGGTGTAGATTCTTCCAAACAGGGTAGGATTAAAGTTTGTTCTAGTTGCTGTTAAAGATGCTTATGAAATTCAGGGGAGGAATTAAGAAGACAGAGATGGATTATATAAAGGTGCATAAAATACAAGTGCATAAAATTTATTCATTAAAGATGGATTCATTACATAAGAGCTTTACATAAGAAAAACCAACAAAACCTACACAACACAAACACAACACAACTACTTCAGTTTCCCTTTTCCTTTTCCTTGGATATCTGGCATGGTTTTGCTGCGGACTCCTCTGCTACCCATGGCGTCAGACACCTTCTTGCAAGGGAGTGCCAGCACTACTGTTCTTGGTTTTGGATCTTGCTTCTTCTCAGGAACAGGAATCCTCTTCATTGATGATGCGGCTTTTTCAAATTCTTTTGTTAATAAGACTGATAGCTTTTGAAGATCATCATCATCAGACGAGTCAGAAGAGGAGGATGAATCATCCACATAGGGTGGAAGTTCATCTGTTGAAGGTTCTTCGGACGAGGTTATTTCAGCCTTTTTCTTTGAAAGGTTGTTTCTTGAGGTTGAAGAATAGTTTGGTGGAAAATAGTTTTTCCAACCTGAACTTCCTGAATCTGAAGAAGAGTCGGATGAGATTTCTATAATGTTTGGTGGGGAAGAATTCATTGTGATTGGAAAGTTAAAGATTTGTGTTGAAGATTTTGTGTAGATATGTGAGTTTTTATTGAGTTAATGAAGGTTTAATGACATTAAATGCGGGGTTGATATGGGGAATTAACTCTTGGGTTGGTATAAGGAATTAATTCCTTGATGGAATTAAATTTAATTTTGGTAATTCTTGAAGAGTTGACCAAAAGAGTGCGATATGTGAAGAAAATTCCCAAGTGTTTCGAGATTATAGATAAATGTTTGAAAGAATCTACCCCATCAACATAATCAGAAGTTTAATTCAAGAAACTTATTGATTTGCATCGAAATCATAAGTTTAGGGGAGGATTGTTGGGAATTAAACTTAAGCAGTTAGTACGGTTGAAGAATACAAGAACAGTTAGTACTGCTGATGGAAGAACAGTTAGGACTGCTGATGAAGAAAAGTTAGGACTGCTTAAGAGATCAAGGTGAAACCGTGTGAAGATAAATATAGAAAGGATATGGTATATATCTTATTTGTATAGAGTGATACGGTTAGATGTTTTACTTGTATAGGACTCTTTGCATTATAAAAAGAGATCCTTAGTTAGGGTTTTAAAATACAGAATACCTAATACCTAATATCCCTTCATACGATTTATCAAGAGCTTCACGTTCATATTGTAATCGTTTGATATATATTGAAGTGATTGTTTGGTTGATATTGTTTGTGTTCTTATTTGTTCTTATTGTCTTATTCAATCAATCACCAAACACAAACTCATATTCTTCTAAGTACTTGGTAGTAAATTCCGCGTGCTATCAAGTATATACTCAAAGTATCTCCAACACAACGTGTGTGTTTAGATCCGGTCACCATCATTTGACTATCGGGTTTGACTAAAACGCAACATTCTTTGACTGGCCAATCACGTAAGGCCTTTTGTCCACTTTCATCTAGGGTGGGGTCCCAACACCCTAGAAATGGGTCTAACAGATGAACTTTTCTTTGAAAAATAAAAAAACCAAGGGGCTATATTGGAGCATATGCAAAGCGTATACACCTGAGGAATTTGATAGTAAGATGCAAATACTGCAGGCTATTCAGCCTGAGGCGTACAACAAGCTAGTTGAAGCGGATGTGCAAAGATGGTCCAGGGCATATTCCCCACGCACTCGTTACAATTATTGTACATCTAACAGCGTTGAGTCTGTTAATGCTTGTATTGTCAAATCAAGGAAGCTGCCAATCACAATGTTGACCGAGCAATATCGAAAAATGGTTCGAGATTGGTATTTTAAACGGCGAGAAGTTGCTGGTATTTATCTTCCAAAAGAATATATATATATTTTAAATGATTTTGTCTAATATAAACTCACTGTTTTTTGTGTATGTGTTTATGTAGCAAAAATGAAGTACGAAATAACAGATTGGGCTGCCCATTAGGTGGAAAAGAGAAAAATCAAAAGCGCATCTTGGAATGTATACAGGATTAACCAAGATCAGTTCCAGGTTTACGATGGCCGATACAATCGTGAAGTCAACTTAGCGACCATGTCATGTGACTGCCGCAAATGGCAGCTTTCCGGGATACCTTGTGGTCACGTTATTGCTGTTACTAGGTTCTTAGGTTTAACAGATTGTGTGGAATACATACAAGATTGGTTTAAAAAACCGAAATACCAAGCGAGATACGCAGAGTCGGTTAATTTTGTTGGAGAGTTTCACGAATGGGAGTATCCAACACATATACAACCCATCACTCCTCCGCGAATGGACCACCCACAAGCCGGTCGGCCAAAAAATACTGACCGTATACCATCTCAGGGTGAGGAACCACGAGTAACACATTGCAGTAGGTGTGGTCAAGCAGGCCATAAATCTTATCAATGCAAAAACCCGGTCATCCCTGATCCACTGTCAAACAAAAAAAACAATACCCAAAAAAAAAAAAAAAGTGAACGAGCAACATGTAAGTCCACCTACGTTCGACGCATACCCGACTGAAACACATCATCACAACTTTCCTACTTATGACACACACCCATCGCAAGTATTTGAACATAACACATACAAACCGCAACCATATGAACAAGGTGAGGCAAGTCATGAACAAAATGCTCATTATAACCCGTCTCAAGGCTATGAACTATACGACTCCCAACCATACGCCTCTCAACATCTAAATGATCAAAACACTCAGGAATCTAATAATAGTTGGTTTAATTTCTTTGGTTTTTAACAAGTTGGACTAAGTTGTTATGTATTTTCCTGTAATTGTAGTTAATTTGTAAGATACGTTATGTATCTTGTAATAAATTCCATTTGTAATGCAAGTATGTTTGTCCACAACAACTTTGTTTTAATAGTAGAAATGATAAGTAGGTGAAAATGAGGGTCATTTACACTGTTGATTTGATAACACATTAGTGTCCTTCATGAAAATAAATAAAACATTGATTTGATTACTCATTCACCTATTATGACAACGGAAAGAATGCTCACCTACCCGATCAGATTATATATATATATATATATATATATATATATATATATATATATATATATATATATATATACCCGATCAGATTATATATATATATATATATATATACCACTTGGGGGTTTCAATTTATCAAATTCACTTTTTCCTTCTTTTATTCACCAAATGTCAACATCTAACAACCCTATTTTCGCATTCACTATCAACTACAACGGGAAGTTTATACTTAACCCATTAACATATCAAGATGGTTCACACATGAATATTAATGTTCCAGAAATTGATTTTCAGGATATGCTTACCTATCTTAACAGAAAATTACCTACATGGGTCCACTGTTTATATTACGCATTGCCACAAAACAACACGTTACAGGGTATGAAAGCAATTAACAACGATTATGATATTGATGTTATGTATGACATCGCAAAAGTTGCTGGTAATCTCCAAATTTTCGTTTCTGATCATCGTATAGATCTAAGCACAGTTTTGATTCCAGATGATGGTTCTTTGGAAGAATCATTTGCTGGTGTAATTTCAGAAGAAACAAAATTAAAACGTGAAGAGCGTGTCCGTATCTACATCAAATGGTTTAGAGAAGAAAAAGCGTGAAGAGCGTGTCCGGTTTAAACTTGAGAGCAAGAAAAAAAGAAAACAAACTAAACCGTATACACAAACCGTTTTCAATTTTCTTTTTCACAATAATGTTCAATTGGTTTGCAATGACGGAAAACCGAAGTATGTAAACGGTTGGAAGATGAACATCATATTCCAAGAATGAAGTTGAAGAGCTGAAGCAATATTTGTTTAACATTCTTGATAGGAAGATTCATGCATCTTTATTATGAAGTACCACACATGGGTTTTCAATTCACGTCAAACTAAAAACAACTATGATAGCATGGTGATGTTTGATATTTCAGCGCACAAGTGCCGTTGGAGATTTACATATGACCATGGCGGTTGTTGATTTTTATTTTGCAAAACAATATGCCCAAATGCTACCTTGGCAGAAATGATGGATCATGTGATAACAGACTACACAAGTGACAACGAAGATGGAAAATAGAATATGGCACAATCAGATTACACTTTTGATCAAATGGTTGAATGGGCGGAACAAGAACACTTTGAGAATGAGGATGCTAAAGCAGATGAACGTCATAAAGCGATATGGAAGCCTCGTTTCTATTATTAAATATGTGTCATGTATGCTACAATATGCCACACTATGCTCACTATGATCTTGTTGGAGGTCGTTTGGTATGTAGTTATGTTTTATTTTTTTTCTTTTCTTTGAGCAATTGTTATTTACTGTTTTAAGTGGCAATTTGGGCCTATGTACTTGTTAATGGGTTGATTTTGATTATGTTTCACCTCGAGTTGAACTGGGTCTACATTCCAACACTTTTTTGTCCATCTACAATATTAGTATAATAAATACAACTTCAAATATATACAACTTCAAGAAAAATGAATGGTAAAATAAAATATATACAACTTCAAGAATGATCTTAGTTAACCATAGCCACACATACTAGTATCCTTACAACGACATGCGTAAAACATCGTGGCCATGATATACCTAACATTTCGGAAAAAGCCTACCACATCATAAGGATCCTATTGTGGTGGAAACCTACCCGAAACAAATTGATGTATGAGCCAACAAGTGATGACTCAACAATCTGAGGTATTTTGTTGTTGTGGGATCTGATAACTCTGGGCGTTGTAGTAAAATTCAAAATTGTAGTATGGCCGTTGTGTTATTTGGAAATGTCCCAGCTCCTCTAAACAAGTGTTGAGAACTGCAGTCCATCCTCGTACATATTTTCTTAGAGCTTCACAACGATCACTACTATGCATGGAGTCAAGAACCAACACAGTGGATTCCCTTAGGTCCATAATTACAGGTACCCAATGATTCCCTCCAGGATTCATCGGCATCAACACCTACATTGAAAATTTATATAAATATACACAATTAAATAAATTAGTAGTGAGCAGTTTTATATATAGCTAATATACGTGGACAGATATTTACTTACCCAGGTAACATCATCCCATGACGGGTGCGGACGCGTGGTACCATCCAATGTTCCCCTAATTGTACACTCTATCGAAAGCATGGATACAAGACCTTTGTCGGAGGGGAAAGTCGATGCTGTCCATGCTTTCGCAAGAGTCCATTCCGCTTGAGGTGGAATATTTCTTATTAGTAAATCCACCCAACAATTCATTTGCTGATTTATAAGATTATATTGAATCATTTTACGTTCTTGAAAATAAAATAATCTAAACCTTTAAAAATATGTAACAATTAACTTACATCGTCGGACAGCCAACCAATTTTATCGGCTGGTCCTGGATCAGTACCCTTCTTGTATAAATCTGGAAGTAGTTCTTGAAAGAAGTTCAGTTGTGCTTGCCAACCCTTCGGATAGCAGTCAAGGTATATCGGAGTTAGGTTTATAAGGAACTGGTCAAGTTCAACATATGTCTTACGCTCTACCTGAAAACAACAAATAAAATACAATATCATTACAACTATGTTAATTAGAACCTTCATGCTAATAAATTTAAAACATCTTTTAGTGTTACCTTATTGGGGTCAACATTATCAATTACTAAAGGTTCCGAACGACCAGAACCAATATAGGTAACATCATCCACCTGTGCATCCTCATCAGCCGCTTCTTCTCCTAACTTAAACGGTCAAATGTTCGAGGTACCCTTATTCCGTTTACTCTTACCCGCACGTTTCTTGGGGAGGGTAGTCGTAGGTCCCTGTTCGGTATAAGGATACTGCTGATATTTACCGGGGCGACAATCCCTCCTCGGTCGCTCCATCTCCTCCTTGAAAAAGAATAAACAATAAAATTTTTAACATCAATATCATTACTAGTACACAATAATAATCGTTATTTATTTTAGATAATGAATATGTTACCTGGTTCTCAACACCAATGTCAGGAGCGTCAGATGGACCTGCCTGGTCATAAACAGGTGTGGCAAACGCGCGGAACCCAATTGGCGTACGGGTAGTGGTATGTTCGTTGGATGGAAACCAGGTTGGATACGTAGACATCACCGCGGGTGTAGGTACAGGAAGACCTTCGAAGAAAGACTCGTTCGGTGCCGCAACAAATGGACAGCCGGGCTGTTGAAATCCCTAAATATAAAATTAAAACGTAGAGTGAGTAACCAACCAACAAATTTAATTATAAGAAACATAAAAGCACGTAAATATACCTGCGTGTTTTGAATAACACTAAAGTCACTAAAACCAACATATTCACCTCCAACAAAGCTTGATTCTCTATGCGGTTGTGGTTTCTTCACAAATCGGAATTGCTGCATTAAATTTTTTGATCAAACGATTAACAAGTATTAATTAATGTTTATACAAAACCTCAATAAGTTTACGTAAACTATTTACCCCATATTCCTTGTGTATTTGTTTGACCTGCAAGTCAAGATCCTGTAACCTCGCTTCATATTCATTAAACTTCTGAAACACTAGGGGGGGAATATCTTCGTGCATAGGTCGGTTTACCGGAGGCTATATCCCCGAGGGGGGGGGGCGGATTCCCATAAAAAAATGCTCTACTTTGAACCCACCACTCGGTATCTTGCTCAAAGTCATCCGGTGTAAGCCTCGGAAAAGGTCGATTTAACTTTTAAAAAAACATACAATATACACAACATTAAAAAACAAAACAAAATGTTATAATCATATCGTAATAAATTTAGTGCATATCTCAAACTCACACACAATTGGCCATCCAGAATCCTGTGTAGACCCTCCCTACTGACCACGTTTCTATAACCTCAGGCAATTGATCGGGGATACAACTGTTGACGATAAAAATAGGAAGGGGCTGCACCATGCGGGAACGTCTCCAATATCTACATCTACAAAAAAGGTAATTATTTTTAAAAAATGTTAATGGGATACATATACATGAAGTTTACAAATTTATATATGACATACCTTGAAGGCCCATATAAATCCATTCAACGAGTACCTAGGAATTGTATCAGGATCCCTCCCCTCGGCAAAGTGCTTTGCCCTACGCGTAACTGCTGCATCCTTTATATTTTTGTACAAGGTTGGCCATACATACGACCCCCACGGATACACATTCCAACCATCTAAATCCTCAGCTAACCTAAATAAAAAATCATCAACTACTTTCCTAACCTCAGTCCCTTTTAACACCAACAACAACATGCATATCAAACAAAGGCGAACGGCATCTACGTCACTCAACTCACGAAAGTCTTCACTTTTTATTTTATTTAACAACATACCAACTTTTATTTTTCGTGAATCAAGTGAAGAGGGGAACAATCGTCTCCTAAACGGCATAGGTCCATCTTCATAACGATTTCTAAAATCTGTCCCAAACCTTAAACTCGCAACTAGACAGAATTCGTCTCTACCAAACTTAATCTCGACCTCACCTACCCGAGAAAGATCACGTACACGATATCTCAAAGGAACAATGTCTGACTCACCCTCATCACACGGCACTTGGTGGCATATAAAATAATGTACCAACACACAACTCTCTTGCATTTTTGGTATATCTAACAACCAACCAAAAAATGTTTGCCTAAATAATTGTTCCCTAGGGGTGTTTGCGATCCGTTTACTAATATCTCTAATTAATGTCAACCTACTCCTACAATTAACTTCCGATGCATAATCCTAAAATAACAAAAACATATAAATATATATTACAAAATAAATAAACAATACGTGTAATAGAACAAAAAATAAAATAAAATTGCGAAATACCCGATAATCCGCCATATTCACCGCCGACAACCGTTAACACAATCACCACCACAGCCACCACCACCTGTCACCTCACCACCAACAGCAACAACCTAGGGTTTTTATAGCCACAACACCACCAACACCACGACAACACAAAACAACCAACAGCAACAACCTACGTTTTTTATAGCCACAACAACACCAACACCAACACCACGGGAACAACACCACGACAACACCACGGCAACAACACCACGACAACAACACCAACACAACACCACCAACGCCACGACAACAATAAGACCACGGCAACACCACCAACAGCAAGTCACCGTAGCTTTTATCACCACAACAATACCACCACACAGTAAACTAAAAGTCGCTTTTTTCACCACCACAACACTACCAACAGCCGGTTCTTTTAGCATCACCACCAACAACTTTTTTTTTTTTTTTTTTTTTTTTTTTTTTTTTTTTTTTTTTTTTAAAGATTGACAATGCGTTTTTTTTAATCAACTTCAAACCGTGGTATGATTTATAATTTGAAGGTATGATGAATGGTGGTTTGATTTACAATTTTATGGTATGATGAATGGTTTTTAAAGCTTGAAGGTATGATGAATGGTTTTTAAAGGCGATGAAGTTCGTTATTTTATTTTTTTTACTCAGCTTCAATATATCCGATTTAAGGAGATGAAGGTATGATCAATGGTATGCATGGAATTTACAATGGGGTGATGAATCATTTTTAAAGTGATTCTTAATGCATTGAAAATGTCCGATTTAAGCATGGACTGAAAAAGGTCAGATTTTTGCATGCAAGCGTCGTTTCAACAGTATTTTCCGGTAGGGTTTGTAGGCTAGGTTATTTGTTCCTTCCCAAAGCATTTGCTCCTTCCCAATGCACATTACACGTATAAACTTACGCGTGATCAATTAATGTTCGAGTATCGATGCATAAATTTACGCGTGATCAATAAATGTTTTCATGCACTCATATGATTCAACATACACTGTTTTCTTGAACTCACTCATATGATCAATAAATGGTATGCATTGACTTTTTAAAATGCATCTAGCGTCCCATGTAATAATATATGCGTGATGTATTTTAGAAATATATAAATGATTTTTTTAATGTCTAGCGTATCCCACGTAAATAAATACGCGTGATGTATTTTTTTTTTTCTTTTCGACCAATAAAATCTTGACACGCAATCACACGTATACACACGTACAGAATTACGCGAGATGAATGAGTATTTTTGAATATTGTAAAAAGTTGTGTCACTGCAAGAAAGCTACCCATCAAAATAGATAGCACATTAATTTTTGCTATATATTATTATTAGTAAAATTATTTTATGTTATCAAATTTCTTTCTTTTCTTTGTTACTTTAATTTTGTTCCACGCAACATAAATATGGCAAATCGAAAAAATCTACATAATTACTCCACTAGAGATTTGACTTCAATATAAACCTCAAATTTTCTATAGATTCAATGAATCAATCATAATCATACATTTTTATTCAAGATTGAAAACAACCACTTTTCACATTTGAAATTAATCCTTTTTTGAAAATAGAATATCTTGCAAACGGTAAATTGTAAGCACAAAAAATACACCATCGCAACGAGAATTTTTTTATCTTTGAGTAGACGAGCACTTCGATATACTTTCGGCGAACTTTTTCTTTTTTTAGTTTCGTTTTAGAGTTAAAATTTGCGTCTGAAAAAATCACATGTGATTGTACGTTAGGAATCACGTGTGATTTCAATAATCACATGTGATTTGTATGTTAGGAATCACGTGTGATTCCATAAATCACATGTGATTTCATAAAATCACACGTGATTTTAAAATTACAAATCACATGTGATTCTTGCAGACGTAAATTTCAACACTTACAAAAAAAAGTCGAAAAAGAAAAAATTCGTCAAAAGTATAGCGAAGTGTCCTCTATAAAAAGATGATTTAATTCTCGTCGAGATTGTACAATTCTTTTCACATAACGATTAATGGTTTGTGAGATATTTAATTAAAAAAAATATGGATTTTATTGTTTTGATAAAAAATAAATGACCATGATTGGTTCATTAGATCACATCTAGAATTTGAGGTCTACTTTAGACTTTTCTCTACTCCACTAAAGGTTAGTGTTCACTTTAATAACCTTTGGTGAACCCTCAAAAACATATGTTCCAAATATCATCTTAACTACCATTTTACCTCTGATAATTTATTATGATACTTTAACTTGACTTGCTTAAATTTAGTTTTTACATATGAGACATGTATATGTCAGTTCGTCATCTAAATGCCCATTTAGTAGTTCAATGCAAGAAATAGTAAAAAAACCATGAATTTAGTACACCATTACCAAGCAAAAGCATGATTTATATAGCTACTTCCTCTTATTTTGTTTTCTATAACATTGCATACAAATGGTTATTGTTACAAGTAACGTATTGGTCTTTCTGTCTCTTTCAGGTTAAATAAAAGCATGCGCAGCAATGCTGTGATTGTCAAGTGGTGTTTTAGTCTAAGACCGTTCGGATCCGTTACCCAGCCCACCTAAACTGTTCATTTAATGATGGTAGGAAGAAATGTTGCAGGTTCAAAGTGTGGATGTGAAGGAAGTGCTACGATTTTATATACCCACTTTTTTTGGATTGAGCTTATTACTGCATTACTAATGTATATTTTTCATGGAACCTGTAGATTTATAGTTCAAGTATTTTTTATAGACATTGCTGACAAATGTTGATTCATGGAACCTGTAGATTTATTGTTTGTATGATGAAGCTTTTACCATAATGGTATCTTAAAAACGAGAAATGGTGAGCCCTGCCGCAACGTGGCAGGCGCAGCCCACCTCGTTTATATAATAAATAGATGCTCAAGTAAGTTTATCGTAGTGGGTTGATAAGTGAGCTACCATATATTCTGAAGGTCTTTAGTTCAATTCTCACTTTGCTATCTAGCCGCTCTTTTTATTTTGTACACAACACAAATTTCATGTTTTCTCGTTCATATTTCTTTCTCATAGCAGTTTTGTTGATTTTTATTGTAGATATCATTCCAATATTGGAACGAATTCAAGCTAAAGTGAATCAAATATTAAAAAAGTGGAAATGAGTTCAGACTTTAAAAGCTGTAGATGTCACCCCTTTAACCATAACTATATAACAAATGCAATCGTAAGTTTGATATTCGGGGCAAATTATATAAACATGAAACGACTATTAAGAAGCTAGTAATTACAACGACGACTCTAAATGATCATTTTAACCAAACGCGGCCCTAAAAAGATACATTGACCATACAAACACATCCAACCAACATGACCCTAAAGTCACTTTCACCTATTATATATGATGTCAATCTGTAGCACAAAGACGTGTGAATATGATATCATCAGGTGAGAATATGCGCATTTCACAAAGGACATATGTGTTGAACCAGGCCAGCTGCAAAAACAAAATAGATATCAAGTAAAAACACCAAAATGTTGCAATCTTAACCCATTTACTCATGAATGGGTTGGTCCAGGTCATGTTTTATCTAATGCATCAAACAGCAGGTATATATACGATTAAAATGTAATTGATCAAACAGGGTCGAAAGTTGCTCAAGGTGAAATTTTTAAGCACAAAACCTTCCAAGTCATATTAATCAACTAGATTCTTGTACACGGAGTATAATTTTTCTAAGCATATATTTGATACACTCATAACTCGTTGTATGTAAGAAATTTAAACTTTTGGATGTCAACACAACACGTAACAAAAAAATTACGTATTTTGACTAATTAGCAAACATGCGTGACCCGTTTATTTTCCACATTTACAATAACCAATCTCCATGATACATGAAAAATTTACCTAAGCGAGGATAACAAGTAGCACTAAGAATGGTCCAGAAGACAATTAATTCTGAGGATGGTAAAGTGGCTTCGAATCAAGTTGTTTTAGCAAAAATGGAGCGTGTTCTTGGTGATAAGCTGAGAGCGAAGATTCATAAGAGATGTTTTGAGTTGTTTTGTGTAATGAATGTAGAATTGGAGATTGTGAATCATGAATGTAGAATTCGAGTTTGAGAATCAAAATGACGTCGGAATAACATAATTACGTTTGTATTTCGTGCTAACACTTGTGCTTCTGAATCTGACTATTAAGGGTTACATTGTATAATCTGTTTTACATCCCTGCAACAAAGCAAATTAATGAGCATCCATCAGTTCCTTAAACCGTTTTCTCATTACACTTTCTTATGCAACCCGTTTTGGAACTACTTACTATCAAACTTATTTTGAGTGTCACATAATCAGTTCCTTTTTAAAACACTAAAAGTTTAAAATGTCTTACAAAACTTACTTTCACCAATCATTACACAATCAGGACATGGAAAAATCACTCATGAGAATATGCACATTTCACAAGTGCCATATGACCAACTGCAACAACAACACAAAGCAGAAAAGTGAAATGAATGTATCAGATGATAACTTTGGTTAGTTGGCCCAACCCCGGTTATAGGTTATGGGCCCATTAGGTTTTAATGTTTGCTATCTTTGTATATTTTAGGCCAGTGTTTTTTTACACGCGGTCTTTCATTTGTCTTCTTGTTTTTGTCAATGTCGCATTTACCTACTTTCTGTTATTTTAAATGGAGTTGGATTTATTCCGATATCAACTCGTGACTCATTGCCACTTCATAATGTGACAGTAAACAGTCACATTCTAAAAAAGGGATGAGTCACGAGTTGATATTCAATCAATTCTAAGCCCATTAAAAATGATAGAATGCAGGAAAAATACGACATTAACAAGAACAAGAAGAATAAAAGACCCCTTGTGAAAAAACACAAGCCTAAGATATACAAAGACAACAACCATTAAACCATAAGCCCGGCACAATCGGGCTTGGGTCAACTAATCAAACCTATCATCTAATAGAAACACCATAATACGGAAAATTTCAAGTTTACTTGTGACTGATTGGGTCAATCCAGACCATATTTTATCTAATGGTTCAAATGGTTTTTCCCAGAAAATATGGTGTTGGTTGGAATTTTGAAGAAGACAACCAACTCAGCAAATAAAACACACTTGCATGCCACATAGACACCACATCATCGCCTCATCGGTGACCTTAATGAACCAGTAATATTAATATTACGTACTTGGAGACAAAATTTGAAAGTTGGTTCAGTGCACCAAAGGCACCATGTTATGCATTTTTGGACTTCTCCCAAATACTAATGCATTCTGTTAAGTTGAAAACAAACAAGCCAGTTTAATGAGGAGTGTTTGAGTTATGTGTAAATAGGTTGACAGAAATGACCTTATACATAAACAAGTCGTGTTTAGGATAGGTTTTTATGACCTGCCAACCCGAACCCGACCAGAATTGTCACCCCTAATCAATAATAAAAAATCTATTTTTCGTGTGATCATATCTAACTGGAGATATCATGTATTGTAAACTGATATCTTTGCAATAAAACTGGTCGATCATGTCACTTTCGTGTCTAATGTGGATAATCTCACTTTTGAGATGGCTGTGGTGGCTTTGGGACTGCCACAACATTCCCCATCACTAATTTTTTCCAGGAATCGTGACCATTTTCACTTTCCTCCCGTAAAAAAAAAAAAAAAAAAAAAAAAAAAATCATTACACAAAAGATTGCTACATCATACCATTAGAGAAAAAAAACATGTTCAACAAGAATAAATGTCTATTAAAACGCGATAGTCAAATCATTAAAGTTCAGTAGTATGTTTTGATAGGCCGCAACTTTACTTAGCAGTCAATCTAGAAAAATCAATGCTAGTCAACAACTTCAAAGCTTCATCTATATCTTTGGTAAAATCCTCTTTGCATCAAGAAATATAAGTAAATATGAGCCTCATGAGTGAGGATTAATATATTGACACATTCAAATAAGCTATGAATGAAGTTCGCAGATCTTCAAGAAGTAGTTTTTTTTACATAGTTACACTCAACGTTACCACACAATGCACGTAAGCACAAGGTCTGTGCTCATAGAATGTAAGTTGAACCACGATAATCTTCGTTTAGATCACACTTGCGCTGCTTTCATAGTATCATTGAAAAGTGGAATCCAGTAAAAAAGATTTACGTATAAGTTTTGTTAAACAAAGAGTAGCAAATTATGATGCATATGTAGATTTCTAAATTGGATTTTAATTTCACCGCTGTTATCAATGCAACCCAAGCGTGATGTAAATGACGATGATTGTTGTTCAACTTACTTCCTGTGGGCACACGCATTGTGCTTACATGCACTGTGTCGTAATGCGGAGTCTAGTTCTATTAAGTACTTCTTGAAGATATGTCAACTTTATTTATTGCTTGCTTATCTGATCATGTCAATTTATAAATTTGTACTCCTCGGGCTCATATTTACCTCTTGGTACAAAAAGGATTTTAGCAAAGATATAGAAGAAGCTTTGAAGTTGTTGACTAGCACGATTTTTCTAACTTGGCCGCTAAGCATATATAGTTGCAGATTATACTACTACTACTAAAGTTTTATGCTTTGTCTTTGACAATTTAATAACGATATTTATTCTTGTCAAACCTAGTTCCTTCTTCTTTGTATTGCATGTTTTAGCAAAAAAAATTATAATGATTTTCTTTTTGTTACAAGAGAGGTCGGAAACCATGATTATCTAAGGTGTTGATAACATAATGCTAATCCAAGTTATATAGCTTACATAATTTACTCCCAAAAACCTTTTATCTAGATTAAGAATCAAGTTGCAAAACTCTAAAGTTTAGATTAGGATTAAAACCAAAGTCATAATATCTAATACGGAGTATTAACTTACAACCAAATCATACAATCATCATCACAGCGTATCAGCAGCGTATCAGTAATCACTAATCTAAGCAAGCTAAGGAAAAAAGAAAAGAAAAGAAAAGAAAGAACTAATAAATTTGTTCATATAATTAAAAAGACAAAGAGATAAAAGGTTTAGAGTTAACCGAAGGAGATTAAGGACGCAAGGGATGTTGAGATACTCCTCAAATAAAAACATACGTAAGAACTCTATATTTATAGAAGAAGAAAGATAATTCTTGAAGAATAAGTTATCTACTTTCCTAAAATTATTTATAGAATCCTAATATGATTAGGAAACAAACAGGCTAATGCAAATTCCGAGTATATATACAGTAGGCCACAATTTTAAATGTTTTTAAAATAGGGGTATTCCTTTAAAAAAGTACGCAACTATATGTGAAAACCGGTTCTACGTAGTGAACAAAAATTTTTTCCCAAAATTTCACCTAAACTCCACAAAACACCCTCTAAAACGCATTACTTGACTTTCTTAGCCGGTTGCAAGTTTTTTTTACCCTTTTCCCTTTGACTTTACCCTTTTCTCCCTACAAACCCAACAACCCACCTCACAAATCAAAACAACACTTTCATAGTTTCACCATCATCTTCATTAAAATTCCATCATCTTCATTAACATTGACAATGAATTTATGAGGAACAATACCCCATCATCTTCATTAAAACAACAAAACCAGAACAACAGTCCCCATCATCTTCATTAAAATCCCATCATCTTCATTAAAGACAATGAATTTATGATGAACAATACCCCATCATCTTCATTAAAATCAGGCAACCATCATACTACAATAACCATAACAAGAGTCCACAGAAAACAACTATGTCCTATGGATTTATATACGATTTTGTTGTTATCTACGGGTTCTAAGTCCTATGTAGTCCACAGAAAACAACTCAACCGAAAACAACAGTCCATTGGACATAAAATCCGGCAACCACCATCTTCTCCGGCAAAAATACTACTCCCTCCGTCCCTAAATAAGTGTCCATTATTGACTTTTAAAGTCTCCTCTTTTTAATTTTGACCTTAAATTATTTTATTTGTGTTATGTAATACTTGATGCAAAATATATAAATGAATTGATTTTTAAATGTATTTTCATTGGTATAATTTTCATTAAATATTACATAACACAAATGAAATAATTTAAGGTCAAAGTTGAAAAGAAAAGACTTTAAAAGTCAATACTGGACATTTATTTAGGGACGGAGTGAGTACAATAATCAACACCCTCAACAGAATGATGGAATATATCCTAAATCCAATCGAAATCAAATGCCCGTTTGATCCCAATCATTGATCCTCCATGACCATTTATCATCTTCTTATGAGCTTCATCAATCTGGCCTTCTTTTTCATCATCTGAAAATTTCAATTTGAAGTGGGTTTTGATGATTTGGTAATAGATCGGATTTTTGTTAATGGAATGAAGATGACTTGACTGTTTTAATGAAGATGATGGAATTTTAATGTAATAGATCGGATTTAATGACTGTTTGATCGGATTTTTGTTAATGACTGTTTTAATGTAATAGAAGGTTGGTATTGGAATGTAGAATGTAACTTGTTTGGTCCTAGTTATGAACTGGTAAGTTTGACTTGTGTAAGTCAATGGGTTGGTTTGGAATTTTGGATAGTATTGGGTAGAAATGTATTACAGTGTTCATGGATTTGGGATTGTGAAGATTTTGAGGTTATAGTAATGATACATAAAGAAATGTATTACAGTGTTCATGGATAGTATTGGTTGAAAAGAATGTGGTGAATTGAAAAAGAAGATGGAAAAGGGTAAAATGGGGTAGGGAAAAGGGTAAATGTGGAAAGTAAAAAAAAAAAAAAAAAAAACTTCTGAGGTGGACGAAACCGGCTGGGTAGGTCAAATAGTGCGTTTTTTAGGGTGTTTTCAGGAGTTTAGGTGAAATTTTGGGAAAAATTTTTGTTCACTACGTAAAACCGGTTTTCACGTATAGTTACGTACTTTTTTAAAGGAATACCCCTTTAAAATATGCACTGCTACACAAACAGGCTAATGCAACGGAAATTTGCAACGGAAAATTTCTGTTGCAAATTTGCTACTGTTTTGCAACGGGTTACCTACGGATTTGCTACGGCATAGAAAACGGTTGCAAATCCGTTGCAAAAATCGAAATAATTAATTTTATATTTATTTTTTTTATTTAAATTATAATACAAGAGAATGTATTACAACACTTTGTTGCAAATTTATTGAGATATTTGTACTTTTGGTCTTTTGCAATAAAGGATCATATACATACACACCTTTTTAGTTTTTTCATATTTAGAAATTGTGCCACAACAGAGCGCACAATCAAAAACATCCTCAAGAAGCGTTGAGGGTACTAGATATAATCCTAAAGGAACACGTAGCAAAACTTAAGATTATTACCGAGCACCCTCACACTCTTCAAGAATCCACGCCTAAATTACAACTCAACAGGTAACCAAATCATCATAACCAAGCAAATATTGTCCGTTTTATACAATTTCGATGCAATTATCGTCATGTAAGACTAAAATTAACTACCAATAAATCCGCATAGCCACACTCCATATCAAAGATACTATACATACCTTTTTTGTACTTCCATATCTAGATATTATGCAACAACGAATCAGAGTGCAGGATCTCAACATTTTCAAGAAGCGTTGAGGGTACTAGATATAATCCAAAGGGAATACGCATCAAAACTTAAGATTATACGGAGCACCCAAACACTTCCCAAGAATCGACTGCATAATAGACAAGCAAATGATCGATCAGTTATATCGTCTTCTCCAGTAAGTTAGAAAAGCTTTAGATCGTGGCGGTTGTGATCTATAGGTCGTGGTATTTGTATTTTATCGTCAAGTGTTTAATTTCTATTAAGTGTTCGTGGTGGTTCGAGATGGTGAGGTTGTTGAGATGGTTCATTTCGAGGAGATGATGAGTTCATGAGATGGTTGAGGTTTAATTTGAACGTGAGATGGCGAGGATATAAGGTCATGAGGTGAGTCAGGTCGTAAATGTGGTAAGGTCATGAGATGGTTTGTGTCGTGCGCATGGTGAGGTCATGAGATGGTTTGGGTCATGGGTAACTGGGTTGGTGTGTTATCGAAATGGTTAATGGTCGTGGGTATTATGAGGTCGCGAGATAGTTTCGAGTCGTGGGTATGGTGAGGTAATGACATGTTTTGGTCCGTGGGTATGATGAGGTCGCAAGATGGTATGGTTTGTGGTATGGTAAGGCCGCGACGGTTTTGATTGTGGGTATGGTGAGGTCGCGAGATGGTTTTGATTGTGGGTAAGGTGAGGTCGTGAGATGGTTTTGGGTTGTGGGTATTGTGAGGTCATGAAATGGTTTTGGTTGCGGGAATGGTAAGTTCGTGTAAGGGTTGTGGGTATAGTGAAGTCGTGAGAGGTCTAGGTCGTGGGTACGGTGAAGTCACGTATATGGTTCGGTTGGAGGAGATGGTGAGATTGTGAGGTGAGATGGACAGGTCATAAGATGGTATTGCCCTCAAAGATGAAGATGGAGATGTTTAGGTCACGTCAACATGGTTATTCAGATTGTGAGATGGTGAGAGTTAGGTATTTTAAACCAAGGGTCGTTGAATCAAAAGTTTGAGGAATCGATCGTTTTAGTATGGGGTTTTCATTAAGTGGTATTTTACGTCTTGGGGTTCTCTCCAATCTACTGTCCTTGCTATTCGTAGTGACACCACTTCGCCAGATTGTGTGATTGTGTGTTGAACGGTTTGCTTTGAGGTTCTTACGGGTTATGTTTCATGTGTGAGGTTGTGTGACGTGGTTGGGTTTCAACCCGTGCCATACTTTCTACCGGGTGTTTGCCCTTTGTGTCATTGTGTTTGGTAGGTTTGGTGTGTCGGAGTTGTAGGGCTGATCACGGTCCAAAAACCGATTTAATCAAAAAGTCAGGACCGAAATGTTCGGTCCATGACCGGGTCGGTCTGGTCTGGTTCGTCGTCTGTCCGGTTTGGTCCAAAAAAAGTATAATAGTCAGTTTTATGTAAGATCCAACCAGACCGGACCGGACCGATAACCGAAAATGAGGAAAAAGGTGGACCGAGGACCGAACCGATTTGGTCTGTGGTCTATAATGCTCAGCCCTATGTTGTTGTATCTAAGCATGTCAGATATTCACTTTAGAGTAAACTCCAAAATACATCCCTGTGGTTTATCCCAATTCGCACTATACATCCCTCTCGCAAAAGTTTAAACAAATACATCACTCCGTTAAAATAAGAACAAACGGCGCAAATTATTTCTCCGTTATCTCCTAACGAGATAGAAAATATTTACACCGTTAGTCCTCTGGGTTAACTACAAAAAAAAAAAAAAAAAAAAAAAAAAAAAAAAAAAAAAAAAAAAAAACGTAAAAAACAGACGAAAATGTAAAAAAAGGACTAATGGTGCAGATACAGTTAACCCAGAGGACTAACGGTGTAAATATTTTCTATCTTGTTAGGAGATAACGGAGAAATAATTTGCGCCGTTTGTCCTTATTTTAACGGAGGGATGTATATAGGTTAACTTTTACTAACGGAGTGATGTATCTGTTGAAACTTTTGCGAGAGGGATGTATAGTGCTAATCGGGCTAAACCACATGGATGTATTGTGGAGTTTACTCTTCACTTTATGATATCTTTATTTGATCCGAGTGTAGGTGCTGGTCATCGAGTTGGTTCATTGATGTAGCTTGCTCGGTTTGTTATGTTTATGTCCTTGTAATTTTAACATATCACTTGTTTATCTATATAATAATGCGTAAACTCCAAAATACATCCCTGTGGTTTACCTCATTTCGCACCATACATCCATTTCGAAAAGTTGCAACATATACATCCCTCCGTTAGTAAAAGTTAACCTATATACATCCCTCCGTTAAAATAAGGACAAACGGCGCAAATCATTTCTCCGTTATCTCCTAACGAGATAGAAAATGTTTACACCGTTAGTCCTCTGGGTTAACTGTATTTGCACCGTTAGTCCTTTTTTACGTTTTCGTCCTTTTTTTTACGTTTTCGTCCCTTTTTTTCCGTTTTCGTCCGTTTTTTTACGTTTTCGTGCGCTTTTTAACGTTTTCGTCCCTTTTATTTACATTTTCGTCCATTTTTTTCCGTTTTCGTCCGCTTTTTAACGTTTTCGTCCGTTTTTTTCCGTTTTCGTCCATTTTTTTTACGTTTTCGTTCGATTTTTTAAGTTTTCATCCGTTTTTTTTACGATTTCGTCCGCTTTTTTATGTTTTCGTCCTTTTTTACGTTTTCGTTCTATTTTTTTCGTTTTTGTCCATTTTTTTTACGTTTTCATCCTTTTTTTACGTTTTCGTCCGCTTTTTTACGTTTTCGTTCATTTTTTTACATTTTCGTTCTGTTTTTTCGTTTTTTTTTTATGTTTTCGTCCATTTTTTTTACGTTTTCGTCCATTTTTTTACGTTTTTGTTCTATTTTTTTCGTTTTTGTCCCTTTTTTTACGTTTTCGTCCATTTTTTTACGTTTTCGTCCGTTTTTTACGTTTTCATCCATTTTTTATGTTTTCGTCTGCTTTTTTACGTTTTCGTCCGCTTTTTTTCGTTTTTGTTTGTTTTTTACGTTTTTGTTTAAAAAAAAAACCGACAAAAAGGAAAAAAATAGAACAAAAACGTAAAAAAGTTGAAGAAAACGTAAAAAAAATGGACGAAAACGTAAAAAAGCGGACAAAATCGTAAAAAAATGGGACGAAAACTATAAAAAAAAGGGACATAAACGAAAAAAATCGAACAAAAACGTAAAAAATGGGACAAAAATGGACGAAAACGTTAAAAAGCGGACGAAAACGTAAAAAAATGGACGAAAACCTAAAAAAACATAAAAAAAGAGACAAAAACGAAAAAATAGAATGAAAACATAAAAAAATGGATGAAAACGTAAAAAAAAGGACGAAAACGTAAGAAAGCGGACGAAAACGTAAAAAAAAGGACAAAAACGAAAAAAAATTATAACGAAAACGTAAAAAAATGACGAAAACGTAAAAAAAGGGATGAAAACGTAAAAAAAATGGACAAAAACGAAAAAAAATAACGAAAACGTAAAAAAAAGACGAAAACGAATAAAAAAGCGACGAAAAGAAAAAAAACAAAAAATAAAAAAAACAAAAAAAAAAAAAACGAAGAAAACGTAAAAATGGACAAAAAGAAAAGTTAAAAAAGCGGACAAAAACGAATAAAACGGAAAAAAACGACGAAAACGTAAAAAAAAAAAACGAAAAAAACGGAAAAAAAGGGCGAAAACGTAAAAAAAAAAAAGGACGAAAACGTAAAAAAGCGGACCAAAGAGTAAAAAAGGGACGAAAACGTTAAAAAGCGGAAAAAACGAACAAAAAACGTAAAAAGGAAAAAAAAGGACGAAAACGTAAAAAAAATGGATGAAAACGTAAAAAAAGGACTAACGGTGCAAGTACAAGTAACTAGAGGAATAACGGTGTAAACATTTATCGCGTGTAGGAGATAACGGAGAAATAGGATTTACGCCGTTTGTCCTTATTTTAACACCGGAGGGATTGTTATTAAAGGAGTTTAACTTTTACTAATGGAGGGATGTATATGTTGCAACTTTTCGAAATGGATGTATGGTGCGAAATGAGGTAAACCACAGGGATGTATTTTGAAGTTTACTCTATAATAATATATATTGCCTTTATAAGTAATATACTTTGTATTTCTAACTTAAGTTATAAACATATTTATAAAAATTTCTTTTCCAAAATTTTATTTCCCCCTAAAAGTTAGCGAATATGCCTCCCCATCCCCCACCCCAAAATTCCCACCTAAAATATTGAGGGTGCGTTTAGTTGGAGGAAAACATCTTTGTTTTTCACAAAATGTTTTGTAGAAAACAAGGAAAACAGAGAACATGTTTAAATTAGCGTTTTCCAAAACACAAAATTTCTATTTCCATCTCTAATAAACAAAACCACAAAACATTTTTTTTTTGTTTTCCCCATTTTCCTATTTCCTATTTCTACTCTATTTCCCTTAAAACAATATAATCAGACACTCCAGCCATACCCTAACGCCAAACACCACCCTCCCATAGCCCACATCAGCCATCACCACCCTCGCCGGCGTCGCTCCAGTTATTTTTTACGTTTTCGTATGATTTTTTACGTTTCGTCCGATTCTTTACGTTTTCGTCCGATTTTTTACGCTTTCTTTCGATTCTTTACGTTTTTTCTGTTTTTTTACGTTTTTGTCCAATTTTTTACGTTTTCGTCCGATTCTTTACGTTTTCGTAAAGAATCGGACGAAAATGTGAAAAATCAACGAAAACGTAAAAAATCAGACGAGAATGTAAAGAATCGTCGAAAACGTAAAAAATCGGACGAAAACGTAAAAAATGGGACGAAAACGTAAAAATTCAGAAGAAAACGTAAAAAAATAGACGAAAACGTAAAGTATCGGACGAAAACATAAAGAATTGGACGAAAACCTAAAGAATCAGACGAAAACGTAAAGAATCGGACGAAAACGTAAAAATTCGGACGAAAACGTAAAGAATCGGACGAAAACCTAAAGAATCGGACGAAAACGTAAAAAATGGGATGAAAACGTAAAGAATCGGACGAAAACGTAAAAAATGGGACGAAAACGTAAAAAATCAGACGAAAACGTAAAAAAATCTACGAAAATGTAAAAACGGACGAAAACGTAAAAAAAAAGACAAAAACGTAATAAAACGGAAGAAAACATAAAAAAGTGGACAAAAACGTAAAAAACAGACGAAAAAGTAAAAAAAAAAAAACATTTTTTAATTTATTTTACGTTTTCGAATTATAGTTTTCGAATTATAGTCGCTTGAAGATTTTTTCATATTATTTGATGTTATATTTTACTTTTTTAATTCTTTATTTTCTCGTATTATATTTTTGGGGCTTTTGCATATATATCTTTCCGAAAATGCAAAATTACATATATATCCAAAGCATGCATAAAAACCATTGTACTATGTGCATAAAAAACTTGTACAAAGGATATATATGCAATTATTCACTTTGAGAGGGACATATATGCAATTTGGCCTATATTTGTTTTAGTTATTTTATAATTTAGTTGGTTAGTTTATAACATTTGTTTTTGTGTTTTGATGATATTTTTTATAATATTACAAAGGTGAATAAAGAATTGAGATATAAAACAACAACACTTAAACATGTTTTCTAGTTTTGCAAAATGGAAAACACAAACACATGTTTCTCAAACTTAACGCGTTTTCTAAATTTTTTTATTGTTTTGTGGAAATTAAACTCCCCTCCCTTTTCTTACAAAACAAGAAATAGGAAATAAAAGAAAATGTTTTCCAACTAAACGCCAACTGAAAATTTCCCCAAATTTTCATTTCACCTTCTTCATCGCTCTTTAAGTACACAACAAACCATTTTCGAGCTGGCAACAACCGTCATGCAACCACCGGTACCACATCTGATTCTTTCCTCTTCTCGATCACGATAAATAAAACCGCCACCGCCACACAACCACTGGCGTTTTGCAAAGGACACTAGCAGTTGGTGAATTTTGAAGTAAGGCCCATTTCACTTCATTTATATGGTCGCTTCTTTTTAGACAATGACAGATTATTCGATTTGTATGTGACTTATATTAATGAAGTAATTTGTTATCTTTTCATATGTTTCAAAACATTTCTTAGTGAGATCTTAAGGAAGATGTAGATGGACGACTGCCGTATCGGAAGGTTGGATGACCATAGTTTGTACTTGATGATATGTTATAGGAATAGCCTATTCCGAATAGGTAATAACTTCTACTTTAACTTTTGGCAAGTATTATTTGTTTTGTGTTGCATAAAAATGTTTATAGGTTTATAATTATGAAAATGTTGAAGTACTTAGGTGTAATAACTACATTCAAGAGAAATATGTTTTATCATGGTTGCAAGTTTAATGCTACTACAGTTACTTGTATGTATACATATTTTACCAAAAGTTCTCATATCTCTCTTTTTTCACTTCGGTGTAGGAATCTACAATGAACCGCCCACCTACATAATTTGAAGCTGGTTATCATAAGGGACGTTGAGAAAAGGAAAGGCAATTTCGGAAAGGATATATGCGGACTCAACATAATGAGGCAAGAAACGCTGCAAAACTTGGCGAGATGTGGGCAAGATGTTTGCCTGTACCTCCACCTAGCACTACCTCTTGAACATTTTGTTGCATTTGTTACATTTTGTGTTTTATACACTTTGCTAGAGCTCGTACAATTGGTTTGAAGTAGTACACTTAAATTGTTGTATTTTGATATCTGGATATTCATATTGTTATTAATGTAGGTTTGCTTTGTTTATTAAAAATATTTGATCTTGGATTATTGTATATTGCATAATAATTGGACCAAAATTGGAATAAATGGCCAGATGGTGTTTTATTTATTTATTTATTTATTTATTTATTTTTTTATTTTTTTTTTCAATTCCGTAGCAAAAACATGTCGTTGCAAAACCGTTGCAAGTTTTTTTTTGCATAATTTCGTTGTTGAAAAACTCATTGCAAATTTGTTGGAAAAAATATGTTTTGCAAAAAAGTCCTTTGTTTCTAACGAATTTTTTTCCGTTGCAAAACCATCACAAATTCTTTTTGGCCGTAGCAATTTTAATTTCCATGGAGCATTAATGCAACAGTCGCAATCTGTTGGAAATCCGTTGTTGCAATGGATTTGCAACGGATTTCGACCGTTGCATTTGCCCAGTTGTGTTGTAGTGATGTTTATACAAACTATCTATCTGTCTTATTATTATTATTTTTAAATGAGGGTGTTTGTTAAGGTTATTTATAAAAGTTTACTAAATTAAGCTTATGGGTGTTTGGATGGAATTTTTTTAAAGCTTTTTAGAGCTATAAATTTTTTGTTTTTAAAAAAAGCTCTTTCATAATAAAAAGCTTTGTTTGGTAACATAAACTTCAAGTTTTTATATTAAACATGTAGTTTCTAAACAAAAAGCTAACAAATGAAGCTTTCTATATGAAACACATGTTATCAATGATTAATGAATTTTTCTTTTTGTTTCAAACGAGGAATTTGGTTGCCGCGCGTTGCGGCGGAGCCAATTTAAGTCTAATATTCGTGCCGAACTATTTTTAGCGTAAGGCGTAACGCAATGTAGATATTTTATTATATTTTAACAAACGGTAGTATAAACAAACCATACTCAGTAGAAGATACAACAACAACAACAATAAACCCAATCCCGCCGGGGCAGGGTATGGGGATACTCAGTAGAAGATGACTAGGAATAATTATCCACTATAAAGATGCTCATATAATATTACCGCGTGTTACGTCGGAGCCAATTTAAGTCTAGTATTTGCCCAAAATATTAAAAAAAAATAAAAGAATTAGATAATTTCATCGGTGGTCCCAAAAAAACTATTTATGTGGAAAAAATGCAAGCAATCATAAGTAACAAAAAATTCTCATAAACTATAGCTGTATAAACATCGTTGAAAAAAAAAATTCTAAAATTAATTGACATAAACTTACAATTTTGAACAAAGTTGAACTTGCTACATGCAATTGAATCTTTGAATGTGATCACCGTTGTAGTTTGAATTTTTTAGAAATTCAAACCGACACATTTTTAGGCAAAACCAGAACAATGCCACTTCCAATCAATCACGTGATTATTTCCTAACATCATTATAGTTGATCATACAAAACTCAGCAATTCAATATTTTTTGGGGCCTGGACGATAAAACATGTATTTATTCAAGATGTTTTACAACATATTTATTAAAATGAATAAAATAAAAAAGTTGAAAAAGGAAAAGTTGTCAAGTCATCTAATAAATGAATTTTATTTATTTATTTATTATTATTATTATTATTATTATTATTATTATTATTATTATTTTCTAAAAGTAAATCTGTTTTGATTAAGTTTAGCCAAAAACATTTTTTTTTTACATAGAACTATAGTACAAATAGAGTCGACGCAACTAAACATGTGTTGCTTGAAAAAACCTAACACATGCGGTTGCATAAACTTTAACAGGTAGCGAAACCGGAAAATTTTAAGAAGCATCGAGCGTATTCGATATAATCTTAAGGCTATACGTAGCGAAGCTCAAGATTTTTTCAAAGATTCCAATAATGCTCCTTAGTATTTTCAGACTCATTAACTCGTAAAACTACATTTTTGGTCCTTGTGGTTGTACCAATATTTCACTTTTGGTCCAAAATTCAAAAAAGGTTCAATTTTGGTCCAAAAGTACACGTGGACTTCAATTTTGGTCCAATTTCTAACCTAGTTAATGGTCGTTAGTCTTTTCAGTTAAGTACGTTGCACCGTTAGTCCTTTAACCTAACGGTCGTTAGCAATGTTTGCACCGTTAGTCCTTTCAGTTAAGTACGTTGCACCGTTAGTCCTTTAACCTAGTTAATGGTCGTTGAGTCCGTTTTTCTTCCGTTTTCATACGTTTTCGTCCGTTTTTTCTTACGTTTTTTCCGTTTTTGTCCGTTTTTTCTACGTTTTTTACGTTTTTATCCGTTTTTCTTACGTTTTGTCCGTTTTTCTTACGTTTTTGTCCGTTTTTAATATGTTTTTTTACGTTTTTGTCCGTTTTTCTTACGTTTTTTTTCATTTTTGTCCGTTTTTCTTACGTTTTTGTCCGTTTTTCTTAGTTTTCCGTTTTCATCGTTTTTCCGTTTTCATACGTTTTTGTTTCTCGTTTTTCCGTTTTCATACGTTTTTTTCCGTTTTCATACGTTTTTGTCCGTTTTTCTACGTTTTTTTTTCGTTTTCATACGTTTTTGTCGTTTTTCATACGTTTTTTCCGTTTTTGTCGTTTTTTACTTTTTCCGTTTTGTCTTTTTCTACGTTGTTTTGTCCGTAAGAAAAACGGACAAAAACGGACAAAAACGGAAAAAACGTAAGAAAAACGGACAAAACAAAAAACGAGAAAAAAAAAAAACGTATAAAAACGGACAAAAACGAAAAAAACGTATGAAAAACGGAAAAAACGTATGAAAAACGGACAAAACAGAAAAGAAAAACGTAAGAAAAACGGAAAAAACGTATGAAAAACGGACAAAAACGTATAAGAAAAAACGTAAGAAAAACGGACAAAACGTGAAAAACGGAAAAAAGGAAAAAACGTAAGAAAAACGAAAAACGTAAGAAAAACGGACAAAAACGTAAAAAACGTAAGAAAAACGGACAAAAACGTAAAAACATAAGAAAAACGGACAAAAACGTAAGAACGAAAACGTAAGAAAAACGGATAAAAACGTAAAAAACGTAAGAAAAACGGACAAAAACGGAAAAAACGTAAGAAAAACGGACGAAAACGTATGAAAACGGAAGAAAAACGGACTCAACGACCATTAACTAGGTTAAAGGACTAACGGTGCAACGTACTTAACTGAAAGGACTAACGGTGCAAACATTGCTAACGACCGTTAGGTTAAAGGACTAACGGTGCAACGTACTTAACTGAAAAGACTAACGACCATTAACTAGGTTAGAAATTGGACCAAAATTGAAGTCCACGTGTACTTTTGGACCAAAATTGAATATTTTTTGAATTTTGGACCAAAAGTGAAATATTGGTACAACCACAAGGACCGAAAATGAGGTTTACTCTTTACATAATATCAACAGTATATCAATTTAATAAAGTTTGATAAACGTAATTTACTTATTATATCACATATTATGATAATTATTTAAAAGATAATGAAAGGATTCCTTATAATTTAACATAAGAGTTTGGATTTCAACATCTGATATTATAAACAATCACTTCTCGACATTGTTAATGGGATCAAGTCCATTAACTACAGTCTCTTTTGCTTTTAACTCTTGAAACAACAACGTATAGTTGTTCATGTGTAAAAACAGGACGTGACAGGTACACACCAAATTTTGAAAACGATTGACCCAGGATTTTGTTAATTGTCATGGCAAATGAAATTGACAGATAAAATTGTTTCCTGACAATCTTAAGCGGTAAACGTTTACAGGAGAGAGTAATTCTCAACCTCAACATTTTTTTCAAAGTTTGTTCCGTTAATGATTTGTGCCTAAATAGAAGTTCTTATTACTTTAAGTACTTGGAGTCACGGGGATTTTTAATGGAATTGTTCATTAAGGGGATACGTTTGTGAATAAATCAACAAACAACAATTAACATGAATAAGTTCCATTATTTTTAGAAATAATAAATAATATGTCAATGATACGATAAGCAATTTGGTTTGTAGCTATTAAGAAATTAAACGTGCATGTATTATTAACCGTTATGCTATCGAAATTCAGTTATTAAAATATTATTACCCGTTATAGTATATGCCGAAACCCGTGCGTGCAGTAGTTTTAAAAATAGTGTAATATATGATGTAATAAGTGAATTATGATGATATGATAACGTATTAAGTGCTACTTCATCTTTTAAATAATTATCGTAATATGTGATATAATAAGTAAATTACGGAGATTTGATAATGTATTAAAAGCTACTTTATCTCTTAAATAATTATCATTTAATTGTATATAGTTCATAGAGATGATATATATTAATATTGAAAATAGTTTATATCCCAAACTTTTGTTTTCCAAACAATATACAATGCTTGTGCTCTTTGTCATTGGAGTTTTGTTCCTCAACCCTACATTTTCATGTGCTGTTTGCGTGGGCATGCCTAAATGGCATATGTTCATAACGAATGACATGCCAGATGAATTAAAAATGACTGTCCGTTACAAAATTGGCGACTACCCCCGTTGTAACAATTGTATCTTGAATCCTGGGTTTGCATTTGATTGGTACTTTTGTCAAGATTGGCATTGGTGGTATGGCGACTTCACTTGGGGTTCAAGGAACACTACTTTAATGTTGTGGAGCAAGGACATATATAGAAAGTGCTTCAAATTTAAGTTTCCATTTGGTACAGTACATTGTTATTGGTCAGTTAGACCAGAAGGATTTTATGTATCTAAGCATAACTCTTCATTTCCGGGACCGGATTGGCATTTCGAAAGTCCTTGGCCGGAGTCAAGTATTATGTAAACATATTAATTAGAGTTTATGTTTGCAAGCAATATCTCAAATAAACATATAAGACATGTTTTCCTTGCATGATTTCGTCTTCATTTACTTTATATCCTTGATTTCATATTTTTGAAGCATCTTTTTCCTTATATATTTTTTTGACGTGGTCTCGACATATTTGCATCTTCAAAAGCTTTCTATCAATAGCTTTTTTGCATTGAATGAGAAAACTTTTGGTACCGCTAACAAAGTAAAGACGAAATGTTTACCACCTTGAAAGATATTCAATGGCTAAGACTTTTCTTAAGAGAAAAAATATACATTATTATCATTTTATTATTAGATTTTCAGTAGATAAAAATATATTTTATTATTAGTCAAATTATAGGCAAAAAATAAAGTTATAAGAAAATAAATTGGCAAAAGATAAAACTTCTTTCGTAACTGTACTTCAGTAGATAAAAATATATTTTATTATTAGTTAAATTATTTTATTTTATCAAATTTCTTTCTTTTCTTTGTTACTTTAATTTTGTTCCAGGCAACATAAATATAGCAAATCGAAGAAATTTACATAATTACTCCACTAAAGGTTACACTTCACTTTAATAACTTTTGTCTAACGGGTGCCTATAGATGCACTGGTTTGATCTAATTAAAAAATAAACTCGAACATTCTTTTTAAATCAGAAAATATATTTAAAACATATTAATTTAACATATAAATTACAGTAATTTTTTTTGAACAACTGTTTATTAAAGACTAGCAATGAGCTAGAAAAATTACAAATTAATGGAACTAGGATTTTTCATCCAAGAGTTCCAATCAAAGTTAGCACTGTTAGAGTTTTGAAAAAATATTAAGAGTTAACTACATTTTTGGTCCTCGTGGTTTACCGGGTATAACGATTTTGGTCCAATAGTTTCATTTGTAACGGATCTTGTCCTATTTTCTCTGACCCGTAACGGGTTTGGTCCATTTTTGTTTGACTGTTAGTTTGACCAGTTAAAAAAAACATGAAATGACTAAAATACCCATGTCCTGTAATGTGAAATAACTAGAATACCCTTCTTTCTCTTTCTCTTTCTCTTTACTCATCAGTTTCAACTTCACATATTCAAGAATTATTCCAATGACAATTTCTTCAGTTCTTTTCTCTTTTTCAAATAGCCTTTTATTCCTTTCATTCCACACATAGTATATACCAGCAGCAACAACAATTCTTCTCAGGATACTCCTGATAGCATCGTTATTAGGTAAATTGACCAAGGCTTCAATAATGTCTTTCCAATCATTAGGCAAACTCCCACTACTCAACTTCATTTTCATAGCACTCTAGATTTTTAGAGAGTAATCACACTTGAAGAAGAGATGACTGTGAGAATCTGGACATGAGTTACATAAAGGGCACTTTACATCAGCTTGAGGATTCCAAATCAACATCTTATCTTGAGTGAGAAGTCTTTCTTGTATGGCCAGCCATAAAACAAATGAATGACTAGGATGGCTTTGAGTAAACCACACTAGCTTCCACCATTTGACAGTGACAGTATTACTACTCCTCATCTCCTTCCATACTTGACCAGCTGAAAACTTCTTATCAATCCCACTAATATCCCTCCAAATAACTCTATCTTGACTAATCACATTTATAGCAGGCACACAGGAATGTTGTTAAGAATAGGGTAATCTCTGGCCCATTGTTCAGGCCAAGACCATGTCCCATTATTAATCAGATCAGCAACCACAACATCATCCTTATACCTTGCTGAGTAGATACTTCTTTTGCTAATAAAGTTACTGAGAGGCCCAACATCATTCCAGTTGTCATACTAGCAAGAAGTATTCAACCCATTTCCAATTTTGTGAACAATATACTTTCTAATCTTTATTCTTAGATCTAACAGTACCTTCCATATCCAATTGTCACTAGTCTCACTCTGGATATCCCAAAAGTTCCTCCCTCTTAATTTGACCAAATGCACCCATTTTACCCATAATGAGTCCTTTTTTGGTTACAATGTTCCATATGTGTTTGTACAACAAGCTTTCATTCCAAACCTCAACCTCAACCCCAAACCACTCTGACTTTTTGGAGTACAAATTTTCTCCCATGAAACTTTTGCCTTCCCTTTTTTCAGATCCCCACTAAACAAAAAGGAAAATAGATCTTTAACTCATCTTGTGGCCTTCATTCTCCACCGTAAAAGACTTCAATAGCTTTCTTTCTTGATCCGTTTACAAAATTAGACAAATCCATCAATTGACCTTTTTGATGTATACGACCCGCTGAGATTGGTGATGATGGTGGTGGTGTTGCCGCTGAGATCTGGTGGTGGTGTTGCCGCTGAGATCCGGTGATGTGATGGTGTTGGTGGTGGATGGTTGCTGTGGTGTTCAAAGGTTAAGAGAGAAAAAGAGAGATCAATGAGTGGGTGAAGAGAGAGAGAGATAAAGAGGAGTGTTATTATTTTGTCTGTGTTTTGTGTGAAGGTGAAGATAAGGGTATGAGTGTGTGGTTGGATAAAATGACTAATTTACCCTCTCATTTAACAGTCAACGAAAGTCAAACTAACGGCATTAAGAAAAATAGACCAAACCCGTTACAGGTCAGAGAAAATAGGACAAGATCTGTTACAAATGAAACTATTGGACCAAAATCGTTATACCCGGTAAACCACGAGGACCAAAAATGTAGTTAACTCAAATATTAAATCGTGTATGACTAGAATCGAACCCGGAACCGAGGGATTGCACACTTTACATATGAATGACTAACGTAATATATATATATATATATATATATATATATATATATATATATATATATATATATATATATATATATATATATATATAATAGTTATGTATTTTAATTATTTGGACACGAAATGATAACTAACGGACGTTAAGTAGTTAACCGAATTGACTAACGACCGTTAAGTTAATAGTGGAAGGACTGTTAGTGAAATTTGATGATCAAGAAAGATCTAGAACCCAAGCATGGGCTTAGGCCGATCGGATTTATGGGTTTATAACCCTAAATCGATTTCTTGTTCACCAAGATTGGAATTCACTATAAATACAAACACAAGGGTCTTTAGTTTTCTAGCTAGTGCATTGTAACTAAACCCTAAATTGTTTTCTCCTCTCCTCTTGCCCATAACCGATCGTACACCTATTGTAGGGTGTCGATCCAATTGTTTTTCAAGTAACAAAATTGTTTTGGTTTCTTGTGTCCAATTGCTAGCACCATTCGTTAGTTGCTTATAGTACGTGTGTACAAGAGCTTGGATATAACTTACTTAAGTTATTGATCTTGGATTGTGGAACAAAAAGGTAAGGGGTTCCACGTTAATCCGTTTGATTGTTCAAGTGAAGGAGAAGGAAGATTTGATCCTTGTTCTTGCTAGGATCATAACGGTACATTTCTTATTTATTATTCGGTAATACTATTATGTGTTAAATTAAGATCCTTGCTTCCGCTATTGTGTGCTTTGATGTTTATTTATTTATTTGAATGTCAAGATATTTAAATTCCACAGTGGCATCACGAGCCAATTTAACATGTAATTGTTATTACCTAAACGCATAATAAAAATCGAATCTTGATTTGGATTTACATGTTAATCGATTTGTGTTAAGTTTAGTACATAAAAATATAAATCGTACATAATTTAGGGGGGGGGGGGGGGGTTCGACCCTTCTTTTATTAAAAAGTTAGTTTTGTAACCCTAAATTAGGACATGTTATGTTTATGTGTTTATTTGAATAAAGGGTTACGTTCCTGGTTAATCCATGATTCTTCATGCAAGGAATTCATGGATTAGGGTTTGTATTATATGCTACATGTTTTAGATAAATCTAAAATTAGGGAAGACCTAATATATTAAATAATGAATCAGTTATGTGCAACGTGGTATATTATTATTAAAACTTATGCGGTCAATTGTTGGCGTCTGTGGTCCATTGGGTACAATGCGCTCGAAAATCAATGGGAGTTTTATTAATTATATACATAATAATTCACATAGAGATTATTAATAGGATATATCAAAAGGTTTGCATGTGGCTATATGATTTAATAGTTAAGATTGTATGCGTTATTGAGTGTTTATTTATTTTTTGTTAAATTACTTGTCTTTTTTGTTTAAATTGTTCTTGAATTGTAAGCAAAAAGAGGGTAATTTTTTGTATAAAAAATAAATGGACCTAATAACTATGAAACCTTGATGTGGTAAATTATTTATTGCCAAGTCTTATGTGCCGACAGTGGTTCGCTTCGCACGGTAATTTGCTCCCAGGCGAGACTAGCAATTTAATAATTTACAACATAATTTTATAAGACTTAGAATCATAAACTTTTAATTGATTGATGCAACTGTACAAATGGTCGAAGCGGCGGACCTAATGTTGACAAACTATAAAGTGGGTATTGATGCGCGTGATGTATCGTTGCGGTTTAGCAGTATTAATGCTTACTCAAGTTTTAAATTTATATTTAGCCTACTTATCAATAACACACACACTTAACGAGCAGTGTACCCGGTCAGTATGAATATAATGGTAAGTAGAGTGTCGATCACTAAGAGTGGAACGTATTATCTAGTTATTCTAATCAGTATTTTAATATCTTAAGTCAATTATACAACCTAATCTAACGCAAGGGGGTTCAGCCTGAGAGACTGGCACGTTTTGGTTGCAATTAAATAATAAACTAAACTAATGAGCACGAATCAGCGATAAGCACGCACGTACACAGATAAATACTTGAGACAATAAGAAGACCTGTCCTGATAATTAAGTAGCTTGTCACTTGTTTTATTGCTAGTTTTATATGAAGTGTATGTAATTAACCCTTTCTCGTTGGCTCTAATCTTATCGGCGAGTAAACCCTTAATGATTACTTATGTCTAAAAGTTATTCCTAAGTGATCAAGTTAGTTATAACCGTGGGAGCAATATGATCTTCCGTAGTCACATACGACAAGCCACTAATAGACACAGAGGTTATCAATGCACTAATAAAAGTCACCAAAGACATCAACATATAAACTTTAATTAATGGGAAAGCAGTTTTAAGGGAGTGCAACCTTTCCGTTGTCACATTACACAAGCCACCAATCCTGATGAATTAAAGTGTACTAATACAATGAAACAAAACTACTTAATGAATTAAACACATGCAGGACCTTCTACAGCTCTTGTATCTTTGTTCGGGTGTGTCTTGTGCTGCCTATTCGTCTGAATTCGTTCGCTCGTCTAGGGATATATGGCACGTACGTCAAAAGTCTCAAAATCTCTGAAATTTGTCTGGCCTTGGGGTATTTATAGTTTCTGTCTGAGGTAAGATGCGGCGCATTGAATAAGTAGATGCGGCGCATTGACTTAACTTCACGTGGGATCCAAGGTTATTATATTCCAGAATATTCGTACACCGCCTTGAGATGCGGCGTATCTTCATAACTGTATGCGGTGCATGTCTTCTTGTATCTTGGATCGAAACTGGTGAAATCTTGATAGTGATGCGCCGTATGTAAGAAGTATAATACGGCGCATCTGGAGTAGAACAAGTTGGTTCTTCTTCGTTGACCAAAGTTTCATATGCAACGCATGACAGAATTGCATGCGTGCATTCTTCAAAGTCAGGCAATGGTCTTCAATCTCTTCATTTCAGCAACCTTTTCCAATCTTGATCATTTTTCTCCATTTTTAGTCCATAATAGCTAAGTTTCACCAAATGCTTGTTTTTAACTGAGAATTACAAAAGTAAACGATTAAGTATCAATTCTCATACATAATATAATAAAACAAGTCAAATAAATAGGATAAATGATGATAATAAAATGTACTTATTTGAGTTCATCAGGTATAAGGTTGGTTTCGCATTAAATTATGGCCTTAAAGAGACTCCATTCCGTCTCTCCGCTCGCCTGTGCGTCAAATTAGACTTACCAAGTACAACCATTATATGTACGAAGCATCTTAAGGCAAAGTTATAAGTTACTCAACGCCTCAATTAAAATTTTGTTGATTTAACTCTTAGCAAATTGGTAATTAAAATAGTTTTGAAAACTTATGATACGAAGATGAGTGCATGCATCTTTGTACATATTTTGATTATAACATCAAAATAAATACCCTATAAAAACTTAAGTCCATGCTATCTAATTATAAGAAACACTTGAAATTAATATCTAGTGTAAGTGAGACCTTGACATAGATATTAATGACAAGGTAAATTATATTTTTTCATTGCTAGCAGATCAACTGAATGCAATGAAACTATGTGAATTTACAAGTTTCTAAATTAGACGACTTAATTAAGTTATAAGTGAGACCTTGAGACTTAAAGCATGAGATGGGAAGAAACATGCTTACATTGCAAATTGTTTGGCAAATGTAATTCCCATAAATTTAGGAGTCGAAAATTGTTTCGCGATTATTGTACGACAAGTTACCATCTTTTGTACTTCCACTGCTAGCAGATCAATTGATGTGGTTGAACTATGGAAAGTTGGATCCTAGTTTTCAAGAAAATTAAATGGATATATTGTATTTCATGGGTAATTTTCTTTTCTTGAAAAATTATTATCGAAAATACTAAAATTGAATTTTGTAAATTCTTTTAATGTATTAATGCAACGATAAAACTGTAAACGTGGGGCATTCTTTTAGTGGAAAATTGATCTACACCCGTAGGGGTTTAGGCTAGAGTCAACTTTACTAAAAGAATAAACCTAGTCTACTTTCTTTAAGAAGAGTGAGACTTAATCATATTCTTTTTCATGAATGAGAAAGGTATGATAGGAAAATTAGAATTGTCTAAATTCTAAGAAATAACTCATAGCAAAATTTTAATAGTTAAGAAAATTGCACATTTTATGAGTTATTAAATTAGAAGCTAGACTAGTTACCGCAAAATTGGTAAAAGGCAAACTAGCACACTTTGTCTAGTTGTTGTGCTTTGACCACTTAAATATGCTACATACCAGTGTGGGGATGATAGTCAAATTAAGGAAGAAATTGCATGCCCAATTATTTCCAAGTTAATTGCATTGATGGATAGTTCATCATTTACAAAGTAGAATACATTATTTAGTACCTAAGTAAGTGTTACGTATGGGATTTCTCAAAGGTGTAGGAAAGTAAAAAGCACACTATCTGCTTTTACTGGTTATGAAACACTTATAATGTTGTCAAATCCAGTTGGAGCATTGTGTTGTAATCACTGAATTATATATATTGATGTAATGATCTGTAATTCAGTGGGAGCTACAAGCTTGTTATCTTGGTAGTAACCCGGATTATCTCTAGAATCTCTTGAGATAATTACTTTCCAATTATAGACACTTGTGGCTTTAGGATAGTCATGTACGTTTCCTTACTTGACAAGGTGATTCTATATCTACTAATATCTATGACACAATCATATTGATCACATAAACAAACGATTGACGTGTTGTTTATCTGATACATGATGTTGTTCCATGCACAAGTGGGATAAATCTTAATTGTGTGCAAGCAACAACACAAAGAAATATGATTTAAAGGATTCTCTTGACTGCATGGTAAGAGATTAATGTTCTAATGTGATTTTTATTCACATCTAATAAATAAAACACTTGGAATTAATATCTAGCGTAAGTGAGACCTTGACATAGATATTAATAACAAGGTAAATTACATACTTTTATTATTAGCAGATCAACTGATGTAATGAAACTATGTTAATTTGCAAGTTCTAAATTAGATTCTTATTAGAACAAGTGTCAATATGATAATGAGACTACTTCAAACTAAATATTTATGTATTATTGAAATGACATAAATAAATGAAGTAATCTTATACTACTTCAAATTTGAATGTTTATGTATTCTTGGAATGTCATAAATATATGAAGTAATAAATTAACTTGAAATACGATTGAAACCAAATTGTGGTGTTCATAATTACTTTGGTTATGCATATTTATATTTTATTGTAAAGATATAAATATGAAGTCTTTTAATTGTTACAAGACTTATAATAAAGTAAGACGTTAACTTGTTATGTTTTTATTAAAACATATACAAGAAGTCATTGAGTTGATCAATGATTTATAACGTATATTGGGAATATAACAATTATGTCTTCTTGTTAAGACATGGACATGAAGTGACTTGGTCAAAAAGTACTTATGTTATATAGCATGCAATTGGCTTGAAAATTCTATTATACCATTAAGCTAATTTAGTTGGCAAATAGATAAACCAAACAAAATATATTTATCTTACATATTGTAAAATTGTCTTACAATATTAATCCTAATGAAATACATAATGGTTATGGTACGTTCATTGTTTGATTAAAGATAACTATATATTCCTTTCTTCCAAAGGTTATCAAGGTTAGGAAATTGAGTATGCATTGTATATACTCAATCAGACTCCAACCTAGAAGATTAATAAGACACCATTTATTATGGAATGTGAAGAATCACATTAAGTCTTAAAATTGAAGTTCAGAATTTGTTAAACTGCTTTTGAGTAGGTTATTAACAAACTAATGTGAGGAACTGTCAATGTGTATTTGTAATGTCCCAAAAGAGAACAATTTTTTGTTGCTCTACTTGCTAAGTATTTATAGATAGTCTATAAATTGCAAAAGGCAAGTGGGAGTTTTATCTTGAAAAGATAAAATTACAAGATACATGATCTTCTAAAATACATTAGTAAAGTCATAAAGAGGATTTAACATGTTAATGTTAAATCTCAAGATGATGGAATTCTCATTCATAGATCCGCAAGGATATCTCAAATATTTGTATAATATGTTGAGGATTATGAGTTACAGGATTATGGTAAACATGTTGATGAATTGCAAATATTGAATTTGGCAAGTTACTCATACTATGAATGATTAGATGCAGTCCATAAAGATAATTAGTTTTGAAAACTTAATTAATCTTGAACTCTATAGTTACACTATAGAATGAAGATGAGTTTCTTCAAAAGGAATGAAAATTATAGAGATTTAAATTCCTGCGTAGAAATCATATGGACAAATTTGTATTCATATTTAATGTATGAAAAGATTATCAAACACACTTAAGTAATTAACCGCGATTGATATTCTTTCTAGGGACATTAAATGTATAAAGATTATGATTATTATTATTAGTTTCATTAATATGAAATTAACAATGGAATATCAAAACTCTTTCTTGAGTAATTACTTGTGCGAGGACGATAAGTAATTGAAAGGAGTATTTGAATTCAAATAATCTTTGGAAGTATACAAAGTGCAAATCATTTATGAATGGATTAATGCATGCATCTGGGATATACTTATGTTTAATTATTAAATCCATATTTGATTTATAATTAAAATAAGACAATCTCTTAATATTCCTAAAAGCTAGTGGGAGTGTTAAATTTATTTTCTTATTTCATATATGTTGTATAACATATAGGAAGTAACATTCCATAAGCATTAAATGTTAAGTCTTAGTTTGGAATAAAACTTCACGTGAAGATTTAGAAAATAAACATACAGCCTTGGAATATATATTTATTGTTATAAACATAAGCGGTAAAATTATTGATTCTAATAAATATGATTATACTATTAGAAAGTCTAGATAGATACATATCTTTGAAAAGATATGACATGAATAAATCTAAGTTTGACGCAAGGATTTTTCATGTACATCATGTTGTTTGTTGTATCATGCTTGATGAAAGATGATTTGACAATATTAATATCTGATTGTAAGTTATTAGATAACTAAGTGTAATGGATATGGTTGGATTTAGAATTAACATCCTCATCCTGGAATAGCTCCAAAATTCTAAGTATGAACCATATGGCAATTGTTGCGTAATTGATATAGCCGACAAATCTTGAAAGATTGGAAGGCATCAAACATTACACATTGTATATTAAAGTTTACGGAATTTTAAAGAGCATATTGTTGTTTGCATGCAATGATGCTGATAAGATTGAGATGACACTCAATACTAGTCATGGTGGGAGTTCATCCTATTTAATGGCCATGTGTAATAGTTATGCTTAACTGTAAGCATAGTTGCATTGTACATTAAAGAATTAGAATACTTTAACTATAAAAGGTTTGATAGTTTAATTGTCATAAATTCGTGGTTGAGGATGCCACGCATTTTATGAAATATTATGTGGCATTATCAATATAGTTGAATGCACACATACAAGAACTTCATTAATTGAATTCTTGAAATAAGTATTCTCAAAATTCCCATAGATTAAAATTAGTTGATTTATGCCTTGTCAACAAGTATGTTTGACATGACTTGAGGCATAATTCATTAATAAGAATTATCATGCATTGATCTATTTTAGTGTTTGGATAATGAGATGTTATTGAACAGTTATTATTTTAATGAAATAAAATAATGGTTATGTTTGTTTATCATTTTCTTAATAATATATCATATATTTGCATGTTTATATCCTTGAATATATTTATATATTCTAAACTGTCCATTGTCGGTTAATGATATGGGAATATCATTAAATTAAGGCAAATCTGAGTATTGGTATAATATACTTAAAAGTATATTGATGCGTCGTCATACCATTTTCACATGATATTCAAAATGTTTGAGTATAGGACTTATCCCGCCGACATGAGTTTACTTTATGGATCTTGTTATTAAGTAAATCATGTGTATATATAGTTATCCTCAGACTTGAGATGCCTGATAACTGTCATGCATGTAGTGCATTTCTGTGATTCAATTTAACGCTATACGTAACTGGTAGCTATACGGATTGTTTTCGGGAGCGTTGCGAAGTGCATGTGTTATGCTCGTAGTCAAGATAGAATTTGTGTTAGGAATATAAATATTCAGATGAAGGCTCGGTCACCCCGAGTATCTATTTAGCATTTACATTGCTCGTAGGCTTATTTATATTAGCTTAGTATTATTAGTATTAGTATTAATAGTATTAGTCGTATTTATATTTGTGGAGTGGGTCGGGGCTTTCCCCACTGTCAGCTCACTCCACAGCCCACTAGGGGCACCAATATGTAGTAGTATATAAGCCCCTTCCCACACTTGGGAAGGGTTGGAACTCTTGTCACAATTTCATATAGTAATCTAATAGATCCAGTTTTCTCTCAAGAGTCTCCCTCTCTCTCTCTAACTTTTCTCTAAACTCAACCATGGATCTAATCTTCCATGAACCAAGACCACCCGAATCATCCACACAATCAAAAAGGTTAGATCCTACAATTGGTATCAGAGCCAGGTTAGGTTCGGTTTGATTGTGTGTGTTCGGTTTTTGATCTATGTAAAAAAGTGCTACGTTTCTGTTTTAAAATCAATGTGAACGCACTGTGTAACTATTGAATTAATTTGAAATCTTGGTGGTCAAAGATTTATTGTAATTCTTTTCGTATACAAAAGACTGCTACTCTCGTTTCTTGTTTCTCGTGTTTTGCGGTCAAAGTAATTGCACTGTGTGTTGGCTTTGACTAATTCATGGCCCATGCTATTTATTTCATTTTCTATCAATAGTTCCATATCATTATCTGAGATACAGATTTGTTTTCTTTTGTGTTTCTTGAGCACATGTCTTGGTTTGGTTAAATCTTCATGGGTAACTTTTGCTTAAACTGTTCTGCTCATATATTTGTTCGAATATCATTTATTTGGTGTTTTGTGTTGAAAACTTTGTCTCTTGGATTCGAACAGTCTCTTGGATTAGAACAGTTCTAAGGTTCTTTTGCTTTGTTGATTTAAGTCGTACGCTCATAATACAATATCTCAAATATTTACATGTTAAATGTTGGGTCTTTTGACTGGTATGCTCGAATCTATGGTTTGAGATCTTCATTTGTTAAAGTCTTCATGTGGGCCTTCAACTGGGTCAATTTAAGTGTTTCGTATATGAAGATTTCTTTGTGTTTCTTGAACTGAAGAGGTATTTCATAAGCTGGTTTTGGGTTTGTGTCCAGTTGGTTTGTTTTGCTGATTAATGGTGTGTCAAAAGTTGATGTTCTTGGTTGCTGCTTGTGTCAAATGAGTGCTCATGGATGCGGTTTGTGGGTACTTTTGGGTGCAGTTTGGATTGTAACCAAAAAGGGGTAAAAGACAAAAGTGTGAGAGTGACAGCTTTGACTGGTCAAACATGCGGTTTGTCTAAGACGCGGTTTGTCTCTATGTTCATGGACGCGGTTTGTCTCTATAGTCATGAATGCGGTTTGTCTATATACTCACTAATGCGGTTTGTCTATATGCTCACGAACTCGGTTTGTCTGTATAATCACGAACTCGGTTTGTCTGTATAATCACGAATGCGGTTTGTCTAAATGCTCACGAATGCGGTTTGTCTGAATGATCATGAATGCGGTTTGTATGATTATGGATGCTGTTTGTCTACTTGTTCATGGATGCGGCTTGTCTACTCAAGACCAACCACTGACTCGTTGACCTCAGTTCCATAACCATCATCAGTCTTAAACCAAATTAAGAACAACAGTCAACACAACAACAACGACACAACCTAATCCCATCAACAACAAAAGTGTTATCTTGCTTCTCGTTTGTTTGTTCATAAACAGAAAGGAAAGTCAACATAAGACCTCAGATTGGCTTTTCACTCATATCTCTTATGAGATTTTCAGAACGACTAACACATTCATACACGAGTATACCAACATCATCACAGATCTCTTGAGTTCAAGACTCGAACTGAAAAGCAATAACTTATTCATCTCAGATTTCTTTTCTCTCGAGGTCACTAATGTGCACAGACCTCAAAGGTCACTCTATCGAAAGAAATTCCTCCTCACAGATTTAATTTGATGATTATGTTTCACCTTAATATCCGAAACCAGTAAGATAAAGAATATAACAATTATGTTATTTCCTTTTCTTGTTTCGTTAAGACTCGAACTGAATATGAAACATTCGATCTCAGTTTCTTTCTTTCGTGTAACTCAAAGTTTCATCAATCCTCTAAAGGGCTATCATTCGAAAGAAAGAACATCATTGATCTTGTTCTCAATATCCAAAATATAAAGAACGAAATATAACAAGAGTGTTATATCGTTTCTTTTATTCGGTTTGAATGAAAATCACAACAAAGAACTTACCCGAGACCTCTTCGAAATCTTTGTAGCCATTGTTGATATGCAAATGAAAAGGATCGCTTAAGTCTTCTTGCGTTGGGTTCATGTAATATACGGCAAGGATATGTGTTTGTGATGATCGAATGAGAATAGTTTTGATGGGTTTGAGATCAGAACATCAGTGAGATGGAGATGGAGATGAGAATTGACTGTTGGGAGGATCGATGATAGTGAAAGTGAGAGGCGGATGATTTGTTTGAGTAGGGTTTGAGATGAGCTTGGTGACTGTGAAGTTGGAGTGAAAGGGGGCGGATTATTATGATTAGGGTTAAACAAGATGGGGATTAGTGGTGCGTTATATAGTCATTTTGTTTAGGGTTATATCTAAGACTAAGGTTTGTGATCGTATAAGGGTGTTAGTGGTTTGGACCGGACTTACAAAAGGGCTAGTTGGGCCAATGTACACGTGAACTATTTTTTTGCGTAAACAATCTGTTTTGGCTGAAACTTAGTTAGCCGAAATTTGCTTGAAAATGGCTGTGTGGACTTAAAGTTTGGACTTGGATCCTTTGTGTTGGGCTGTGGTTACTTATGATCGGGTTGTTATGTTGCTTATGATATTGTGGACTGAAGTACATGATGCGTGGATATTCACTCTTAGTTGTTCTTGTTGATTTTACGGTTTCTCTTGCAGATTTTAGAAAATCCCGCGAAAGATTCGATTTCTCGGTTTAAATCTCAATAGCTGTAAAATCCCGTGAAATTAATTTTGGACAAGTAGGCTGGACTTGGATTTAGACATAATAAAACTTACGGGGTTTGACTATTTTCTTTCGGGATTAGTTTGTGCTTCGAGATCAGTAGAAATTGGGAAATCATGGTAGCTTGGTTGGTTTGTTAATTCACGGGTTTGTGTACTTAGTGTTTCAAACTTCTCGGGGTGGATGGATGCACGATGTTTGATGACCCTTGCTCGAGCATATTTAAGGTGATTAGACTTGGATGTTCAAGAAGTGGATATATACAATAAAGGATGGAAGGTTGGGTATATATCACTACCTATATTTAAAGGAGTTACGTTGTTGTGCTCAATATAGGTTCTAAATCACAATTTAGTGCAAGTTTAAGTCGCGAACTTGTCCTTTATCAAGCTTCATCAAGTGATTGTTGTTTCTCAAGCTTCTAATGGGATTGTTGTTCAAGATCTTCTCAAGAGGTAGTCAGGCTTAAAGACAAGAGGTGATTTGTTTGGAGACATGTTTTAACCTTTTAATCACTTTAAAGTCATATGCATTTCATCAAGCGGCTTTGGCATATTATGAGCTTCAATGAATTGTTAATCTACTAAACCATTGATGAGGAGGAAAGCAAGGGGTTACTACAAGAGAGTCTTAATCACCATCTTCGTTGCAGTAGTTTCATTTGTCTCTTTCCATGTTTTGTGCCTGTCAAATTCACGATCATCACAGACTTTTAACTTTGGCAAAAAGGTCATTTCATGCCCTTTTTGAGGGGGAGAATTAGGCGTGTTTCCTAGCAGTTCCGTCTCCAGCGATGTGAATCTTAGCGGCTCCGGTTACAGCGGGTTAGATCGTATCGGTTCAGTCTCCAGCGGTTTGAATCTTAGCAGTTCCGGTTTCAGCGGGTCAGATCATAGCGATTCAGGATTCAGTGGTTCAGTCTACAGCAGTTTGATACTTACTGTTGTGCAGTTTGTTCTTGAATTTATTTCTCAGACAAATCTCAAGAACTGTAAAATCCTGTACACAGTATGACAACTATTCCATGCACTGCATCTGATAACATCCAAGTAGCTGGGTCAGACAGCTCTGTCTGATAGGACTGACTATGAGTCATGGGCATTGCTAAGAATTAGCGCATGTTTCTTCTCTTTTTGGCTAGTCAACTGCACAAGATGATCACGAAGTTAATTTGATATTCTTTATTTGTGATTGAAGTTGAATTTCACGAAGGCGTCTACTTATTTTATCTTGAAGTCGGGGTTGGTTTGATGCATGACCTTCAATGATAACTTGCTCGTGCTTGAAATTTAAGTTGAAGACTTGGGTTATCTAGTTACCAGCTGTCGGGGTAACTATCACTTGAGAGTTATTGGAGTACTCAGTGTCACACGTCAATGACGATGTCGATAATCGCAAGAGGTGTTAATGTCTCATACTTTGGTTGGGTATTGAGCACTTAGAGATTTGCTTGGAGCATTAATTCTCTACACCGTTCTTCCAACATTAGTGCAAGCTTAAGTAACAAATTTGGGGACGTCTACTTCAGTTTTCAGTATTGGTATATCGGGTTTCCTTCATCAAGTGGTCACTAATCTGTGTACGAGGTTGGTTAGTCGGACAAAGGTGTAAAAAGTTGTGATGTGATCTGTAATTCTCACAGGATATTCTTAACCCAAACTGAGGTTCACCAAAATCTAATCAGTCACGCCACATTCAATCTGTTACTGCCTCACGGTTTCTTCTTGGTTTTGTAAAATCCCGAGAAAGAACTTATTTCTCGGTTTAAATCATAGATTTGTAAAATCCCGTGATGATGGACTATGCGCTCTTAACCATGATCGGGTTAAAACCGTTATCAAAGTTCAGTCGATATATCATAAATGCTAGATCGGGGCATTTAATCGTCAAGATGTGACTACGGCGTTAATTCATTATTATTTATTTGAGTCTGAAGTGAAATTTCATGGGTGCGTGTACTTAGTATCTGAAGATATCGGGGAGGTTGGATGAAGATTCTTCGAGATCCTTGTTCGAGCTTTCAACGTTTACAATGACGAGGACTTGGATATCTGGTTATTTTTTCTTTCTCTCTATTACAAAATAACTATCACTTTAAGGAGTCACGTTGTAGTGCTCAGTGTCACACGAAGTTGTGGATATCCAAGAGGTGATGTACGTCTTATACTTGATGGTTGGTTGGTTGAAGAGTATAGAGTACTTAGGGATTCGATGTTGCACGAAGTCTCTACACCGCTCTTTGTCACACATTAGTGCAAGTTTAAGTCACAAGTTCGGGTTATATTACTTCAGTATCAAGTTCATCATATTGGGTTTTCTCCATCAGTGGTCACGTTCTAGAGCCTACAGAATGATAATGGGGTTGGTAATGAGTTAGATGAGAGAAGAAGTAAAGAGAGAGAGATGATGTCTGAATACCTCAGTTCAGGCCTCGCTCCTCAACATTATGACGTCTGTACAAGTCAGTGCAGGCCTCGTTCTTCATCAGATGACGTCTGTACACTTCAGTGCAGGCCTCGTTCTTCATCATAATGACGTCTGTACACATCAGTGCAGGCCTCGTTCTTCAAAGAAAAGAAAAGTGTACGCTTGAGTGCACTTTATCTTCAAAAGAAGAGGAATCTTCTTATTTATGGCCATTCTCATCAACAAGTTTTATGCTCTTTCCGTGCTTATTCAGTCTTCAAGTGGATCGGCGCATATTGGAGTATATTTTTATTCATGTATTCAACCAAAAATTGCAGTTGACAGGCATATGCAATTTTTGAGGGGGGGGGGGAAAGGGTGAATAAACAACATGTCAGTCTTCAAGAACCGTCAAGTGGAGCTACTTACCGTTGATGGTATTCATATTCACTAGTTCAATCATCAAAAATTGCAGTTGGCAGGCATATGCAATTTTTGAGGGGGGGAAAGGGTGAATATTAATCTACATGTTGGTTGATGATTGAGAAATGGTCATACGACTCCTGAATACGTCAGTTCAGGAGTCGTGCAAACCATGGTTCTCCAACACTACATCTTCCTCCGTCTATCAAGGTGTTGAAGAACATGGTCATGGAATGCTAATCGACATAGTCTCACGGGTTGGTACAATCAGCAGCAATCAGGCTACATGTACACATCATGATGATGATTCCGATTAATCGTAACCATCATGGGGGAGAGAAATGTGTACACCAAGGACGCACAACAGGTTCACGTGATCGGGCTTAATCATTTATTCCGGTGTTGATAACCGCAGAGATGATCAGTGGTTCAACTTGTTACCTTGGTATTAACGTTTCACTGTTACGTCATGGGCTGATTAATCGTAACCATCAGGGGAGAGAGAATGTGTACATCAAGGACGCACAACAGGTTCACGTGATCAGGGCTTAATATCCAAGGATGGATACATACTATAGATGATCAGTGGTTCAACTTGTTACTTTGGTGTTATACTTAAGACTGAAGAAGGTCGAGTCGTCAGTCTAGTCTTCATTCTCTGTTGGGAGTTATCATCTCATGTGTATGCTGTGGGCTGATGGGTTACATGTAAGGTTACTGGAAGGCATTGGGTGAGATGAAGATGATTGGTATTCTGTTCCTCCACATTGGGCAATCTTGAAGATGGTCGAGTCTACAGTCTTCTCTACATTCAAAAATGTTGAGCTCTTTTCTTACAACTTGATATTTAACTTAATCCCATGACAGTTCTTGTTTGATGAGTTGTGGAGTTAAGTTAGGTTCAAGTTGTTCTGTAGTTTAAGGTTAGGTCCAACTTGATTTTAACCTAATCTCATGACAGTTCTTGTTTGATGAGTTGTGAGGTTAAGCTGAAATCAAGTTGTTACTGGGCTTAAATTTGTGGTTTAGCTTAACCTCATGACAGTTCTTGTTTGATGAGTTGTGGGGTTAAGCTAGATTTCAGTTGAGGCTCAACTTAAACTATCGAAAAGATGCCTAAGGTTTTTGTCGGCGATACTCAAAGACGGGAGTGTTAGAAGACTAAAGACGGCGTGCATTTGGTTATCAAAAGACTTCTTCATATTATGGGCGTTCATCCAAAGTCTTCTTCCTATTATGGGTGTTCATCAGAAAGGTTGTCAGATTGGGGGAGAGCACTAATTAGGGGAGAGTGAAAAGCCAGAATCAATCCCTGTTTAAAAGTGCTCACATTGCTCTTCAGCAAGTCAAGTGATGAATGCGGAGAAGATTCAGAATGCTGAGGAGTAATGGTTTCTGGTTCGTATCCTTGTATATATTTTGCTTCTTACATTTTTTTTTCATATCTTATACCATTTTGTAAATAGATATATAGAAATCTTGCTAATTGTAAATAGAGAATCGTAAAATCAGAAAAACCATAAAAATTAAAAAATAGAAAATACCAAAAATAGTTTCACCTAGGCATGTCTTCTGTTTATCGATAACATTTACGGACTTAGAAATGTCATTCAATAATGGCACGGGTCTTTAAATGAAGCTCGAGCAGAAGGTAAAATGGATTGTTAAAACATGTCTAAATGGCTTGCTATTACTTTAGATAGCAACCCGCGCTTCATATTGGGGAAAGCACGTCGCCAAAAAGACGGCTGTTCCTCCAACTGGGTGATGTTCACCTGGGCATGGATTACTTCATATCCATGTTTCCTGATTTGATGTACGTTTCAGTGCATCATTTCTTGTAAAAGAAGAGAAATCTTCTTAGTATAACAAATAGTTTTCATTCTATGATTCTTCTGAAAATTATTTGTGAGACACTTGGTGAATATGTGTTGTATGAAATTTGTTTATACTTGGATTATGCATAAAATTTTGTCACTAAATCAACGACCACAAATCTTTAACTTGAATATGGGTCATTGATTGAGGGGGAGAGTGAATTCAAATTTTATATCATCAAACGGGTTTCTTGATTAATTCATGACTCTTAGAAAAGGTTTTGCAGTTAATGGGGTATTAGTTGAAGAGGATATTGCTTAAATATATCAAATGACCAAGTGTGTTAGTTGCTAGAAAGTTTAGGACATTATGTGCAATTTGCTTGTAGTATCCTAGCTTCATATAACTAGAAGGTTCATTTGTATCTCTTTGGAATCCTCGTTTAATCCCCTAGATACATTAAAACTCAAAATCTGAAAGAAGTTAGAAAACTCGATGTGTTTGATGTTCTTGAATGCTCCACTGACATTTGTATGAACTAAGTGAAGGAGTTTCAAATGTTGTTTGTCTCTGCTGCTTAATTGTTGTCGATATTGTGCATATGTTCTCAGGATTCGCTTAGGTAGATTGCTATTATGTTAGAATCATGTTCCTAAGATCCTGAATTAAATATTGAAATCTGTGTGAATTGCCATGTTCATGATTGCTATTTGCTCTTCATGCTAGATAGTGGTTTGACGTAGTTCCTGATTGGGGTTTGATTATAAGATGAACTTGGTATTATAATGTGGCAAGCTGCTGAAGGGTAGCTATTTAGGAATAGTGTATCTGTATGTATGTATATCTGTGTTGATATTCTTATGCAGATTCCATAGCCAAAATGAATGTACCAGTTCCCATTCTAACCATTTGATCAGACGTTCAAACTCTATTGATTGGCTCGGAATTCACCACGACAACAACATCGGCAGCAACAACAACAACAACACCGTCATCACCACCACTACCTTCAGTGAAACAAAGCAATATTTATTCCGATCTCGCCAAGTGGGGATCTACAATTCTTGGACGTTCTTGTTGGTGGATGGATAATCGATGTTGACCAATGACTCCTTCAGAGAAGCGGATGATCACATCATCTGTGCAAAAGGTCAATATCATTCGTTTCATTAACAATCACTTTGTGCAAAACTAGAAGCAGTGAATCTCCCTCTTAGATTAAGGGGGAGCATAGTATGTTCCTTTATCAGAAAACATTAAATCGGACACATTGTCTCTCACATTTTTCTAACTTATTTAAATCAATTGGGATCACAAATCTCAAATGGTTTGAAATTTTTGATCGGGGGAGAGAATGTGATTTAAATATGAAATCTGATAAAATGTGATGATTTGAACATATATGCAAGCTCTCCCGTATGTGTTAAACCATTTTATATATCAATGCACATATTGAGGGGGAGCAAAATGTTTTGGATGTGAAAGTAAGCTCTCCAGTAAGTGCTAAACTCTTTTGTATACCAATGCACTTATTGAGGGGGAGCAAAGGATTTGGCATGCATCTTATGTGAGCAAGGCTCAGACTTCACCAATGAATTGACAATAGCTAAAGTCAGTAGTCGAAAGGACATGTCCTGGACGGGTAATAATTTCAAGCCAGTTTATCTGGTGATGTAAGCGTGTCTCGCAAAGGACGTGTCTGAGTAGAATGTACCGATTTCGAGCGACTTTCCTTGAATGTGATCTGGACGGGTAATAATTTCAAGCTAGTTTACTAGTGATGTAAGCATGTCTCGCGATGATCATGTTCTTGGAAAATCAATCAATTCAAAAGTGCGAGCTTCACCTGACATGTGCAAATTTATAAAACAATCATTTGAGCACATGTTGAGGGGGAGCATTTAAAAAATATAAAACTCTCAAGTGTTTTCAAAAATGTGTTTCAGAATCATGAACACTTTGAGAGATTTTTCAAAGATTTGGTTTATGGCAATCGTGGAAGAATACCAAAGACCGACCATTTTAATTAATGTATGGAGTTATAAGGATGGTTAGGTTAGGCTCAAGTTCCCACGATCCCGCCAGAGCCGGAGGGATCTACCCAGGGACAATCCACTAGTTAGTGTAGAAGTCCTTAGGTATGATTAAAAAAGGAGAAAAGTGGATAAGGGAAAAGTGCCGACTGAGATGGAGCTAGTACTGGAACAAACCCAACATGGTGCTAGTTATGAAGTCTCGGTAAGCACTGAAGGGGTTGAAGAATGAAAAAGAATTGTAAAGATAAAGGGTGAAAAGAAAGAAGCCCTCCTTATAACTTAGGCAGAAACCGGGTCAATACATATGCTGTCAGAATCACTTAGTTGATTGCTGGCATTGAAGACAAAGTATCATGGACCCAGTGATAAGCTGCACAACCCTCCCTAGCCACTCAAGGTCCCTCAAAGGACTCTTGTTTCACTTTTCACGGAGATCAATACATTTCTATCGTCTCTCTCACTCCGAGTTAGATGATATTGAAAAGGTGGCAATCCTCTCCAGCCTCCGATCACCAAATCAAAACGCACAATTGAGTCTAGAGCCACGAGATGCATAATAAGATCTCATAGGGACACAAATTATTTCTACACTGGTTGTTCAACATTAAGGATACCAGTTGTAAACTCATGAGTCCTACGCAGATCTTAGCAATCTGCCAGAACATTTATGAGAGAATTTACAAATGTAATTCTCAATGATTGAATGGAAATTCCTGCCAGGGTCAACATCAAACAGCCCTGAAAGCAGGTCACTTCGGTAATTCCCTATGGATTACGCTTAGTGATCGCGGCGGTTTCAAACGGTCTACAGTCGTGGAGTGATCTCCAGCGACTCACCTAATCGTTGATGTGCTACGGTTCAATCTTAAAAAGCCCTCTGTGGGTTTTCGATTAGGAACGGTCTTGGTAAGGATTAGAGAGAGTTTTCACACTATGCTGTTAACTATCTCGAAGTCCGAACCTGTAAGTACCGGTCGATTTGTTGCTAACTGTCGTATGCAGGAACTTCTGGCGATTGTAGCTGTGGAATGCTGTAGCTGGTTGCTGTTGTAGCTGGTTGCAGAAAAGATGCCAATCCTCTACCACATGTTCACACTACATCATCATTGTAACTCAACAAAGTCATGATCAACCTAAAAGACCTTTAACACGGCTTCTGCAAACTCTGATGCTAAAGATCATGACACCAAATTGTGTGAGCATGTCGGCTCAATGATTTATACATCACGTGGAAACATACTACTGAAAGATGACTTGGAAACAAATGTTGGATGATAAAGTCGAAGAATACTCAAAGATCATCCAAGACAATCAAACAGTCATCAAACGTACACTGCTGAATGCACAAAGTTTCAAGACAATGAAGAATCAAAGACTACGAGCAATGACGACAACTTCAGAAGATAAAATGCTAGAATTCAAGTTATTATTTCCGGGGTGACCTCCCTTAGGGGGAGATTGTTAGGAATATAAATATTCAGATGAAGGCTCGGTCACCCCGAGTATCTATTTAGCATTTACATAGCTCGTAGGCTTATTTATATTAGCTTAGTATTATTAGTATTAGTATTAATAGTATTAGCCGTATTTATATTTGTGGAGTGGGTCGGGGCTTTCCCCACTGTCAGCTCACTCCACAGCCCACTAGGGGCACCAATATGTAGTAGTATATAAGCCCCTTCCGACACTTAGGAAGGGTTGGAACTCTTGTCACAATTTCATATAGTAATCTAATAGATCCAGTTTTCTCTCAAGAGTCTCCCTCTCTCTCTCTAACTTCTCTCTAAACTCAACCATGGATCTAATCTTCCATGAACCAAGACCACCCGAATCATCCACACAATCAAAAAGGTTAGATCTTACAATTTGTTCCTTCAAATTGTTTGGAGTTTAATACTGCTGGGCCCCTCGTAGGGTTGGCAAGATGTTTGCGTGGCCACGCCCAAGATCTCTGTTGGGAATTAAGGATAACAGTTGGAACTGTTAGCATATAAGTTGGTACTGCTGAAGAGATTGAAGACAACACTGACAGTACAAAGTCAGTTAGTACGGTTGCATTAGAAAGTTAGTACTGCTTATGATTTTTGTAAACGTGTAGTAGATAATTATAGAAAGGATTTTTGTGTATATCCTATTGGAATAGATTATAGTTATCTTGTACAGGAATCCTTGGTCTATAAAAGGATTGCCTAGGTTAAAGTTTATGTATGAATAAAGTACGCATCTAGAAGTATCGTTTTGTTAAGATTCAAGGTTGTAAACCCTAGTGATAGAAGATCACTCGTATTATTAAATTAATAATATTGAATCGTTGAAGTAATTTGTTTCATTCATAGTTACTGTTTCATACATACATACAAAATCTTCTAAGTGTTTGCTAGTAAATTCTTAATGCTAGTTAACATTATTCAAAGTATCTATCTAACACAAGGAGTGTGTTAAGATCCGGTCAAGTGGTATCAGAGACAGGTTGATACTTTTTGATTTAGAAGAAAAGATGGACATGGAGACAACATCTTCTACCAACATTGCTGCTAAGCTACCAATGCTTAAACCCAATGAGTTCGATATGTGGCGATTAAGAATTGAGCAATTTTTTCAAGTGCAGGATTATGCACTTTGGGAGATCATAGAAGAAGGTAATTCCTTTAAGCCCACAACCACAACGACTGTTGTTGAAGGTAAGACTGAAACAACGGTGCAGACAAAGCCAACTACTAGTGAAGAAAAGGCACAGCACAAGAATGATCTAAAAGCAAGAAGCTTGCTACTACTGACTATTCCTAATGATCAATTACTGAACTTCAGTAAATTCAAGTGTGCCAAGACTCTGTTTGAAGCAATTGTTGCCAAATATGGTGAGAATGAAGCCACCAAGAAAACTCAGAAGACATTACTCAAGCAACAATTTGAGAACTTTTCAGCTACAAGCAATGAGTCACTAGATCATATGTTTAACAGGCTTCAAAAGCTAGTGAGTCAACTTGCTGTTCTAGGAATTGAGATACCTCAGGAAGATCTCAACTCAAAATTCCTAAGAAGTTTACCATCTGAATGGGCTATGCATGTAGTTGTCTGGAAGAACAAGCCAGACATAGATTCTATGAGTCTGATGGACTTGTATAGCAATTTCAAGATAGTGGAGCAAGATATTAAGAAGGTTGCTGGTACAAGCTCAAGCTCTGGAAATTTGGCTTTTGTGTCAACTCCCAGTACCTCAAGCCAAGTGGAAGAAGTGCAAGTTGCTGGAGCAGTTGGTACTGCTAGTTCCAATATTGGTACTGCTAGTACCTCAAGCAGTACTAATGGACTCTTGGATGAGAATACTTATTGTGCATTTCTGACTACTCAGCACAATGGAAGTATGCTGACTCATGCAGACCTTCAAGAGATTGATGAAGATGATATTGAAGAGATGGATATCAAGTGGCAGCTCTCTCTTCTTAGCATGAGGGCTAAGAGATTCTTGAAGAAGACAGGCAAGAAGATAATCATTAACAGCAATGATGTTGCTGGGTATGAAAAGTCAAAGATTGAATGTTATAATTGCCATAAGAAAGGTCATTATTCAAGGGAGTGCAGATTTCCAAGACAACAAGATGACAAGAGCAGAGGCTTTGGAAACAAATCAAGAGTTGTGGAGGTTACAGACTCAAGCTCAAAGGCTATGGTTGCCATTGATTGCTTAGGATTTGACTGGAGCTACATTGCAGAGGAGGAAGCAGAAGCATCTTCAGAGATGGCTCTCATGGAATTTTCAGACTCTGAGGTACAAGTTTCTAAGTGTTCTAAATCTTGTGATGCATTAAAAGATCTAGAAACTCTTAAGAAAAGATATGATGAACAAAGAATAGAGCTAACCCAAACTAGTTTTAATTTAGCAAATCATAAAAGGGCTTTAGCTGTGTTAGAAGAACAAATTGTTCATTATAAAGGTAATGAGTCTAAGTTTGCTGATGATATGATCATACTTAAGAGAGACTTAATGTTTAGAGAAAATGAAATTAGTGTGTTGAAACATGAACTGGAACAGGTTAAGAAAGCCAAGGAGAACATTCAAATGAGTGTAGACACACTAGAATACACATCAAAAGGTGTTCAAAAGATAATTGAATGTCAAATCTTAAACAAAGCTAAGTCAGGCCTAGGGTATAAGTCTGTTCCACCTCCTTATAGGGGAATTCCAACACCCCCAGGCATAGACCTAGAACACACAGGACTCCCTGAATTTCAACTACCTGAGCTTAAATATGGTCCTCAACCTAAAGAGAATGTAGTTGATAAACCTGTGTATGAGAGTGCAAGTGATGCCTCACTTTCTGAGGATAAGGTGTCCTCAGCTAAGGACTCAGATGCTCTAACCATAGAGGACTGGACTTCTGATGATGAGGATGATCAGGCTATGGTTAAGCCTGTTAGTGTTAAAATGGAAGAACCAAAAGTTCCCAAAGTGGTCAAACCTGAGACTGTTAGGCTTAGATCAAATGCTAAACCATTTAAACCAACAATTAGGTATGCTGAAATGTATAGAACCACAAACAAGCCCAGAGGTAACCAACGGAATTGGAACAACCTCAAGTCTCACCAACTAGGTGATGACTTTGTCTGTGTTAGGAAAGCTTGTTTCACATGTGGTAGCTTTGACCATCTTGCATTTTATTGCAACAATAGGGTAACTAAGTATTCAAGTCCTAGGGTGAACTCAGTAAAACCTTCTACTCACCCAACAAATACTAGAATGATACCTAGATCAGTTCTTTTAAGGTCTGGACCAAGAGCAGTTCATACTGCTAGACCAGCAGTTCATACTGCTAGACCAGAAATTCATAATGCCAGACCTAACAAGACTCTTTACCCAAGACCAACAGTTCAAGGTGCAAAAACTCTTTTTAAATCAGCACCAAAAAGCTGTTAAAAGGCCCTTTAACAACATATCAGTTGTAAACAAACAAGTTTGGAAACCTAAGGTTGCAACTGCAAACCCAGCAGTTAATATTGTTAGGAAAACAGTTAATACTGGCAGTTTTAAAAACACTGCTAAGGGAAATTTGGGAAGTGGTATTAACGCATCTTCATCATGGGTTTAGAGACCACTTCAATCTAATGGTACTCCAACTGTTCTAAAAAGATTTAATTATATTGATGCAAGAGGCAAGCCTAAGTCTGTTATGGCTTGGGTGCCACAAGGAAATTAATTTTTCTTTTTATGTGCATTGTTAGTCATATGCTTGTTATGTTGTGAGACAAGTGCTTTGCACTTTGTTTCCTTGTTTGTACACTAACAATTGCAGGAATGGATGATAAGCACCAAGGAATTACAAGTGCTTTATGTTTTGGACTGAATGGTGATTTGGAGCTCAGTGTGTGATCTTTCCACACCACAAATGGTAATTGGTTCACCATGTCTAACCCACATAAGAACCAACTAGTCCAGAGCAAACGGTTTCTGGTAAAGACTAATCAAATCCGTTAATGGTTGACAATTTACCAAAAATTGTATGGTTATCAACTCACCATATCTAACTGTGAAGAGTTGGCTTATTCAATAGCAAACGGCTATTGGTAAAGATATATCAAATCCGTTGATAGCTGATAGTTTGCTAAAAACTATATGTGCATAAAAATGTTTTTCAAATAAGTTTATGCTGTTCTTTGAAAATTTTGTTAATGGTTTGTACTGCTAGTGTAAACTTTGTGCTGCTAGTGTAAAGTTTATACTGCTGAACTAGCCGTTGTGACTGTTGTGTCAGTAATTAATTTTGGAGTAAAAACTAGCCGTTGGAGGTTTGTTGCGATTTTTACTGATTGATTTACGGTTTTTGAAGGATCCTCATCTAGATATTTTAACTTTTATTCTATTATAATATTATCCTAAAATAAAAGTTAATTTATTCTTTAAGTCGGTCAATTGAAACCCTTATTCTCTCTCAATAAAATCTAAATTTCACTTTCATCTTCTACTTTCTAACCAAAATTATCACTATTCACCATAGTCAAACCAATAATTACTAAGAACTTATGGCTAATTTGGATTTCGTTAAGACGCACAACCAGGTGGCTTTTCTAGAGAAAACAGAGGAAGGAGATAGACCGAAATTTTATGAGATAGTGGATTTTCTCAACCACTCTCACATAAGGTATGCTTTAACTATCTCTCCTACTCTAATTGTCTCTCACATCACATAGTTCTGGCAGAATGCAACTGTCTTGACTAGTGAAGATGGAGACTTAGAAATTCATTCTAAAGTGGATGACATATCTTTTGTTCTTACCGAATCTACACTTAGGAGACATCTTAAGTTGGAAGATTCAAATGGTATTAACACTATGCTAAACACTGAAATTTTTGAAGAACTTTCAAAAATGGGGTATGATACATCCTCTGAAAAACTTACTTTTCAAAAAGGATGTTTCTCCCTACAATGGAGATTTTTGATACATACTCTCTTACATTGTTTAAGCCCCAAAAAGACAGCATGGGAGCAATTCAGTAGCAATATTGCTATTGCTCTCATATGTCTATCAACAAACAAGGTTTTTAATTTTTCAAAGTTCATATTTGAGAGTATGGTTGCAAATGTAAACAACAAAACAAAGTTTCTTATGTACCCAAGATTTATTCAAACCTTTCTGAATAAGAAAAAGAATTTGCTTAAGAAACACAAAGAAACTTTTCCTACTCCTAGCCTGCAACAAAAAGTTTTTCAAAATATGGCTATGGCAAGTAGATTGTTTACTGGGGTTGTAGTACCTCTCTTTCCAGAAATGCTTCATATTGATCAGGGTGAAGGCTCAGTCAACCCAACTGATCCCCATCACACACCTAATCAAAATCCTGAAATAACCCAAACACCCCCAATTATCACCACTTATAGGAGAAGGACCACACCTAGTCTAACTAGAGTGGCAACTGGATCCTTGCCCCATGATTCACCTCTCCTAGCAGGTAACACAGCTAGAAGTGATGAGGGTAGTTCTGGACAAAATGAATTGATGGCTTTATGTACCAAGTTAACTGCTCAGGTAGAATCTTTGGAGGAGGAACTTAAAAGTCACAAAGAAAATTTTGCCAAAGTCTACACAAAGTTGACTCTTAGGGTGAAGAAGCTAGAAAACCATCTCAAGAGGAAAAGGGCTAGAGCTATACTGGATGAAGATTCCTCAGATGATGATTATTCAGATAGTTCAGATGATGATGATGGTGGTGATTCTCCCAAACAGGGGAGGAAATCAGATAAAGACAAGGATGATAAGGGGAAGAGATCAGAAACTCAGGGGAGGCATGATGAAGGTACTACTGATTTGTTTGGTATGAGTACTGGTAATGCTGCTGATATGGATGTTGAAGATCAGGCACAAGACACTGCTGAGAATGAAGAAACAGTTAAAACGGCTGAGACAATTAAAGAAACCGTACAAACTGCTAGTTAACATCCAGATACTGCTGAGGCAGAGTATGAAAGAAAGAGAAAAGCAAAGGGAAAGAAACAAATGACTCCTGAAGAAGCTGAACAAGAAGCTGAGAAACAGAAGAAACTAAAGCCAAGAACTCAAGCACAAATTGATTATGATGCTGAAGTAGCAAAGAAACTTCAACAAGATGATGAAGCAGGTGAACAAGCTCATATAGATTTTGATGCAGAGTTAGCTAAGAAGATGGCTCAGGATGATTTTGATTATGTAATTGAGTTTATGGAGAAAACAAGATTAGAAAAGATAGATTCCAATGCTGAGATTGATCAAGAATAATTCAATGAACAACTACAATATTTGTTAGATGCAGACTTAATTGTGAGAGCTCAAGCAGTGCTTATTCTTAAAGATAAGGACTTAAGTGAAAAAGAGAAGTCTGAAAAGCTCAAAAGTTTTATTCTATCTAAGAACAGAGAAGTAGCTTGGAATGATCTTATGCAGAGGATTAGAGATAGGCAAAAGAAAGGTTACAAGACAAAGATGCCTACAAAGAAAGAACATATCAGCTTTATGAAGAGTTACTTGAAGAATCAAGCAAACTGGAAGATGAGTTACTTTACAGGAAGATCAGATGTTGAAATTGAAAAAGCTTATTATGAAGCTTATGCAAGACTGAACACACCAATTGAAAGGGATACCACAAAAGGAAGGAAAAGAGATGCAGAGTTGTTAGAATCTGATGCAGAAAAGAAACAAAAGAAGGAAGCTGAAGGATTGACTGATGAACAACTCAAGAGCATGATGGTGATAGTCCCTGAATCCACATACATGAAGCCTTTGCAAGTAAAACATCCCATTATTGGCTGGGAAGTATTCACAGAAGGTAGAATGAAAGGATGGAGGATTATGAGACTTGGTGGAATTACTGAAAGATACAAGCTGTTTGAAGATTTACTCAGAGGTTTTGACAGGGAAGATCTTAATCAGATGTGGAAATTAGTACAAGAAAAATTTAGAATTGAAGATCCACTTGAAGACAAAGACAAAGAACTATGGGTTCAATTGAAGAGGATTTATGAACCTGATGGTGGAGAATCAATGTGGAGGTTTCAAGCACAAGTCAAGGATGTCTCTTGGAAATTATTTGATACATGTGGTGTTCATAGAATATCTACTAAAGATGGTTTGGAGATCTATATGTTGGTTGAGAAAGATTACCCACTCAGAACAGCTGTATTGGTTACTTTAGTATGTTCAACATTGGAAGTTGAAGCTGATTCAGAGATGGCAAATGTATTGATTAGAAGAATGTTTGATCTTGCAGAATAGAGGAAAGCCCAGACAAAAAGATTGACATGATAGATGTTTGGAAGAATCCCCCCATCATAGGAGATGAAGCTTAATTCGAAGAAACTTAGTGATTTGCACAGAAATAATAAGTTTAGGGGAGGATTGTTGGGAATTAAGGATAACAGTTGGAACTGTTAGTATATAAGTTGGTACTGCTGAAGAGATTGAAGACAACACTGACAGTACAAAGTCAGTTAGTACGGTTGCATTAGAAAGTTAGTATTGCTTATGATTTTTGTAAACGTGTAGTAGATAATTATAGAAAGGATTTTGTGTATATCCTATTGGAATAGATTATAGTTAGCTTGTACAGGAATCCATGGTCTATAAAAGGATTGCCTAGGTTAAAGTTTATGTATGAATAGAGTACGCATCTAGAAGTATCGTTTTGTTAAGATTCAAGGTTGTAAACCCTAGTGATAGAAGATCACTCGTATTATTGAATTAATAATATTGAATCGTTGAAGTAATTTGTTTCATTCATAGTTACTGTTTCATACATACATACAAAATATTCTAAGTGTTTTCTAGTAAATTCCGCGTGCTAGTTAACATTATTCAAAGTATCTATCTAACACAAGGAGTGTGTTAAGATCCGGTCAATCTCCCCTGAATATGTTCAGAAGATTTGGTAATCTTGCTCAATCGAAAAACAACGAGAAACAGAATTATTAATAAAGAATGACTTAGATCCATATCTTTATTAATGTAGTATTAGAAACAAAAGGATAAGTATGATGATAAATCATCAAGTGGTTTTTCCAGGAGACCACCACCCGAGTTGTACTAGGGGCATTGGCGTGTTGCTAGACGCTAACCAATGTCATTACCCTTTTAATAGATTTCCAAGTGGGAGCTGTTAGAGTTTTGAAAAAATATTAAATCGTGTATGACTAGAATCGAACCCGAGACCGAGGGATTGCACACTTTACGTATGAATGACTAACGTAAATAATTAATATATATAATAGTTATGTATTTTAATTATTTGGACACGAAATGATAACTAACGGACGTTAAGTATTTAACCGAATTGACTAACGACCGTTAAGTAAATAGTGGAAGGACTGTTAGTGAAATTTGATGATCAAGAAAGATATAGAACCCAAGCGTGGGCTTAGGCCGATCGGATTTATAGGTTTATAACCCTAAATCGATTTCTTGTTCACCAAGATTGGAATTCACTATAAATACAAACACAAGGGTCTTTAGTTTTCGAGCTAGTGCATTGTAACTAAACCCTAAATTGTTTTCTCCTCTCCTCTTGCCCATAACCGATCGTACACCTATTGTAGGGTGTCGATCCAATTGTTTTTCAAGTAACAAAATTGTTTTGGTTTCTTGTGTCCAATTGCTAGCACCATTCGTTAGTTGTTTATAGTACGTGTGTACAAGAGCTTGGATATAAATTACTTAAGTTATTGATCTTGGATTGTGGAACAAAAAGGTAAGGGGTTCCACGTTAATCCGTTTGATTGTTCAAGTGAAGGAGAAAGAAGATTTGATCCTTGTTCTTGCTAGGATCATAACGGTACGTTTCTTATTTATTATTCGGTAATACTATTATGTGTTAAATTAAGATCCTTGCTTCCGCTATTGTATGCTTTGATGTTTATTTATTTATTTGAATGTCAAGATATTTAAATTCCACAAGAACTACAACGACTAGAGCACCAAGAAAAAGACAACCTAACAATTTCGTCAAAAAGAAGATCTAAACGAGGGGAATTGGTCCCAAACAAGACTTGGTTGCGAAACTTCCAAATGACCCACCAAGTGATATAACAAACACCTTGAAATGCTTGGAAACTCTGAGATTAATTAACCAAAGAAGCCAATCGTCATATGAGAGAAAGTCATGAACCTCTAATTCCCACCAACGAGCAACCTTAAGCATTAACTGACGAGCCAAATGACAAGAGAAAAGAAGGTGCGAAGTTGATTCCACAGCAATACTGCAAAGAGGGCAAATAATAGACGGGATGTCAAGACCACGAAGAGAAAGATTCAACCTTGAAGGAAGCTGATCCAAAGAAACTATCCATGCAAAAATATTAATCTTGATGGGAATGGAGTTAACCCATCTAGTAGGAGCATCCGCCTTCGGAAGAAAAGAATCATCAATAAATTCACGTGCCGATTTCACCGAAAAGACACCCGAAGAATCAAACCGCCAAGTCCATCTATCACTAATATTAGGAAGCATAACATTAGAAGTATTACAAATAAGAAGAAGAAGTTGCTCTTCTTCAATACCACTACGAGGAAGCCTTCGGAAAGAACCAGTAAGAGAATTATCTCTTAACTTTGAAGCCACACTAGCATGTTTGTCTAATTCCAGAAAATACAGCCTCGGGTACGTTTGTTTTAAAGGATATTCACCTAGCCACACATCATCCCAAAAGGAAGTTGCCTCACCATTCCCCACTTTCTTTTTGACAAGAGAAAGAAGATCAATACCCATATTGGAGAGCTTTCTGACTTCACTAACAATATCAAGCCGAGGAGATCGTCTAGATTGAGGAGGTGGATTGTCAATAGCTCCGCGAACACCATAGATGGCTGTAATTAAACGGGACCAAAGAGAAGAACCATTAGCAATAAACCGCCAAATCCATTTGAAAAGAAGAGCGCGATTAAGAGCAAAAAAACTAGAAACGCCAAGACCTCCATTCTTCTTAGAAGCTAAAATTTTCTTCCAACAAATCACATGTGATTTCATAAAATCACACGTGATTTTAAATTACAAATCACATGTGATTCTTGTAGACGTAAATTTCAACACTTACAAAAAAAAGTCGAAAAAGAAAAAATTCGTCAAAAAGTATAGCGAAGTGTCCTTTATAAAAAGATGATTTAATTCTCGTCGTGATGGTATAATTCTTTTCACATAATGATTAATGGTTTGTGAGATATTTAATTTAAAAAAAAAAAAGTGGGTTTTATTGTTTTGATAAAAAAATAAATGACTATGATTGGTTCATTACATCCATTTACAATTTGAGTTTTACTTTAGACTTTTCTCTACTCCACTAAGGGTTAGTGTTCACTTTAATAACCTTTGGTGAACCCTCAAAAACATCTCTCTTAAAGGCCATATGTTCCAAATATCATCTTAACTACCATTTTACCTTTGATAATTTATTATGATACTTTAACTTGACTTGCTTAAATTTAGTTTTTACATATGAGACATGTATATGTCAGTTCATCATCTAAATGCCCATTTGGTAGTTCAATGCAAGAAATAGTAAAAAAACCATGAATTTAGTACACCATTACCAAACAAAAGCATGATTTATATAGCTACTTCCTCTTATTTTGTTTTCTATAACATTGCATACAAATGGTTATTGTTACAAGTAAAGTATTGGTCTTTCTATCTCTTTCAGGTTAAATAAAAGCATGCGCAGCAATGCTGTGATTGTCAAGTGGTGTTTTAGTCTAAGACCGTTCGGATCCGTTACCCAGCCCACCTAAACTGTTCATTTAATGATGGTAGGAAGAAATGTTGCAGGTTCAAAGTGTGGATGTGAAGGAAGTGCTACGATTTTATATACCCACTTTTTTTGGATTGAGCTTATTACTGCATTACTAATGTATATTTTTCATGGAACCTGTAGATTTATAGTTCAAGTATTTTTTATAGACATTGCTGACAAATGTTGATTCATGGAACCTGTAGATTTATTGTTTGTATGGTGAAGCTTTTACCATAATGGTATCTCAAAAACGAGAAATGGTGAGCCCCGCCGCAACGTGGCAGGCGCAGCCCACCTCGTTTATATAATAAATAGATGCTCAAGTAAGTTTATATTCTGAAGGTCTTTAGTTCAATTCTCACTTTGCTATCTAGCCGCTCTTTTTATTTTGTACACAACACAAATTTCATGTTTTCTCGTTCATATTTCTTTCTCATAGCAGTTTTGTTGATTTTTATTGTAGATATCATTCCAATATTGGAACGAATTCAAGCTAAAGTGAATCAAATATTAAAAAAGTGGAAATGAGTTCAGACTTTAAAAGCTGTAGATGTCACCCCTTTAACCATAACTATATAACAAATGCAATCGTAAGTTTGATATTCGGGGCAAATTATATAAACATGAAACGACTATTAAGAAGCTAGTAATTGTTAGAGTTTAAATGGAAAAATATTATCGTGTATGACTAGATTCGAACTCGGGTTCGAGGGATTGCACACTTTACGTATGAATGACTAACGTAAATAATTAATTTATATAATTGTTATATATTTAATTATTTGGACACGAAATGAGGGCTAACAGACGTTAAGTAGTTAACCGAATTAACTAACGATCGTTAAGTAAATAGTGGAAGGACTATTGGTGAAAATAAAGGCTTGGAAGAATCTAGAACACCCATAGGATGGGAGGGCCGATCGGTTCTAATAGGGTTTCCTAATCCTAGTCGAATTCTTGTTCTCCAAGATAGGGTTTGGCTATAAATACAAACCCAAGGGTCTTTGGTTTTTCATCTAGTGCATTGTAACTAAACCCTAAATTGTTTTCTCCTCTCCTCTTGCCCATAACCGATCGTACAACACTTCTTGTGTGTCGATCCATAGCTTATTCAAGTAACAAAATTGTTTTGGTTTCTTGTGTCCAATTGCTAGCACCATTCGTTAGCCGCTTATAGTACGTGTGTACAAGAGCTCATTAATTACTTACTTTAGTAATTAATCTTGGATTGTAGAACAAAAAGGTAAGGGGTTCCACGTTAATCCGTTTGATTGTTCAAGTGAAGGAGAAAGAAGATTTGATCATTGTTCTTGCTAGGATCATAACGGTACGTTTCTTATTTAATAATCGGTAATACTATTATGTGTTAAATTAGATCCTTGCTTCCGCTATTACGTGCTTTGATGTTTATTTATTTATTTGAATGTCAAGATATTTAAATTAACAGTGGCATCACGAGCTAATTTAACATGTAATTGTTATTATCGAAACACATAATAAAAATCAAATCTTGATTTGGATTTACATGTTTATTAGTCGAATTTTTTTTAGGGTTTTATTACTAGAACTAAAAAATAATTCGAACCATAATTTAGGGGGGTGGGGGGGGGGGGTTTCGACCCTTGTTAATTAAAAAGTTAGTTTTTTAACCCTAAATTAGGACATGTTTATGTGTTTATTTGAATAAAGGGTTACGTTCCTGTATGATCCATGATTTTTTAATGCAAAGAAATCATGGATTGGGGTTTGTTTTATATGCTACATGTTTTAGATAAATCTAAAATTAGGGAATACCTAATATACTAAATTAATGAATCATTTATGTGCTATGTGGTATTTAATTATTAAAACTTACGCGGCCAATTGTTGGCGTCTGTGGTCCATTGGGTACAATGCGCTCGAAAACCAATGGGGGTTTTATTAATTATATACATAATAATTACACATATAGATTATTAATAGGATTTATCAAAAGGTTTGCATGTGGCTATATGATTTAATTGTTAAGATTATATGCGTTATTTGTGTTTATTTAATTTTTTGTTAAAATTACTTGTTTATTTGTTTAAATTGTCCTTGAATTGTAAGTAAAAAGAGGGTGATTTTTGGTATAAAAATTAAATGGACCTAATAACTATGAAACCTTAATGTGGTAAATTATTTATTGCCAACACTTATGTGCCGACAGTGGTTCGCTTCGCACGGTAATTTGCTCCCAGGCGAGACTAGCAATTTAATAATTTACTACATAATTTTATAAGACTTAGAATCATAAACTTTTAATTGATTGATGCAACTGTACAAATGGTCGAAGCGGCGGACCTAATTTGACAAACTATAAAGTGGGTATAAGGTTGGTTTTGCATTAAATTGTGGCCTTAAAGAGACTCCATTATGTCTCTCCGCTCGCCTGTGCGTCAAATTAGACTTACCAAGTACACCATTATATGTACGAAGCATATTAAGGCAAAGTTGTAAGTTACTCAACGCCTCAATTAAAACTTTGTTGATTTAACTCTTAGCGAATTGGTAATTAAAATTGTTTTGAAAACTTATGATACAAAGATGAGTGCATGCTTCTTTGTACATATTTTGATTGTCACATCGAAATAAATACCCTTAAAATTTAAGTCCATGTTATCTAATTATAAGAGACACTTGAAGTTAATATCTGGCTTAAGTGAGACCTTGACACAGATATTAATGACTAGGTAAATTGCATACTTTTATTGCTAGCAGATCAACTGATGTGATAAAATTATGTGAATTTACATGTTTCTAAATTAGACGACTTAATTAAGTTATAAGTGAGACCTTGAGACTTAAAGCATGAGATGGGAAGAAACATGCTTACATTGCAAATTGTTTGGCAAATGTAATTCCCATAACTATCTAGGAGTCAGAAATTGTTTTGCTGATTATTGTACTACAAGTTACCATCTTTTGTACTTTCACTATTAGCAGATCAACCGATGTAGTGGAACTATGAAAAGTTGGATCCTAGTTTTCAAGAAAATTAAATGGTTATTTTATATTTCCTGGGTAGTTTTCTTTTCTTGAAAAAGTGTATTATCGAAAATACTAATATTTGAACTTATTTCAGTAGAAATGGCTCAACCCGACAACACTTCTGCTAGTTCCGCTTTCAAAGCTCACTTTGAGAGGGAAAAACTGACTGGGCCTAATTTCAATGATTGGCATCGGTCCTTGAGGATTGTCCTGCGAGTGACCAAGAAGCTTGATTATTTGACTAAGCCTTGCCCTACGCAACCAGCTGATGATGCATCTGATGAGGTCAAAGCTGATTGGCAAAAGGAGTTCGATTTGCATAATGAGGTAGCATGCTTAATGCTAAATAGCATGGTGCCAAAGTTGCAAAAATAGTTTGAGCATTACTTTCCTAAAGATATGCTTGAAGAACTCCAGAAAACCTATGAGGTACCTCCAGCTGTCGAACTTTATGATTTGATCGATAAATTTCATAGCTGTAGGCAAGAGGAAGGTAAACCCGTGCTAGATCATGTGCTGCTGATGAAAGATTACATCGATCGTCTCTATACTATGGGTTATGTCTTAACCGACAATGTTTATGTGAACTTAATCAATAGGTCCCTTAACAAGGACTTTAAGGGTTTTGTTCAAAATTACAACATGCATTGCTCGGGGAAGACAATAACTGAATTACTCGCAATGCTCATTGATTATGAGAAGGGTCTACCGGGCAAGGATAAGGCTCCTACTCCACAAGTACTAGCAATACAGAGGGGTAGGGTTCAGAAACCAAAACCGCAGAATAAGGGGAAAGGTAAAGCTGCTGATAAGGGTAAACAAGTTATGTCTTATCAGCCTGAACCTAAGAAGGCCCCTAAGAAGAACAAGCCTAATCCCAATAAGAAGGATCAAGGTTGTCATCACTGCCACGAGACTGGACACTGGAAGAGGAACTGTCCTCTTTATCTCGAGGAGTTGCGACAGAAAAAGCTGAAGGGTGAGACTGGGCAAGCCAGTACTTCAGGTAATTTCTTTATGATTGAATTATTTTCACTAACTCGTAAATTAAATTCCTGGGTATATGATACTGGATGCGGTATTCACATTTGTAATACGCTACAGGGATTTAGAGTGCAAAAGAGACTCGCCTATGGGGAGCAATTTCTGCAAGTGGGCAATGGTGCACAAGCAGCAGTTGAAGCCATAGGAATTTTTGAATTAGTTTTGCCTTCGGGCTTGATACTGAATTTAAATAATTGTCATTATTCACCATCTATTGTTAGAGGTGTTATTTCTTTTGCTTGTTTGTTGAATTTGGGATTTCATCATACTATTTCTGGCAATAAGATTTCTGTTTCATTAAATAATGTTTTTTACTTTGATGCGATTGCTGTAAATGGTGTGTTTGAGATTAATATGAATGAACATAGTGATTATAATTTGATGTATAGCATCAACAATAAGAGAGTCAAGAATGTCTTGGATTCGTCTTATCTTTGGCATTGTCGACTTGCCCACATAGGCAAGACTCGCATGCAAAAGCTGCAACGTGATGGGCTTTTGAAAGATATCAATGATGAATCATTTGATAAGTGCGAATCTTGTATATCTGGGAAGATGACTAAGAAACCTTTTAATAATCGTATTGAAAAGGCTGATGATCTACTTGGTTTAATACATACTGATGTGTGCCGACCACTTAGACATATGTCAAAGAGAGGTGCTAGCTACTTCTTAACCTTCACGGATGATTTCAGCCGTTATGGTTATGTTTATTTTCTTAAACATAAACATGAGGTATTTGAAACATTTAAGGTTTTTAAAGCTGAAGTAGAATTGCAATTTGGAAAGAAGATTAAAGCTCTTCGATCCGACAGAGGTGGTGAATACCTTAGTCAGTAGTTTAAAGATTATCTAAGTGAGAATGGAATTGTTCAGCATCTCACATCTCCATATACTCCACAACAAAATGGTGTATCTGAGAGAATGAATCGTACATTATTAGATATGGTGCGATCTATGTTTAATCTTACTATTCTGCCGTTATCCTTTTGGGATTATGCCTTGGAATCTGCGATTCACATATTAAACATGGTTCCAACCAAGAAGGTGGATAAGACACCCTATGAGTTATGGTTTGGGAAAACGCCTAACTTGTCTTATCTTAAGGTCTGGGGTTGCGAGGCGTTTGTTAAACGTGACTCAGCTGATAAAATCCAACAAAGATATGTTAAATGTATCTTTGTAGGATACCCAAAGGAAACAATGGGTTACTACTTTTACTTTCCACCTGAACAAAAGGTAATTGTTGCCAGATATGCAGATTTTCTTGAAAAAGATCTAATATCTCAAGAATTCAGTAGGAGGCTCTATGATCTGGAAGATGATCAAGAGGATACATTACCTTCTGAAAACACTAGTGAACTTCCTGTGGAACCAGATAGTCTGGGTCCTCTAACTGAAGTTGATGTGATTCCCATTCGCAGATCCAAAAGGACTGTGAAAGCACCTGAACGTCTATGCCTTAACGTAGAGGTTGAGGAAACTATATTAGGGGACCTTGAAGAGCCTGCTAATTATAGAGCTGCCATGAATGATCCTGAAATGGATAATTGGCAGATTGCTATGAATGGGGAAATGCAATCCATGAAAGACAATCAAGTCTGGATTGAAGTAGACCTTCCTCCTAATGCCAAGGTAGTTGGGAGTAAGTGGCTCTTCAAGAAGAAGACTGACATGGATGGCAATGTACACACCTATAAGGCCCGTTTGGTAGCTAAAGGCTTTACTCAAACATATGGCGTTGACTATGAGGAGACATTTTCTCCTGTAGCTGACATTAGGGCTATTAGGATTCTCATAGCCATAGCTGCATACTATGATTATGAGATTTGGCAGATGTATTTAATAACCGCCTTCTTGAATGGTCGTCTAGATGAAGACATCTATATGGCGCAGCCTGAGGGGTTTGTGAATCCAAAATATCCAAACCGTGTATGCAAACTTCAAAGATCCATTTATGGATTGAAGCAAGCATTACGTCAATGGAATAAAAGATTTGACGAAGAAATCAAAAGGTTTGAATTTACTCAGACTCTTGATGAGCCATGTGTATATCACAAAGCTAGTGGGAGTGGTGTTATTTTCCTAGTTCTATATGTCGATGACATATTGATCATGGGTAAAGACATTCCAAGTTTGAATAAGGTGAAAGCCTATCTTGGGAAATGTTTTTCCATGAAAGATTTAGGGGAAGCAGCGTACATTCCGGGAATCAAGATCTATAGAGATAGATCAAGGCGATTAATTGGTTTAAGTCAAAGTGCTTACATTCACAAGATATTGAAGAGATTCAATATGCAAAATTCCAAAAAGGGATTTTTGCCAATGCAAGTAGATCATGGCTTAAGTAGCAAAGCTTGTGCTTCAACTCCTGAAGAGGAGGCATGCATGAGAAGAGTCCCTTATGCTTCGGCTGTGGGATCTATAATGTATGCGGTGAGATGTACAAGGCCCGATGTGGCGTTTGCTCAGAACATTACTAGTCGATATCAGCAGAATCCAGGTGAACTCTACTGGACGGCTGTGAAACATATTCTCAAGTATTTGAGAGCTACGAAGGATATGTTTTTAGTGTACGGGGGAATCCCAGAAGCAGAGCTGTGTGTTACAGGTTACTGCGATGCATCCTGGAAGTATGATAAAGATGATACGAAGTCTCAGACGGGTTACATCTTTGTCATCAATGGAGGAGCTGTGGATTAGAAGAGCAAGAAGCAGAGCACTATTGCGATGTCTGCTACAGAAAGCGAGTATATTGCTGCCTCAGAAGCTGCAATGGAAGCAGTCTGGATTAGGAAGTTCGTTTCAGGGCTTGGAGTTATGCCCTCAATCGAAAGACCTATAAAAATGTATTGTGACAATTCAGCCGCAATTACATTTGCCAATGAACCTGGAATCATGAAGGGCACCAGACATTTCCCGATTCGATATCACTATGTTAGGGAACAAGTGGATATTGACAAGATCGAATTACTCAAAGTTCACACAGATAACAACTTAGCAGATCCATTAACGAAGGCTCTACCCGGAGGAAAGCTTAAAGAACTTTCTGATGGCATAGGACTTTGTTTAGTTAGTAGTTTCATGCATATCTGTGATTAGTGTTTGGATAATGGGATGTTGTAAAACAGTTATTAATTTAAATGGAATAAAATAATGGTTATGTTTTGTTATCATTTTCTTAATAATATATCCTATATTTGCATGTTTACATCTTTGAATAAATTTATATATTTTAAACTGTCCGTTGCCAGTTAATGATATGAGAATATCATTAAATTAAGGTAAATCTGAGTATTGGTATAATATACTTGAAAGTATATTGATGCGTTGTCATGCCAATTTCACATGATATTCAAATTTTTTGAGTATAGGACTTTATCCCGCCGACATGAGTTTACTTTATGGATCTTGTCATCAAGTAAATCATAAGTATATAGTTATCCTCAGACTTGAGATGCCAGATAACTGTCATGCATGTAGTGCATTTATGTGATTCAATCTACCGCTATACGTAACTGGTAGCTATAATGATTGTTTTCAGAAGCGTTGCGAAGTGCATGAGTTATGCTTGTAGTCAAGATAGAATTTGTTCCTTCAAACTGTTTGGAGTTTAATACTGCTGGGCCCCTCGTAGGATTGGTAAGATGTTTGTGTGGCCACACCCAAGATCTCCCCTGAATGATTCAGAAGATTTGGTAATCTTATTTAATCGTAAACAACGAGAAACATAATTATTAATAAAGAATGACTTAGATCCATATCTTTATTAATGTAGTATTAGAAGCAAAAGGATAAGTATGATGATGAATCATCGAATGGTTTTTTCCAGGAGAACCACCAGCCGAGTTGTTCTTGGGGCATTGGCGTGTTGCTAGACGCTAACCAATGTCATTACACTTTTAATAGATTTTCAAGTGGGAGCTGTTAGAGTTTAAATGGAAAAATATTATCGTGTATGACTAGATTCGAACTCGGGTTCGAGGGATTGCACACTTTACGTATGAATGACTAACGTAAATAATTAATTTATATAATTGTTATATATTTAATTATTTGGACACGAAATGAGGACTAACGGACGTTAAGTAGTTAACCGAATTGACTAACGATCGTTAAGTAAATAGTGGAAGGACTATTGGTGAAAATAAAGGCTTGGAAGAATCTAGAACACCCATAGGATGGGAGGGCCGATCGGTTCTAATAGGGTTTCCTAATCCTAGTCGAATTCTTGTTCTCCAAGATAGGGTTTGGCTATAAATACAAACCCAAGGGCCTTTGGTTTTTCACCTAGTGCATTGTAACTAAACCCTAAATTGTTTTCCCCTCTCCTCTTGCCCATACCGATTGTACAACACTTCTTGTGTGTCGATCCATAGCTTATTCAAGTAACAAAATTGTTTTGGTTTTTTGTGTCCAATTGCTAGCACCATTCGTTAGCCGCTTATAGTACGTATGTACAAGAGCTCGTTAATTACTTACTTTAGTAATTAATCTTGGATTGTGGAACAAAAAGTTAAGGGGTTCCACGTTAATCCGTTTGATTGTTCAAGGGAAGGAGAAAGAAGATTTGATCCTTGTTCTTGCTAGGATCATAACGGTACGTTTCTTATTTAATATTCGGTAATACTATTATGTGTTAAAATAGATCCTTGCTTCCACTATTACGTGCTTTGATGTTTATTTATTTATTTGAATGTCAAGATATTTAAATTCCAACAGTAATTACCACGACGACTCTAAATGATCATTTTAACCAAACGCGGCCCTAAAAATATACATTGACCATACAAACACATCCAACCAACATGACCCAAAAATCACTTTCACCTTTTATATATGATGTCAATCTGTAGCACAAAGACGTGTGAATATGATATCATCAGGTGAGAATATGCGCATTTCACAAAGGACATATGAACCAGGCCAGCTGCAAAAACAAAATAGATATCAAGTAAAAACACCAAAATGTTGCAATCTTAACCCATTTACTCATGAATGGGTTGGTCCAGGTCATGTTTTATCTAATGCATCAAACAGCAGGTATATATACGATTAAAATGTAATTGATCAAACAGGGTCGAAAGTTGCTCAAGGTGAAAATTTTAAGCACAAAACCTTCCAAGTCATATTATTCAACTAGATTCTTGTACACGGAGTATAATTTTTCTAAGCATATATTTGATACACTCATAACTCGTTGTATGTAAGAAATTTAAACTTTTGGATGTCAACACAACACGTAACAAAAAAATTACGTATTTTGACTAATTAGCAAACATGCGTGACCCGTTTATTTTCCACATTTACAATAACCAATCTCCATGATACATGAAAAATTTACCTAAGCGAGGATAACAAGTAGCACTAAGAATGGTCCAGAAGACAATTAATTCTGAGGATGGTAAAGTGGCTTCGAATCAAGTTGTTTTAGCAAAAATGGAGCGTGTTCTTGGTGATAAGCTGAGAGCGAAGATTCATATGAGATGTTTTGAGTTGTTTTGTGTAATGAATGTAGAATTGGAGTTTGTATCATGTCGAGTTTGAGAATCAAAATGACGTCGGAATAACATAATTACGTTTGTATTTCGTGCTAACACTTGTGCTTCTGAATCTGACTATTAAGGGTCACATTGTATAATCTGTTTTACATCTGTTGAACTTACGATCAACAACCTGGATGCTATGAATGCGGAATAACTCGATACGAATGAATAAAAAACACAACACGACAGAAAAATAACGACATGTATTCTTGCTCCCAAACGATTATGTTTATTGAGAACGATGAAAAGAAAACGGTACAATAACCCCTCCCCCCTCACCTCTCCTGTAGAGATGAGGGGGGAAGAAAACCAACTCAAAAGAGTTAAACTTGGCTGCTAACACAAAGGAGAAAACCTAGACTTCGACTCTCGAATGCTATATGACTAAGCCTATCGATGGATACCCTATATATAATAGTTAAACAAATTGTTTTTCTTTTCTTTGTCAAAGGGTTCGGATATTAAAGTAATTAATATTCGACTTCACATAATCGTCTTTTGGGTTTTATAAAGATTGATTATAGTGAAGGGTTTATTCTTGTTGCGGTTTTCTTGTGGTTCAAGTTTTGATCGTGGTTCGCTTGGGTTTTAAGTGTACGATCAGGTTTGCTTGTTCGAAATCGAGGGTTTAGGGTTATTCTAATTAATTCGATTTGCAAGAAGGGTTTATAGCAACAAGGGTGTTTTAAAAGCACACGGGATACTTTGTTTAGTTCGGTGTTGTGAGGTTTATATCACAAGGTTATCAGAATAAACAAAGGGTTTGGAAAAAGATGACGGGGACCAAGTTTGACATCGAGAAATTCGATGGGAAGAATGACTTCGGGTTATGGCAGGTAAGGATGAAGGCTTTGCTGGAACAGCAGGGATTAGCTGCAGCATTGGAGGATTTACCTGCAGCTACAATAGTAGCATACGATAACGTCATTCAGAAAAAGGCTTACAACGCATTGATTTTGTGTTTAGGTGATCGGGTCCTATGGGAGATCACCAAGGAGACGACTGCAGCGGGGATTTGGAAAAAGTTAGAGACTTTATACATGACAAAGTCTTTAGCTAATCGTTTGTACTTGAAAAAGAATCTATATACTTTTCACATGCATCCGGGTAAGAGTCGGTCTGAACATATTGATGAGTTTCATAAGCTGGTAGGTGACTTAGCGGCTATAGATGCTGCTATATCAGATGAGGATCAGGCATTATTATTACTCACATCTTTACCATCGTCTTACGATAATTTCGTGGATACTTTGCTATATGGTCGGGATACTTTGAAGCTAGAAGACGTGCTCGCGACACTTCATTCTAGGGAACTTCAGAAGATGACGGGAGCAAAGGTTGATGGTGGTGAAGGGTTGTTTGTGAGGGGGAAGTCTGATCAAAGTGATATGCAGCAGGGTAAAGGTAGTGCGTGGTCAAAGTCACAAGGAAGAAGCAACAGACTCAAGTGTTATATATGTCGGTCTGAGGAGCATTTGAAGAGGGGTTGTCCCAGGTATAATCACAAGAAATCTCAAGGTTTTGTCAGGAATAAAGATCAAGTATCCGGTTATGGAGTTGATGGGTTTGACAATGCTGATGTTATGATGGCTATGAGTGTTGAAAAGTAATTAGACTGGATCATGGATTCAGGGGGCTCATACCATATGACATACAGGAGAGATTACTTGTTTGATTTTAAGGAGTATGACGATGGCAATGTACTGCTGGGTAATGGCAGGGAATGCCGTGTACGGGGGACATGTAAGGTTCAAGTACAGATGAGGGATGGGCCAAGTTTCGTTTTGGACAACGTCAGGTATATTCTGGAATTAAGGCGAAACTTGATATCGCTGGGTACTCTTGAAAAAGAGGGTTTTACCATGAAGATGCAGTCGGGCAAGATCAAGGTTATAAAGGGTTCACTGGTGGTTTTATCAGGAACAAGGAAGACTAATTGCGTATATACCCTGGACGGTCAGGCAGTGACCGGGAAGACATTGAAGGGTAGGAAGCAGTTAGGAGAATCTCAGACTGGAAGGAAGATCAGGAAGGTAATTTTCTTGTGTCTTGTAGTCAGAGGTCTACACAACAATGTATGAAGAGTGGGGTCGCCTGACATTTGGGTGTTGCAGGGTTACAACAACAGAATGGGTTGGTTGAGAAGATGAACGTGACACTCTTGGCTAAGGTACATTGTTTTCTGATTCAGTCTGGTCTGTCCAAGGTTTTTTGGGTAGAGGATACAACCATGTCTACATATCTCATGAATAGGTCACCATCATCAGCGATTGGATTCAAGATGCCTATAGATATGTTAGGGTTTTTTGGTTGGCTTGCTAGTAATAAGCAAGGGATGCTTGAACCGGTTAAGGTCAAGTGCATATTCCTGGGATACCGTGAAGGTATAGTGGGTAATAAGCTTTGGAGGTTAGATGACGTTACTTCAAAGGGAGTGCTTTACAGGAATATGGATTTCAATGAGAGAAAGGAATACAAGAAAACTCTCATTGGTTCTGGTGTAGGTACGGGTTCAGTGCAGGTGTTGCAGGGAGTTGAGTTTGAGGTGGAACCGCTTGGGGATCATACATTTGAGGTGGAATCTCAGGGGAATGTCGGTCAGGTAGCTGGTTCACAGGAAGTACAAACTCAGGATTTAATAGACTATCATTCAGCACGTGATTGGGAGCAACACTCAGCACGGGAACTATACAGGTATAGAGAAAAACAGTAATGAGGCTGCTTTTGCAGTTGCTGCAGTGGAGAAGATATACGCACACGAGTCATTGACTTTCAATAATACAGTTACTTGTGAGGTGATTTCCAAGTGGAAGACTGGATTGAAAGAAGAAATGGATACTCGGTCAGATGTGTGTGTGCTCAGCAACGGTTGCAGGAAAAGCAGTGACGACAGACACAACTATTACTGGGAGTATACACCAGGTATGTTCATACATCTATTTCTCTATATGGATAGTATGGTATTTTCTTGCGGATGCAAGGCTGAGATCTGGGATACCAAGGGATTGCTGGATAAAGCAAAAGGAAATATACTTGGTATGGAGATCATCAGGGATCAGAGTGGTAATACTCTGAGGGGGTCACAGTCCAGGTTTCACAACGGTAAGTTGGTACAAACTTTGTTGGAGGGACACTTCATACTGTCGTTGAAGGGTAGTCTATCAGGGGACTGTGATGTGGAAAAGTATGGTAAGTGGTCATATATATATGCGGTTGGAAGTCGAGAGTATCAGATGGTCTGCACGAGACCTGACATAGCATCTGTAGATGTGGGTATGTTGGATAGGTCTGATCGTGGATTACAGACATACGTACAGGTTTTTGTGGATTTTGACTACGCTATGGGTAGATCGATCACTGTCATGGGTAGATCAATCACAAGGTACGGGTTTATGATACAAGGATGTGCAGGAAGCTCTGAAGCTATGATGCTGCACATGGAGGCTTTGTCAACAACTGAAGCGGCGTATATGACACTTACGGAGGCTGCAAAGGAGGCTATTTGGCTAAATGGACTCTCGATAGAGTTAGGAGCTATACTAATGTTAGTAGCGGTTATCGCTACTACTGTGTGGATGAAGGCACACCCCTATCCGAGGTTCCAGTGCTGGTTGAAGCTACTGCGTATCGGAGTAGGCTAATATGGTACTAAGGTGGAAATTGTTGTATTATAGTATCCATATTAGCAAGTATTACTAAGTCTAAGGGGTCATTGTGTAACTTTAGTTCTTATAGTCAAATAGGAATGTATATGTCGGTTATGCATGAAACCGACATTTAACTATTATATATAGGGTATCCATCGATAGGCTTAGTCATATACTTGCTAATATGGATACTATAATACAACAACATCCCTGCAACAAAGCAAATTAATGAGCATCCATCAGTTCCTTAAACCGTTTTCTCATTACACTTTCTTATGCAACCCGTTTTGGAACTACTTACTATCAAACTTATTTTGAGTGTCACATAATCAGTTCCTTTTTTTTTCTTTTTTTTTTAAAAAAAACACTAAAAGTTTAAAATGTCTTACAAAACTTACTTTCACCAATCATTACACAATCAGGACATGGAAAAATCACTCATGAGAATATGCACATTTCACAAGTGCCATATGACCAACTGCAACAACAACACAAAGCAGAACATTGAAATGAATGTACCCGGTTATAGGTTATGGGCCCATTAGGTTTTAATGTTTGCTATCTTTGTATATTTTAGGCCAGTGTTTTTTTTACACGCGGTCTTTCATTTGTCTTCTTGTTTTTGTCAATGTCGCATTTACCTACTTTCTGTTATTTTAAATGGAGTTGGATTTATTCCGATATCAACTCGTGACTCATTGCCACTTCATAATGTGACAGTAAACAGTCACATTCTAAAGAAGGGATGAGTCACGAGTTGATATTCAATCAATTCCATGTCCATTAAAAATGATAGAATGCAGGAAAAATACGACATTAACAAGAACAAGAAGAATAAAAGACCCCTTGTGAAAAAACACAAGCCTAAGATATACAAAGACAACAACCATTAAACCATAAGCCCGGCACAATCGGGCTTGGGTCAACTAATCAAACCTATCATCTAATAGAAACACCATAATACGGAAAATTTCAAGTTTACTTGTGACTGATTGGGTCAATCCAGACCATATTTTATCTAATGGTTCAAATGGTTTTTCCCAGAAAATATGGTGTTGGCCGGAATTTTGATGAAGACAACCAACTCAGCAAATAAAACACACTTGCATGCCACATAGACACCACATCATCGCCTCATCAGTGACCTTAATGAACCAGTAATAATATTAATATTACGTACTTGGAGACAAAATTTGAAAGTTGGTTCAGTGCACCAAAGGCACCATGTTATGCATTTTTGGACTTTTCCCAAATACTAATGCATTCTGTTAAGTTGAAAAGAAACAAGCCAGTTTAATGAGGAGTGTTTGAGTTATGTGTAAATAGGTTGACAGAAATGACCTTATACATAAACAAGTCGTGTTTAGGATAGGTTTTTATGACCTGCCAACCCGAACCCGACCAGAATTGTCACCCCTAATCAATAATAAAAAATCTATTTTTCGTGTGATCATATCTAACTGGAAATATCGTGTATTGTAAACTGATATCTTTGCAATAAAACTGGTCGATCATGTCACTTTCGTGTGTAATGTGGATAATCTCACTTTTGAGATGGCTGTGGTGGCTTTGGGACTGCCACAACATTCCCCATCACTAATTTTTTCCAGGAATCGTGACCATTTTCATTTTCCTCCCGTAAAAAAAAAAAAAAAATCATTACACAAAAGATTGCTACATCATACCATTAGAGAAAAAAAACATGTTCAACAAGAATAAATGTCTATTAAAACGCGATAGTCAAATCATTAAAGTTCAGTAGTATGTTTTGATAGGCCGCAACTTTACTTAGCAGTCAATCTAGAAAAATCAATGCTAGTCAACAACTTCAAAGCTTCATCTATATCTTTGGTAAAATCCTCTTTGCATCAAGAAATATAAGTAAATATGAGCCTCATGAGTGAGGATTAATATATTGACACATTCAAATAAGCTATGAATGAAGTTCGCAGATCTTCAAGAAGTAGTTTTTTTTACATAGTTACACTCAACGTTACCACACAATGCACGTAAGCACAAGGTCTGTGCTCATAGAATGTAAGTTGAACCACGATAATCTTCGTTTAGATCACACTTGCGCTGCTTTCATAGTATCATTGAAAAGTGGAATCCAGTAAAAAAGATTTACGTTTAAGTTTTGTTAAACAAAGAGTAGCAAATTATGATGCATATGTAGATTTCTAAATTGGATTTTAATTTCACCGCTGTTATCAATGCAACCCAAGCGTGATGTAAATGACGATGATTGTTGTTCAACTTACTTCCTGTGGGCACACGCATTGTGCTTACATGCACTGTGTCGTAATGCGGAGTCTAGTTCTATTAAGTACTTTTTGAAGATATGTGTACTTTATTTATTGCTTGCTTATCTGATTATGTCAATTTATAAATTTGTACTCCTCGGGCTCATATTTACCTCTTGGTACAAAAAGGATTTTAGCAAAGATATAGAAGAAGCTTTGAAGTTGTTGACTAGCACGATTTTTCTAACTTGGCTGCTAAGCATATATAGTTGCAGATTATACTACTACTACTAAAGTTTTATGCTTTGTCTTTGACAATTTAATAACGATATTTATTCTTGTCAAACCTAGTTCCTTCTTCTTTAATTTGTATTGCATGTTTTAGCAAAAAAATTTATAATGATTTTCTTTTTGTTACAAGAGAGGTCGGAAACCATGATTATCTAAGGTGTTGATAACATAATGCTAATCCAAGTTATATAGCTTACATAATTTACTCCCAAAAACCTTTTATCTAGATTAAGAATCAAGTTGCAAAACTCTAAAGTTTAGATTAGGATTAAAACCAAAGTCATTGTAACACCCCGACCCGACAAGGGCAAAGATGTCACAAGTACATGGTTTCATATCAGAATAAACATAGCATCCATGAATAAAACAGCGGAAATCACAACATAATCAAAGAGAATAAGTCAACATGACTTAATTACAAAGTAAGACACAAATAATGAAGTACATAACAAAATCCAAATGGTGAAATAATCCAACTAAAAACAAAGCTTCACTCAGGTGCACTCTTCCCAAAAGCCATACCCCAGCTCCTAGCTTAAATACCTGCCGCGGAAAAAGAAACGCGGCTGAGCTACACGAGCTCAGTGAACAGATATAACGGTAACAAACAATAATAATGAAATAGGGAAGATGGAAGGAAATCGTACATGATGTAATAATAGATGAGAAGAAATATGAAGGTTATACAGAGATATCAGAAAGTATGGATAGTATCATGAGTAATGGTGAAGTAATCAAAAGATCCCATCAAGCCCAAACATACCAAGCCCAGTACAGATATAAGTCCAGTATCATGTCATAGGGTGTCAGTAATGAAAGGTAAAGGTCATAAGTCTATAAGGTACATGGAAAACAGTAATCCTCTACGAGCCCAGAAACATGAACATGAAATCATAATCATACCGCCATGCAGAGAGATGTTCCTCTCACTAATCCCAGAAATCAGAAATATGGAGTGATCAGCTCCCAGAGTTGTGAAAGACGTGTATCGCACACACCATCAGTCACCATGCATATCATAACATATCATAACATGAACATAATACAGAAACAAATCTAGGATGCATCCATACGCCCCTGGTGGCCATAACTCCCAACACACCAAATAAAATACAGAAAAGGGACGGGACAGGTCATCACTCTCCTGCCCTAGAGTCATGCCATCGGTGCATCGACTGACATGGACATGAAACCCTCATGCCTAGTGAGTGGCTCGTAGTATCAAACTGTGGGTCAAGGTCAAGTATCATGAATCATGTTTTTAGTTTACTTGCATAGGTCAATATCTTGTTTCATAAGTTCATAATCATAGGTTCATAATCATGGTTCGTAAGCAAAGTTCATAAGTAAAGGTTCATGAATGAAAGGTTCATAATCACAAAAGGTTCAATATCAGAAAGGTCATATATCAGAAATGTTTAATATCAGAAAGGTTCATAACAGAAAAGGTCATGTCAAAGATTCATAATATCATGAAAGAAACCAGAAAGGTTCACAGAATCAAAGAACATGGCAGTGAATCAGAAATCAGAAATGAGACGAAGGCACCTTACTAAAGAAGGGCAGAATATCTGTACCTTATTGCTGACAAAGGAAAATACTAAATAAGATGATCAAGAGCACAGGACTACTCCCTCTTCACACCTAGAGGAGTAAAGACATGATTACTAAAGATCCCATTTCCATATTAAGTAACTTTCTATTTTTAGCAAGTTTCTATTTTTAGAAAGTTTCCTTATTTAGTAAGTTTCCAAAATTAGCAGATTTCTATAATGAGTAAGATTTAAGTATTATGATTTAGTTAATTCATTAATTTAGTATCATTATGGAATTAGGGTTGACTTTAGCAAGTTATAAAAGTTTAGGGTTAAATATGACAAGTTTACATAGTTTAGGGTTTTAATTGTAAATATATCAAATTAAAGGTCTAGAATGAAAATATCATAAATTACTTATTTAAATACCCCATTTATTCAGAATTACCCCTTTAGCCCATTAAGTTCCATACTTTACACTTTGAACCCTTTATTTATAAAAGTTACAAAATAACCTTAAAGTTACATAATTTACCATTTAATCCATATATTATTCTTAATTACACCACTAGCCCTTATATTAATTTAATTACAGAATATACCCTTAAATTTCATGTATGATACGGTTTAACCCATTAGTTTCACATATTTACAATTTTAGTCCCTATAATTATAAAACATATATATTAATTCATAAATTCCAAATAATTACATATTAGCCCCCATAATTATCCAAACTTACACCGAACCATCTTAACATTATAATTTACTCAAAATGACCTCAAGTTTCCAGTATTTACATTTTTAGTCCCTTGATTTAATTAATTTGCAACCCGAATTAATAATTATATATAATTACCCATTTAACCTTTTAAATATAAAATTTACATATAGACCCCTCATCTAACATTTTATACGAATTATACCAGGTTCAAATACCTTACAAAAAATTATCCTTTGAGTTTTTAGAATTACAAAACACACCCTTAGATTTATTTCTTCAAATCGATTACCCTTTTAAATAACAAAATCAAAACCCTAACTTCACCAATCATTACACCATCATTACCACATCATTTAGACACATAAATTTTCCAGATTTAATCATGAAATCCTTAGGTCGAAATGTTTTTAGGGTTTTTTTTCCATAATTTTCCTTTTATTCCTATTATAGCCGATTCACAACAATTTCCACAATAATAGATTTAGGCCTCCACAATTAAAATGAACATTTTTATGGTGTTATATGATGATCATAGATGCCATGAAAAATAATAACTTGATCCAGAAAAATCGCATGTATGCATTTTGATATTTAATTCGATTCTAGGGTTTATAACACAATATTTTCCATACGATTTATATATGATGCATGGGCTGTTTTTATCATTTTTCCCATGTTATATTTGATCATTAGAAGCTGAGAAAATTACCAGAGTAATTTTAGAATGATCGGATGGATTGATGGTGATTTATGTTACACGGCTAGAACAATTCGACACAAGGAAATCACCAAGCCTTCATGCGCGACCAAAACACCTTGCACACATTTTTCGTAGGGCATACACAATGTAAGGATCTCAGGAAAAATAAGGAATGAATTTTATGGAGATCGAACGAATTAATATGGCACTTACCTCACTTTTGTACTCGACACCAAGAAAATTCGAAAACGCTTGAACTAGGCTACCACAATTCGATTTGCTATTTTTCTAGGCTTCTTAGGATTGTGATGAACTCAGGAAAATATGTGTTTCACTTCCAGAATTTCGAATGGGCACAAGGAGGATTTTTGTGTGTTATTGATTCAATCGGCAATTAGGGTTTTTAGGATAAAAATGTGTTGAATGATTTTTAACCAAAGAAGCCGAGTCATAGGGGAGGGTAAATGGCCAAAATTTCAGAATTTTAGTCAAGGAGATTAATGGCTTTGATTACCTAATTTTAATGCCTTTAAATTTCCTTTAATTACCTTTTATTAAATCATAACTTTTGAAATTAAATTCTATTTGGCGCCCAAGGGCATTTTGGTAATTTTTTGGCTTGTATAAAAGTTAAATGGAGTTGTTAAAAATATTTGGGATCATAACTTGTTCATTGTTAGAAGTTTGGAATTTATTTGGTGCTTTACATATGTTTTATTTAGATTTTAAATTCCCAGGGGCAATTTGGTCATTTTATAAGTTATAGAATTTCAGGTATTACAGTCATAATATCTAATACGGAGTATTAAATTACAACCAAATCATACAATCATCATCACAGCGTATCAGTAATCACTAATCTAAGCAATCTAAGGAAAAAAGAAAAGAAAAGAAAAGAAAGAACTAATAAATTTGTTCATATAATTAAAAAGACAAAGAGATAAAAGGTTTAGAGTTAACCGAAGGAGATTAAGGACGCAGGGGATGTTGAGATACTCCTCAAATAAAAACATACGTAAGAAGTCTATATTTATAGAAGAAGAAAGACAATTCTTGAAGAATAAGTTATCTACTTTCCTAAAATTATTTATAGAATCCTAATATGATTAGGAAACAATTCCGAGAATATATACAGTAGGCCACAGTTTTAAAAGTTTTTAAAATATGCATTACTACACAAACAGGCTAATGCAACGAAAATTTGCAACGGAAAATTTCTGTTGCAAATTTGCTACTGTTTTGCAACGGGTTACCTACGGATTTGCTACGGCATAGAAAACGGTTGCAAATCCGTTGCAAAAATCGAAATAATTAATTTTATATTTATTTATTTTATTTAAATTATAATACAAGAGAATGTATTACAGCACTTTGCTGCAAATTTATTGAGATATTTGTACTTTTGGTCTTTTGCAATAAAGGATCATATACATACATACTTTTTTAGTTTTTCCATATTTAGAAATTGTGCCGCAACGAATCAGAGCGCACAATCAAAAACATCCTCAAGAAGCGTTGAGGGTACTAGATATAATCCTAAAGGAACACGTAGCAAAACTTAAGATTATACCGAGCACCCTCACACTCTTCAAGAATCTACGCCTAAATTACAACTCAACAGGTAACCAAATCATCATAACCAAGCAAATATTGTCCGTTTTATACAATTCCGATGCAATTATCGTCATGTAAGACTAAAATTAACTATCACTAAATCCGCATAGCCACACTCCACTTCAAAGATACTATACATACCTTTTTTGTACTTCCATATCTAGATATTATGCAACAACGAATCAGAGTGCAGGATCTCAACATTTTCAAGAAGCGTTGAGGGTGCTAGATATAATCGAAAGGGAATACGCATCAAAACTTAAGATTATACGGAGCACCCAAACACTTCCCAAGAATCGACTGCATAATAGACAAGCAAATGATCGATCAGTTATATCGTCTTCTCCAGTAAGTTAGAAAAGCTTTAGATCGTGGTGGTTGTGATCTATAGGTCGTGGTATTTGTATTTTATCATCAAGTGTTTAATTTCTATAAAGTGTTCGTGGTGGTTCGAGATGGTGAGGTTGTTGAGATGGTTCATTTCGAGGAGATGATGAGTTCATGAGATGGTTGAGGTTTAATTTGAAAGTGAGATGGCGAGGATATAAGGTCATGAGGTGAGTCAGGTCGTAAATGTGGTAAGGTCATGAGATGGTTTGTGTCGTGCGCATGGTGAGGTCATGAGATGGTTTGGGTCGTGGGTAACTGGGTTGGTGTGTTATCGAGATGGTTAATGGTCGTGGGTATTATGAGGTCGCGAGATAGTTTCGAGTCGTGGGTATGGTGAGGTAATGACATGTTTTGGTCGTGGGTATGATGAGGTCGCAAGATGGTATGGTTTGTGGTATGGTAAGGTCGCGATGGTTTTGATTGTGGGTATAGTGAGGTCGCGAGATGGTTTTGATTGTGGGTAAGGTGAGGTCGCGAGATGGTTTTGGGTTGTGGGTATTGTGAGGACATGAAATGGTTTTGGTCGCGAGAATGGTGAGTTCGTGTAAGGGTTGTGGGTATAGTGAAGTCGTGAGAGGTCTAGGTCGTGGGTACGGTGAAGTCGCGTATATGGTTCGGTTGGAGGAGATGGTGAGATTGTGAGGTGAGATGGAGAGGTCATGAGATGGTATTGCCCTCAAAGATGAAGTTGGAGATGTTTATGTCACGTCAACATGGTTATTCAGATTGTGAGATGGTGAGAGTTAGGTGTTTTAAACTGAGGGTCGTTGAATCAAAAGTTTGAGGAATCGATCGTTTTAGTATGGGGTTTTCATTAAGTGGTATTTTACGTCTTGGGGTTCTCTTTAATCTACTGTCTTTGCTATTCGTAGTGGCACCACTTCGTCAGATTGTGTGATTATGTGTTGAACGGTTTGTTTTGAGGTTCTTACGAATTATGTTTCATGTGTGAGGTTGTGTGACGTGGTTGGGTTTCAACCCGTGCCATACTTTCTACGGGGTGTTTACCCTTAGTGTCACTGTGTTTGGTAGGTTTGTTGTGTCGGAGTTGTAGGGCTGATCACGGTCCAAAAACCGATTTAATCAAAAGGTCAGGACCGAAATGTTTGGTCCATGACCGGGTCGGTCCGGTCTGGTTCATCTTCGGTCCAACAAAAGCATAATAGTCAGTTTTGTGTAAGATCCAACCAGACCGGACCGGACCGAGAACCGAAAATGAGGAAAAAGGTGGACCAAGGACCGGACCGATCTGGTCTATGGTCTATAATGCTCTGCCCTATGGATTTGTATCTCGGCATTTCGGATATTCACTTTATGATATCTTTATTTGATCCGAGTGTAGGTGTTGGTCATCGAGTTGATTCATTGGTGTAACTTGCTTGGTTTATTATGTTTATGTCCTTGTAATTTTAACATATTTCTAGTTTATCTACATAATAATATATAGTGCCTTTATGAGTAATACACTTTGTATTTCTAACTTAAGTTATAAACACATTTATAAAAATTTCATTTCCAAAATTTTATTTCCCCCTAAAAGTTAGCGAATATTCCGCATCAACCACCCGAAAATTCCCCCCCCCACCCTCCCCCCAAAACTTGGTCTTCGAAGTTTCAGATCCAAGAATATTTGGTCTTCAAAATTTCATTTCCACCCTAAAATATTGAAAATTTCCCCAAATTTTCATTTCACCTTCTTCTTCGCTCTTTAAGCACACAACAAACCATTTTCGAGCTGGCAACAACCGTCATGGCAACCACCAGTACCACATCTGGTTCTTTCCTCTTCTCGTTCACGATAAATAAAACCGCCACCGCCACACAACCACTGGCGTTTTGCAAAGGACACTAACTGTTGGTGAATTTTGAAGTAAGGCCCATTTCACATCATTTATATGGTCGCTTGTGTTTAGACAATGACAGATTATTCGATTTGTATGTGACTTCTATTAATGAAGTAATTTGTTATCTTTTCATATGTTTCAAAACATTTCTTAGTGAGATCTTAAGGAAGATATAGATGGACAACTGCCGTATCGGAAGGCTGGATGACCATAGTTTGTACTTGATGATATGTTATAGGAATAGCCTATTCCGAATAGGTAAAACTTCTATTTTAACTTTTGTTGTGTAAAATACTGATTACATGTAGAGGTGGCCATTTCCCGGTTCTGTCAAAAACCGGTTCCAGGCCCTGGTCAAAGGTCAACGAACCGGTTCCGGTTAAAACCAGTTTGGTTTTTCGGGATCCGGGGTAAAAAAAACCGAGACCAGTCTAACCGGTTCCGGTTCGGTTCCTAAACCGGTTCCATTTAAAAACCGGTCAAAACAGATTCCCAAGAACCGGTCGCCAAATCCTTAACAATAATGTTGTAAAATGGTCGATTCCGTGTTTTTTTTTTTTTTCGTTCGCTTTTTCTACACAATAAACTTAATAAACTTCGAATTTTATTAAATAAACTCATAAATGTCACACATAACATATCTCAACATAAAACTTAAATTTTCACCCGTGTGCGAATATTCAAAGTTTTCAAAAGCAATAGTACGTTTCATCATTTGCCAAGTAAGGGGATTAATCCAATGTGCGGTAACACAAATGTACGAACTGGGCAAACCATGACCCGCCGACCAAACATTGGTTGTTAAGTTTACACTAGTTTTTAAAGTATCAAAACCAAGTATTAATTCCTTTTTAACCTTTACCCAAGATTTAATACAATCACGTTTAAGAGTTTGACGACTTACATGAGTGTATCGTGGTTAAAGCCTTTGTTGAATCAACCTCGTTAACCGAGGGTTGTTGAAGTGGTTGAACGACAAACCCTCTTGAATCACAAAGTGTGCTAAATCTTGATGAAGCACCCTCTCATCATATACAAAAATACTCCCATCTCGTCCCATAGTACTTTGTTCGGATCCCGAAACGCCTTTTGTTGCTTTACAATGTTGATTCGTGTGCTTCTTCAACGTAGAGTTCCCATCGGATTTGATAAAAGTGTTACAAGCTTTACATCTAGCCTTTTTTTATCCATCCGAGAACTCAACCAAGTCGAGATGACGCCAAACTTATTAGTTTCGGGTTGTTGATTCAATCCCAACTTCATACGGTTGATTTGTAGAACCTTGAGTGGCGGTATTTGTTGATGTGTTTTGAGAAGCTCGGTTTGTAGACATTGTGAGCGTTTTTTATCAAGTTGTGAGCGTTTTTTGAGTGTTTTTAGAATGTTTGATTGTTGTGATTCAACCAAAATCAACCTTGGTATTTACAGGGATGTTTAGGAGCTCAAAATGGTGAGTTTTGATGTTAGTTACCGTTAGAAAACGGTAAGAAACAAAGCCAAACGGCTCTATTTCGTTTTTCTGTGTTTCCAGCATGCCTACTGTCACCATTTTCATTCCAACGGCTTGAAACCGGTTCCAAACCGGTTTCTAGCCTAAAAATTAAGAACCAGTTAGGAACCGGCGGTTCCTTCAAGAACCGAACCGGTTCCTAGAAAATCCGGTGTTGACCGGTTTCGGTTTTGGTTCCGGAACCGGTTTTTTCGGTTTCGGTTCCGGAACCGGTTTGGATGGCCACCTCTAATTACATGACTTTCTTTTTTTGTTTATGCAACGGATGTGTGTGAAAATGGTTCTTGATTCCTTGTATGGACTTTCATTCTAATTGGGTATGTCAATAGTTTAATCATGTAACTGATTGTTGGGTGTGATGACTTCGTTTATTTTGACTCAATTTATGTTGAGATTTGTTGATTTGGTGACTAAAAGTTAAAGTACACCGAAGTTTGCTTCTTTACAACACCCTCTAAATGTTCGTGAAAATGTCCAAGTGAGCATTTGTATATCTACAAGCAAACTTTGGCAAGTATTATTTGTTTTGTGTTGCATAAAAATGTTTATAGGTTTATAATTATGAAAATGTTGAAGTACTTAGGTGTAATAACTACATTCAATCGAAATATGTTTTATCATGGTTGCAAGTTTAATGCTACTACAGTTACTTGTATGTATACATATTTTACCAAAAGTTCTCATATCTCTCTTTTTTCACTTCGGTGTAGGAATCTGCAATGAACCGCCCACCTACATAATTTGAAGCCGGTTATCATAAGGGACGTTGAGAAAAGGAAAGGCAATTTCGGAAAGGATATATGCAGACTCAACATAATGAGGCAAGAAACGCTTCAAAACTTGGCGAGATGTGGGCAAGATTTTTGCCTGTACCTCCACCTAGCACTACCTCTTGAACATTTTGTTGCATTTGTTACATTTTGTGTTTTATACACTTTGCTAGAGCTCGTACAATTGGTTTGAATTTGTACACTTAAATTATTGTATTTTGATATCTGGATATTCATATTGTTATTAATGTAGGTTTGCTTTGTGTATTAAAAATATTTGATCTTGGATTATTGTATATTGCATAATAATTGGACCAAAATTGGAATAAATGGCCAGATGGTTTTTTTTTTTCAATTCCATAGCAAAAACATGTCGTTGCAAAACCGTTGCAAGTTTTTTTTTGCATAATTTCGTTGTTGAAAAACTCGTTGCAAATTCAAACCGTTGCAAATTTGTTGGAAAAAATATGTTTTGCAAAAAAGTCCTTTGTTTCTAACGAATTTTTTTCCGTTGCAAAACCATCACAAATTCTTTTTGGCCGTAGCAATTCCGTAGCAATTTTAATTTCCATGGAGCATTAATGCAACAGTCGCAATCTGTTGGAAATCCGTTGCAAATAGGCATTTGCAATGTATTTGCAATTGATTTCGACCGTTGCATTTGCCCAGTTGTGTTGTAGTGATGTTTATACAAACTATCTATCTGTCTTATTATTATTATTTTTAAATGAGGGTGTTTGTTAAGGTTATTTATAAAAGTTTACTAAATTAAGCTTATGGGTGTTTGGATGGAATTTTTTTTAAAGCTTTTTAGAGCTATAAATTTTTTGTTTTAAAAAAAAGCTCTTTCATAATAAAAAGCTTTGTTTGGTAACATAAACTTCAAGCTTTTATATTAAACATGTAGTTTCTAAACAAAAAGCTAACAAATGAAGCTTTCTATATGAAACACATGTTATCAATGATTGATGAATTTTTCTTTTTGTTTCAAACGAGGAATTTGGTTGCCGCGCGTTGCGGCGGAGCCAATTTAAGTCTAGTATTCGTGCTGAACTATTTTTAGCGTAAGATGTAACGCAATGCAACTATTTTATTATATTTTAACAAACGGTAGTATAAACAAACCATACTCAGTAGAAGATTCAACAACAACAACAACAACAACAAACTCAATCCCGCCAGGGCAGGGTATGAGGATACTCGGTAGAAGATGACTTGGAATAATTATCCGCTATAAAGATGCTCATATAATATTACCACGTGTTACGTCGGAGCCAATTTAAGTCTGGTATTTGCCCAAACATATTTAAAAAAATAAAAGAATTAGATAATTTCATCGGTGGTCCCAAAAAAACTATTTGGGTGGAAAAAATGCAAGCAATCATAAGTAACAAAAAATTCTCATAAACTATGTATAAACATCGCTGAAAAAAAAATTCTAAAATTAATTGACATAAACTTACAATTTTGAACAAAGTTGAACCTGCTACATGTAATTGAATCTTTGAATGTGATCACCGTTGTAGTTTGAATTTTTTAGAAATTCAAACCGACACATTTTTGGGCAAAACCAGAACAACGCCACTTCCCATCAATCACATGATTATTTCCTAACATCATTATAGTTGATCATACAAAACTCATCAATTCAATATTTTTTGGGGCCCGGACGATAAAACATGTATTTATTCAAGATGTTTTACAACATATTTATTAAAATGAATAAACATAAAAAAGTTGAAAAAGGAAAAGTTGTCAAGTCATCTAATAAAGGATTTTTTTTTTTTTTATTATTATTTTTTTTTTTTTTCTAAAAGTAAATATGTTTTGATTAAGTTTAGCCAAAAACAAATATTTTTTTTTACATAAAACTATAGTACAAATAGAGTCAACGCAACTAAACATGTGTTGCTTGAAAAAACCTAACACATGCGGTTGCATAAACTTTAACAGGTAGCGAAACCGGAAAATCTTAAGAAGCATTTAGGGTATTCGATATAATCTTAAGGCTATACGCAGCGAAGCTCAAGATTTTATCAAGGACTCCAATGATCCTTGAGTATTTTCAGACTCATGAACTCGTAAAACTTATCCAATTACATGTATTGAGTCCGGGTACACTTTACATAATATCAATAGTATATCAATTTAATAAAGTTTGATAAACATAATTTACTTATTATATCACATATTATGATAATTATTTAAAAGATGACGAAAGGATTCCTTATAATTATCCAATATATTAAAAAGGCAGTTTTTGACTGTAGTTGCTACAGTGCAGCACAGTTGTTTGAACAGTAACATAGCTACAGTACAGTATTTCATTATATACACTAAAAACTACCGTTCCGTTTCAAGTGGTAAACCCACACCATTCTAGATTCATCCATTATTAAAACACACAGACACACACACAGAGAGACAAATCACAATGAAAACCCAAAACATACGATCTTCAACATCCCCTAATCCCGAATCAGAATCAAGATTGACGATCAACAAACAACGTCCACTCGAGAGGCGGATTTAAGAAGGACAAAAATCAAATGTGTAAGTTTATAAACCCTAACTAAATATGTATAAGTTTTACCTTTTCTTCGATTTTGTGTGCCTTTGATTAGTTTGTCTTTGATTCTTCTAAATTACATGGTAAAAAAATTATTTTCCTATTTTTTATCAGGTAATAAAAAAAACCTTTTTTTTTTTTTTTTTTTTTTTAATTCCTGCTTAATTTGTGTTTGATTCTTCTAAATTCCATGATATGGGTTTGTTCTAAATTATGATTTGTAATTTGGTTTTTTGATTTTGTTAGTTAATATGATGATTTCGCCCACAAAAAATGTAACACCCCAACCCGATAAGGGTAGAAGTATTACGTTATGGTGACATATCAAAGCAAACACAAGCATATGACTAAATAATACAAAATGAATTTCAAAGGTTACAAAGGAAGAATTTGAAAATACAAGGTTACAAAAAACCTCCTCAAGAATGAAAACTTAGGGTTTTACAAAAAACCTCCTCAAGACTTCCAGAATCGGAGAAGAGAAAGATGGAGACTTAAAAAGATGAATATTTCAAAAAGAACATCACATATCCCAGGTTTGATGTTAGTTGCGTTATTATTTTTATATATTTTAGTTTACACTTCTTTGTGAAATTAGGGATAATTTTTATACTAGATTTTAGGCCTTTTGCTTTGGGTAATCCGGTTTGAACATTTGTTGATGATTTTGGTTTGCACAAGTCTTTGAAAATGAGTATGGATGAAATTACACATGTATAGGATTCTTGATAAAAGGGTATTGAAAAGATTTGAGCTTTATATAATTTGATGTTGTTTTTGTAAAAGAAATTTGGTTCTACACCAAATGTTTCAATAATTATCTAAGTGAAAATTGTACAAACACTTTTAGTTTTTGGTCGAGTCTAATAAGTTGGGTCATGATCGGAACACAGTTGTCTTATTTAACAAAAGAAAACTTACTTTCTTATATTTTACATCTAAAAAGGAGGATTTTGATGAGGAATTAAGGATATATGCCCTTTTAACAGGTTACAAATATTGGTTGATTACAAGTATTAGTGATAGCTAATAAGTAGTATCTTAAATTAGTAAACGAATGTCAACTGCAACTAATTTTTCTTCGTATCTTTTCCAGTACTTGCATATGGAATCTTGTCGGAAGGATCAATGGGGACAAATTTGGATACAGTTAGCCTAAACGGACACATATAAACAACAGTAACAAAAAGGGAGCCGGCTTAAGATAGCATTACATCTTAAGGTTTGTATTTGTTATGGTATTTTGGACATTTGGGCGACTTTTATGAAATAATCTTGATTTTCGGTTATTGGTTTTCTATAACGGAGCCGGCTTAAGATAGCAGTCACTGCTCATTCTTTGACAATTTTTTAAGTGAGGATTAGTATTTTCTGTTGGAATTGTAAGTGTATAATTGTGATTTTGTTAACTAATGTGGAATATTGGTGTTAAACTGAATATGCAGGGCTGAGACAACCTGAAAAGAGTTCGAGAATTTGGGAAGGAGGTTAGAGAATTTATCAAGCCCCTCGAAGACAAAGACGCATTTGGAGGTGTAATAGCAGGTAACATGTTATCTCATGGACATGGTATTTTACACCCAACGACCCAACTGCTTCTTCTTCATAATGGTTTAGAGATCGAAGGGTACATGAGCGTAATGAAAGGTAAATTCAAAACAAGTCATGTATTCGTTTAAATGCATGTTAATGCAATAAAATTGTGATTTTGAAGTGTATATGTGGAGGTATAGAAGCTATGTGTAATTCTCAGGTTAGCAACACAGACAAAAAATGTAACGTCTTTTGAAATAGGTTAAGTTGTTTTATATATGCTAATCCAAACACCCCCTAAGCTTGAAGAATTCATATATTTTATGATTAGATAGCCACTCGGGAATATAATATGTTGGATATGTTAATATGCATATACCTGCCGCAAGTCTTTGCTACTGCACTACTGCACTTTTATTTGCTATCATGTAGTTTAACAAACACTAATTTAGAAACCCGTCTTACATAAGATTTTTTCGATGATGTAGGTTTTACGCCCTGTTATGTGAAGTAAGCCATGTATTAGTATTAGGAAAAACCTTTATTGCCACAACATGCACAGATGGTTTAGATCATACTAACTTTTTGCAATGTCCTGTTGTCACAGTTGGTAACCAAGAACATGGTCCGTCAATGCCAGCAAATGCGCGATCACGGTTACCACCTAAGATCATGTTCCGTGCATGCCATATACTGTAAGCATCGTTGCAAGTTATCTTTTATTGTGTGTAAAAGTGTTCAGACGTTTAATGAGTGACAATAATGATCATGTTAGGTTATTATGCGAAGAAATGTTTTGCCGCTGGCTTCTTTAAATCATAATGCGTGTGTGTTTGTGTTTTGAATGGTTATGTACGTGTGTACATACTAACAGAGTCAGCGAGGGCCAGGGGATTTGGTTTCGTGAACTACAACAATGATGAATCGGCTAACGAAGCAATGAAAGTCATGGATGGACAGGTTAAAAAATAATATCAGTCGACATCTTTTTTAATTCCACACCTGTAGTCGAGAATTTGGTTAAATTTAAGGAAGTAAGAGAACATGTTTTCCAGAATTGGGGTTTTTTGTTTTTTAAGGTTTCTTCTTCTTCTTCTTCTTCTTTTCTTTTTCTTTTTTTTTTTTTTTTTTTTTTTTTTTTTTTTTTTTTTTTTTTTTTTTTTCATTTTCTGGAAGAAAAAATTTGTTGGCAGTTTACGGTGTGCCTATCATGCTTTTAATCCAGGTCAATCATTCTCTTCCCACCACATGTATATTTATCATACCTCAGTCTTCTTTTTTTTTATACTATCTCACCTCGGTCTTCTTCTTTTCACAGCCAATATTGGGAAATTCAATTCATATATCTCAGAATGCTCAACAGGATGGCTTTGCGGGTAATCATTTTTAAGTTTCTTCATACTTGATATAAGATATTGAGGTGCCTTCTGAAAAATGATATGATATTATGGTCTGTTTAGTATGATTACTCTGTGTTTATTGTGATTGAACGACACTATCCAAACCCTTTATTGCATAATTCACTGAACCAGTTAACTTAACTTCTTTTTGTTTTAATTCACTGGCCCTGCTTATTGCATAATTCACTAAACCAGTCAGTCATGCATTACTCCTACAATGGATAGCTACAGCAGTTCAATTTCTTGCCTTTTTTTTTTCCAGATGCATTTTTTAACTACCATACCGTTAGTCTTATTGAGTTGTTATTAATGTAATCCTGTATAAGTTTCGATTGTAGTACTTATATTTATCTATGCGACTGTAGTTGTGACACAAATTGCTCATACCGATCGGGAACAACTATATTCTTATATTCCTCTGTTGATGTGCACTACGGAATGTGACCATCTGGGATTTATCGATGTTACAGTTGAAGGTGAATTATAGTTTTTTACTGTTCTGCATCAGTTGTTTATAAAAATATTGTTTTGTGATTCATCATTATACATGTTGGTAGTGGTTATAGAATTAGCATTTCCCTATGTTTTATTAAAATTTGGGATCTCTATTTGTTCTTGGTCTTTTGCATTTCTCGATTCACAATTAGATTCATTGTATTTACAGGGTACTCCAATCAGGTCTATTGAAGATGGTTCGATGTTTTCAAATGGGACCTAGCTGATAAAGTTGAATCGCTGTTTAAAGGTACATTTAGAATCGACTTACACAAATCGAATTACATAGGATTGATTAAGTAATGCTGCAAATACTATTGGAAACTACAGTTTAGACAGGAATTATATCTAACATTCTAAATTAGTTAATACACATACCTTTTAGCTGTATCTGAATATATATAGCTGATTTTTCAGGTACTTAATGGCTGTCGTGAAGCAAGATGATGGTTCTTAGTGCTTGAACTAATTGAAGGGGATTTTGCACTTTCCATACAAAAGGTCCTGATGGCCAGTAAAGATTCTGAGACATCTGGATCAGAAGATGCACAAGACACTTCAAGTGACTATGAGCTTCAATCTGCTATGGAGCCTAATTGTTTAGCTGATACGTTATCAGGTTACCTGAATCCGTGTGAGCCTTTTTCAGTCACTGACCCCGAGTCTTCTAAAAATCTGGGTGTGTGTGAGTTGGTCACCATGCTGATCAGAGACGGACAACAATATTCAGAAGATAAACTAACTGCTAATTGTGGCTCGACCATACTTAGAAGAATAGATTTTTAGCTTGAAAGGTGCAAGATTTTATTTGTTGATTGGCTATCACTCAATCAATTTCACGACTTATTTTCATTTGGATATTGTTTAATTTAGGCTTATGTTCGTTTGAAAATTACCCTTATGTTGATTTGGTCATGGTCGTCCTGTTTCTGCTTGATGTGCATACCTCATGGTAATGTGATAGAAGACATGGCCACCGAAGTAGCGACCCATGGTAATGTGCTGCTTGTGCCTTTTTTGTATTTTCCTTTTTATTTATTTATTTATTTTGCTTTTGGATATCAGTTAGAATGTACTAATTCTTATGGTCTTCGCTGTTTTCCCGCAAATACTAATTCTGATGCAATTGAAAATAAAGGGGCCGACAGGTATCTTTTTCCGTGTGGTAAACTAGAGTTCGTGAGTATGATGACGAGACTAATCCTATTGGTGAGTTATGAATTTACCCCCTGTATTTTTATTGTTGTTGATTATATCATCTACCTGTAAGTATGTTTTTTGTATGAATTTAGAGCACTGCTTTTTTGGGTTGGCGCTGGAAAATGGGATACCACAAAAGAGTATCTTAGTGATGTATTTGGCGACGGTAAATATAGAATAGCAATTAAACTCTATATATTTAATGTGGTGGCTTCATGTTCTGAATAAGATTCCAATGCCTTTCCTTTTCATTTCAGTAATGCAAGAAGTATTTGTTACATAAATATATAAGTGTAAAAAGGATCTGCAGAAATGTGTCTTGGGTTCGTGCGTGTAATGTATTTCTATAACAAGATTCATAGAATACACGATTTACGAGTTTTCAATAAAGGTTTATTGTACTTTATATCTAAACACTCCCGCAGCAACGCGCGGGTTTCCCAGCTCGTTTAATATAAGAGTTTGGATTTCAACATTTGATATTATAAACAATCGCTTCTCGACATTGTTAATGGGATCAATTCCATTAACTACAGTCTCTTTTGCTTTTAACTCTTGAAACAACAACGTATAGTTGTTCATGTGTAAAAGCAGGACGTGACAGGTATACACCAACTTTTGAAAACGATTGACCCTGTATTTTGTTAATTGTCATGGCAAATGAAATTGACAGATAAAATTGTTTCCTGACAATCTTAAGCGGTAAACGTTTACCGGAGAGAGTAATTCTCAACCTCGGTATGATAACATTTTTTTCAAAGTTTGTTCCGTTAATGATTTGTGCCTAAATAGAAGTTCTTGTTAATTTAAGTACTTGGAGTCACGGGGATTTTTAATGGAATTGTTCATTAAGGGGATACGTTTGTGAATAAATCAACAAACAACAATTAACGTGAATAAGTTCCATTATTTTTAGAAATAATAAATAATATGTCAATGATACGATAAGCAATTTGGTTTGTAGCTATTAAGAAATTAAACGTGCATGTATTATTAACCGTTATGCTATCGAAATTCAGTTATTAAAATATTATTACCCGTTATAGTATCTGCCGAAACCCGTGCGTGTAGTAGTTTTAAAAATAGTGTAATATATGATGTAATAAGTGAATTATGATGATATGATAACGTATTAAGTGCTACTTCATCTTTTAAATAATTATCGTAATATGTGATATAATAAGTAAATTACGGAGATTTGATAATGTATTAAAAGCTACTTTATCTCTTAAATAATTATCATTTAATTGTATATAGTTCATAGAGATGATATATATTAATATTGAAAATAGATTATATCCCAAACTTTTGTTTTCCAAACAATATACAATGCTTGTGCTCTTTGTCATTGGAGTTTTGTTCCTCAACCCTACATTTTCATGTGCTATTTGCATAGGCACGCCTCCATGGCATATGTTCATAACGAATGACATGCCGGATGAATTCAAAATAAGTGTCCGTGACAAACTTGGCGACTACCGTTGTAACAATTGTATCTTGAATCCTGGGTTTGCATTTGATTGGTACTTTTGTCAAGATTGGTATTGGTGGTATGGCGACTTCACTTGGGGTTCAAGGAACACTACTATAATGTTGTGGAGCAAGGACATCTATAACAAGTGCTTCAAATTTAAGTTTCCATTTGGTACAGTACATTGTTATTGGTCAGTTAGACCAGAAGGATTTTATGTATCTAAGCATAACTCTTCATTTCCAGGACCGGATTGGCATTTCGAAAGTCCGTGGCCGGAGTCAAGTATTATGTAAACATATTAATTAGAGTTTATGTTTGCAAGCAATATATCAAATAAACATATAATACATGTTCCTTGATTTCAGTCTTCATATACTTTATATCCTTGATTTCATTCTAGTTTTAGATCCCTGTGCATGCACGGGGCTTTGGGTTTACTTTTTGTTAGATTAGTGTTAGGTTAAAAAATATATATATTCATTTTAATATTGTTATTAGACAATAACATACGAAAATAGGATAGGAATGTGAGTTGACATTATCATAAATGCCCAAACAATATCATAAACTAATTTATATTAATAAATAAATTGCAATTTCAAATAATAATCATAAACATACACAGCTTTCGAAATCCAACATAATGATGGCGTGGGAGGTGAAAAATATGAGCATTCACATTTTCCAGGTGAACATTTTCAAGTTCCTGAACAAACAGTACAAAAACAGCTCTCCTTCATTATACTTTTAAGTATAAATGGATCTATGGAATCATCAGAATCATTGTATGTACTATTACCCGGTTCAAATGGTTTTCATTTAGAATTAGTGTTTTCTATCATAGCATATACTGAATCAATTTCCAATATGGTTTTCTTTTCTTTTTTCTCCACATCAACAACTGATACATCAGCAAAACGACCAATATCCTTTTTGTCAGCACCACCTTCCTTATCAGATTCAAAATTTTTTCCTTCAACATCTTTCTTACCAGAATCAAAATTTTGGGCTAAATACATAAAATGAAGAAACTGTATTACGGTATAGGACAAATTAATAAATAAATAAAAAATGATTATGATACAAACTCACCAGAGTATTGAAGCCGTGAGTTTGACATTCTGATGTTTTTTTTCTTACTCCGAAAGTTTGATTGCTTGATGGATTGAAGGTTTTAAATCGTTCTGTTTATATAGATAAAGATTAGGGTAAACATTGATTTGAATTAGGGTAATCAAATCTTTATGAGTTTTATCAGAAAATCTTTGACATAAATAAAGGTAAAACCGTGTGATTTGATAAGGATGTTTTTTGTTTTGAATAATTAACAAAAATAAGATTATTTTGCGAGAGATTAAATTGTGAATATATGATCAATGAAGCCACGAATTAACTTTGCAAAAGCTTCTTCTTATTGCCCAAACCACAACCCCATAGGTTTAAATATACAGAGTTTATATTGTGCAAATACAAACATACTCATTAAAATAATAAATTCAAAGATAATTCTCCTTAAGACAAAAGATAATATAGTTAATATAAAACATTGTCCCAAAACAATAGATCGAATGGAAACAAAAAGTATTTTCAGCATCAATGGAAAGTAATCATCAGTTTCATAAGGCTCAAATCTGCAATTTAAACAATCCCAATCATCTATCCTCATCAGGCGCATGGCTTTTTAAATTTGATGAATTACTTTTTAGGGTCATCAAGATTTACCTTTTAATGAATTACTTCCATCAGAAACTACTAAATAAACACATTAACATTAATAATTGCATATGATTATCATTATTTGCTTCAAATATTTTATCATGCAGATGTAATTATTATACAAAAACAAAAACATAAATAAACAAATCCATATAAAAATTGTACATTTTTGATACTGTCAATACAAACTGATATGAATAGATACATTCTTTTTTCAGCTGAAAACTTTTTCCAAGACCTCTCTGTAAACAACATTTGTTGTTCTATTTGAAGCTTTTCCATCTTTATCACATATGAATACTTTTAGCCCCTTTTTAGTTGTAACTCTTGAAATTGCCACATATAGTTGCCCATGCGTAAATACAGGTTTCCGTAAATACAGCCCTACCTCTGCCAATGACTGGCCTTGACTTTTATTTATAGTCATTGCAAAGCATACAGCTATTGGAAACTGTCTTCTGTTAAAATTTGAAAGGGACTCTCTTGTCTGAAGGCATTAACTGCATTTGTGGTAAATATGTCATCTTTCCTGCATGTGTTCCTGTTATGATGTTTGCTTCGATGACATGATCTGCTAATCTTGTAATCACCAAACGTGTTCCGTTACACAACCCTCTTTGATGATCAGTGTTCCTAAGCAGCATGACGGGCACACCTACTTTGAGAGTGAGGATATGATTCGGTAAACCTGATATTTTGAAAGCATTCAAAAGTTCGGGTGAATATATCGACTCATCAAATGTAGCATCTATCTCTGTTTCACAAATTGTGTCTGCGCTTATTTAGATAAGTTGGCTTTTCTTAATAATGCACCAAGTTGGCTGGTTTCTCTACCGTTTCATGTAAAATAAGCATCACAAACAATATTCTGCAAGCTTCTGCAGTGTCAATTCTACCGGTTTCTTTTATCGACTCAATATACTCTTTATCATCTTGAAGTAATCCCCTCGCATAACATGCATCTTGAAAAGTGTTGTAAACAATTTTATCATGCGTTTTGATATCATCGAATTCCATGGCACCTTTTACGACGTTAAGCAATATTCTAAGGTAGAAAACGTCTCCCAACATTCTTGGGACGTATGTAATTCTTCCTATTGCTGAACCTCTCTTCCTTTTTGTCCATTTCCTGCTTGTTTTATTCCAAACGTAAAATTTTGGAAATTCAACTTACGTATACTCCCTGGACTCTTTGTCAATCTTGTTTCTTTCCATCCATTTTAAGAATTGTGAATACCTTATAGAAGGCTTGGACAAAATATCATCAACATCAGGACCGCCTTCAAATATAACTAGTTACTGATCAGGTAAATGGAACGATAAATGATCAACATGTGGATATTGGAAATGAATGTTGAATTTTTAAAGTCTCCAAGTTGATTCACATGCTTATATGTAACGACAATTGTAATGCTCTACAATCTCGTCTTTGTTTTTACCCTTCTCGCCTTTGTTTTTCGCCTTCTTTTTTTTTCAATAGCCATGAGAACTCTATCTTGGCCTTTGTTTTATGTATTTAAATAAATACTTAATTGCCCCTGATTGGTTGCACCATTCAACGTTCATATGAGCTTGAAACATTTTCAACAATACTGGGTTGTATCCAACCACAAATCTGTTATTAAAACTTGGTTATAATGTTGCCATATTTTAATTAAAATTATGATAAAATAATAAATAAATAATAAAGGGTTATACCTATTATCCAACTCGACATTGTTTTTGACACATTTTCTCCCATTATCCGGCCGTTTGTAAATAGGATAACCCTCACCATTGATATGCGTCTGATAAGTAAAATCTTTTGGGAATTTCTTACTGCATACGTTATTCTTCATGCAAACAGAGCTTATTTTGTCTGGTCCACAAGGTCCGTGCATCATTATTTCAGTTACCAATTTATATAACTCCGGATCCTCATCCAAGTTAGGTATTTCCGCTGAAATTACATGGTCTATATCTTCTGGATTTGGAAGTTTACAGTCTTTATAAAAAAATGCATATATGTGCATGAGGGATACCTCGTTTTTGGAATTCTATAGTATACACAACTGTGATTAAAAAGTTAGTATGTAATTTAACCAAAAAAAAAAGAAAATTAGATAATATTTGTAAGTTATAATTAAAAAAACATTTACCTGCACTGACTTTTCCAAGAGTTTGTTTTTCCCGCAATTCATATATAAGAATATCAAGTTTTATCTTGAATACCCTTGATAAAACATCCGGTCTATCTTCCGAACTTAGTTTATGTTTTTGCATAAACCTATTTATTTTTGGCCATTTTGTGTTGCATGTAAATGTAATAAACAGATCCGGATAACCATATGTTTTGCAAAGAGCCATTGCATCAAGATAATTCTGCATTTTATATCTGGTTCCACCTACATATGAAGAAGGAAGCACTATATGTTGACCAGCATTTGAAGTATCTTCAATTCCTTCATTCGCACATTTATTTAAATCTCTCACTGATGATATACGTAACCTTTTTTTTGTTAAACCTGTAAAATTTAAGTCTATCGTTCTCTACCATTGTGAATGCATCTACTAAAAACTGTTGGAAAAGTCTTCTTCTAATTAATATTAAAGTAGTCTCCGTATCTCTCTGTTGTAATCGATATGCAAACCATTCTCTAATAGAAACTCTACATTTGTTACCTTCTTCAGTTTCAACCTCATAACCTTTAAGAAATATATCATCTCTATACCCATCTTCAGCATACGGGAATAACAAAGGATATTGCAATGGAAGGTATAATCAGTGCATTTCATCAATACGCACATAGTTACCATTCTTTGCTTGAACAATAATATCTCTTGTGGAAAACTAGAAGGGGGGGGGTTGAATACTTTTACCTGTTTTTAAGTTGTTTTAAATCTTCTTAAAAACTTTACTATTGGAAACCTTGATTCGAATCTTATGTGCAATCAATCAACACCAATATGAACTACACACTAAACTAACTAATAATAAGTAATGAAAGTAAAGAGTAGAGATGGAAAGATCAAACCGAGACAATAGGATTTATAGTGGTTCGGCTATGAAGCTCTTCTTCGCCCTACTCCACTCCCCGAGTACCACACTCGAGAGTTTCAAGCACTATGTCAACAACCTCCCTTTAGGCGGAGAAAACCATACATGTCGCTTATCCTATTTCCGACACAAAGCTAGATGTCGAGTGCTAATCTTAGCTAGCACCAATCTACCAGGATCCACTTGATCCTTTACTATTTCACACAAGACTCGATCTACCCGATCTACCTATGATCCACTTGATCAATCACACAAGCCCAATGACTTCAAGAGATCTCCAAGATCTCACAAGATCACAAAGATCAACTCTTACTTCACTCAACCTATTCTATCTACTCTTGATCAACTTGATCAATCACACTGGCTCAATGGCTTCAAGAGATAATCAATATCTCTTATATGTTTTGAATCTTGTTTTCCAATAAATAAAACAATCGGTTTCGAAAAGTGGTGGTCTTTGCATAGATTGCCCTTCTAGATATTTGTCGGAATCCATTAATCGATTCAAGTTTTAAAATACAATATACTTTAAAAGCTTGACTGACGTGGCTTCTGATACCCATTGTGGAAAACAAGAAGGGGGGGGGGTTGAATAGTTTTACCGGTTTTTAAGTTGTTTTAAATATTCTTAAAAACTTTACTACTGGAAACCTTGATTCGAATCTTATGTGCAATCAATCAATACCAATATGAACTACACACTAAACTAACTAATAATAAGTAATGAAAGTAAAGAGTAGAGATGGAAAGATCAAACCGAGACAAAAGGATTTATAGTGGTTCGGCTACGAAGCTCTTCTTCGCCCTACTCCACTCCCCGAGTACCACACTCGAGAGTTTCAAGCACTATGTCAACAACCTCCCTTTAGGCGGAGAAAACCATACACGTCGCTTATCCTATTTCCGACACTAAGCTAGATGTCGAGTGCTAATCTTAGCTAGCACCAATCTACCACGATCCACTTGATCCTTTACTACTTCACACAAGACTCGATCTACCCGATCTACCTATGATCCACTTGATCAATCACACAAGCCCAATGGCTTCAAGAGATCTCCAAGATCTCACAAGATCACAATGATCAACTCTCACTTCACTCAACCTATTCTATCTACTCTTGATCAACTTGATCAATCACACTAGCCCAAATGCTTCAAGAGATAATCAATATCTCTTATAAGATCACAATGATCTTCACTCACTCTCTCACCAAAAAAAAAAATGATCTTGATGTATGCTATGATACAACAAGTGTGTAACAATTGTTACAAGACCCCTAACTAAAACTACAACTCTTGTATCTTCTTGGATACCTTGAGTTCTTCTCTTGCACTTGAAGAGGAATGACAACACTTTGTATCTACTTGGATACTTTGTGTTCTTCTCTTTCTATTGAAGAGGAATGAAGAGGATCACTTGATTGGATGATAGGATCACTCTTGAACAAAAGAAAACTAATCCAAATGATCAAAGAAAGAAAATGTGAAGAGAGTATTAAACTCAGAAGTTCTGTGTGTGAAAGGATGCCCAAAATCTGTGAAGTTGGTTGGTATTTATAGGCATAAAAAATCTGGCCGTTATAGAGGGACGGCTCCACTAAATCACCCATGGCTCCTCTAAATTTAGTGGAACCATGGAGCCGTGTCAGACAAAAATGCTCCTCTTTTTGTCTTTTCTAGTAAAAACTTATTTGGGGAAGTTTTTGGAGCTGATTTTGGGGGGAAAAATAGCTGTTATGTGTTTTAAACTTATTTTTCCATTAAAACATTTCATAATTATTCAAAAATGATTTGTAAAGTATATTTTTGAAAGAAATGTTTTGTCACATAAAAATGTGAAGTCTTAAGCACAAATTCACTTCTTTGATCATTAGTCAAGTTGTAAATTTGTTCTAGAGTGATTTGCGTAGAAACGGGATCTTCCGATTAAAAACTTGTTTACGTTAATTTTAACGTAACATGATTTCACATTTTGTCATCCTCAAAACGTGAAGTTATCGAAAGATAGAAAAAAAGTTTTTAGAACATTATTTGCATCAACAATCTCCCCCTTTTTGATGATGACAAAACATAATCTCATATTAAGTTAAAATTAGTTTTAACAAGTTTTTAATGAGTTTACTCTCATTTCTCCCCCTTTTTGTCGAAGCAAAAAGGTTGTTAAGGCTCCCCCTTGATGTATACTCCCCCTCGTTTGGAGGACACCAAGGAATCGAGCAATGATTCGTGCTACAAAATAAGGTTAGATAACACATATACAACATCTAACATGTAGCACTTATGACAAATATCCAACCAAAAAAAATGAATGACTAAGTAGCCAAGCATAAAAATAAAAGTGAAACAACCACATGAAAGCCCATTCATTCATAAAAATAAAACAAATGTCATACATAGGTATGGCTACATCATAGAAGCAAAACAAACAACAAGAAAGCACATAAACATCCTTAGTGATACGAGACTTCAAGATTTGCTTCAAATGTCAAAAGGGTCCTAAGCTTTTATTTGAGAAACTAAACATAACCATGTTTAGTTGGTTGGGCTATTTGGTGGTTGATGAACTCAAATAAGTACATTTTATTACTATCATTTATCCTAATAATTTGACTTGTTTTATTATATTATGTATGAGGATTGATACTTAATCGTTTACTTTTGTAATTCTCAGTTGAAAACAAGCATTTGGTGAAACTTGGCGATTTTGGACTAATTATGGGGCAAAACATGCAAGAAGTTAAGAGTCTACTGAAATGTACAAGATCAAGACTATTCTGCTCCAGATGCGCCGCATCTCACTTATGACATGCGCCGCATCGCTATCAAGATCTCACCAGATACGATCCAAGATACAAGAGGACATGCGCCGCATCTATAAATGGAGTTACGCCGCATCTTCTGGCGGTGTACGAATATTCCTGAATATTATAATCTTGGACCCCACGCGAAGTTAAGTCAATGCGCCGCATCTACTTACTAGATGCGCCGCATCCTACCCTCAGACAGAAACTATAAATACCCCAAGACCAGACGAATTTCGTGGGACACATATTATATACGAAGACCGAAGACCAGAAACCTAGGACGAATTCAGTCAAGGCAGCAGCACAAGACACACCCAAATCAAAGATACAAGAGCTGTAAGAAGGTGCTGCATGTGTTTAATTCATCAAGTAGTTTTGTTTTATTGTGTTAGTAAACTTTAATTCATCAAGATTGGTGGCTTGTGTAATGTGACAACGGAAAGATTGCACTCCCTTAAAACTGCTTTCTCATTAATTAAAGTTTATATGTTGATGTCATTGGTGACTTTTATTAGTGCATTGATAACCTCTGTGTCTAGCTGAGCGTTGATCGGGTCGCCATGCCTCTGCCCTCGCCTGTTTATTAGATCGCCTATGTATTCTATGATCTGTAGAAAATAGGAGAAAGATAAACGGGATAGTCATAAGTAATCATTAAGGGTTTACTCGCCGATAAGATTAGAACCAACGAGAAAGGACTTAATCTCGGTGCGTTGCATCGAACTATACACTTCATATAACACTAGCAATAAAACAAGTGACAAACTACTTATCATAAGGACATCCCTCTTATTGTCTCGAGTATTTATCTGTGTACGTGTGTGCTACTTGCTGATTCGTGCCTATTGGTTTAGTTTATTATTTAATTGCAACCAAATCGTGCCAGTCTCTCAGGCTGAACCCCCTTGCGTTAGAATAGGTTGTATAGCTAACTTAATATATTAAAATACTGATTAGAATAACGAGATAATACGTTCCACTCTTAGTGATCGACACTCTACTTACCATTATATTCATACTGACCGGGTACACTGCTCGTTAAGTGTGTGTGTTATTGATAAGTCGGCTAAATATAAATTTAAAACTTGAGTAGGCATTAAAACTGCTAAACCGCAACGACACATCGCACCGCATCAAGTTTTTGGCGCCGTTGCCGGGGAGTGAATTGTTATTATCTGTTAATTTGATTAGTATTTTAATTAGGTTTTTAATATTTTTAATCTAACCGCTAATTTTGTTGTGTATTAGATTAATTTGCATTCATTGTACTATTTTGCATATTTTCTGTTTTTGTGTGTTATTTGTTTGCTTTTGTTTGTGTTTATTTTCGTGTGTTTTATTTGTTTTTATTTTTCGTATTTTTTGTTTTCTGCTATCGTTGTACTGAGCTAAATCGAACGATACGGCGCATCTGATTTCTCAGATACGGCGTATTGCGTTCAATTTTTTATAAAATACAACGCGTTTAATTAATTCGATACGACGCATCTTTTCCCCAAGATACGGCGTATCTGTTTTTAATAAGAAATTTTTTCTAAGCGATAAAGCGATACGACGCATCTTTTCCCCAAGATACGGCGTATCTGTTTTTAATAAAAAAAATTTTCTAAACGTTAACGCCATACGACGCATCTGCTTTAGCAGATGCGGCGTATCTATTATTTTAATTAAAAACAGTTTTCGAATTATTAAACAGATACGGCGCATCGATCTCTATCGATACGGCGTATCTTCTGAATCAAAAATCTTATATTTTGAAACGTAACGAAAATACGGCGCATTAACTTTTGTTAATACGGCGCATTTAATTTTAAATAAATATCGATTTTTGATTATTAAAATTGATACGGCGCATTCAAATTTCTAAGCGGCGTATCTATCTTCTGAATAAAAGTCTGATTTAATTTTAACGATTATAAGATACGGCGTATCCAACTTTTTGGATACGGCGCATCGTCTGCAGATATCAGCTATTTGTATTCTTATATCCGTTTCTATATTCATTAATTTCTCTTCTAGCGAACAAATCCTACTGATGATTTTACCTTTGATGACAGATTTTGCTATGGAAGACATGTCAGTTAACGGATATCTTGCTAAGGAATGCTTGCTTTCAGATTCATTCAATGTGCTCATGATCGATGCAGATTTATTCTCTTGGGAAACCCCTCTTGAAGCTGCTTTTAAGGAATTCATGCGTTTATGCAACATTGACAAAGGGGTTTTCTCTTATGATGTATTTGTGAGGTACACTGGGGATGAATTGTCGCTCTTATGGCCTATCATTGAATCCAAAGGATTGAACTGGACTACTATCGAAGAAGATGATGGGAAATTCTATCTTGCATACATGGACTCAAGCAACAAAAGCTGTGGTGGAGGCAATACCCAAATCTCTTACATGCCTTATTCCGAACAGTACTGGGGATTAAATGAGAACTATCTGGACGATGACAGAATTTATGCTGTGGCGGAGTTACTATTTCATGGCAAGTTGGTAAGATTGATGGACCTCTCCCTCGATGATTGGCTTGAACTTAAATATGGTAGTCCAAAATTTGCCCCTGCAAATGAAGTCAAGCGGATTATGACTTCATGGTTGACACGGAGTTTTAGGGAGCAATTTAACGAGTTCATGGAGATAAAGAGGAAAATGATTGAAAAGACTTGCTTTGACGTTAACCACGATCCTAACGATGTTGATTTTTCAGAATGGTTGGCTAGTAAGTTTAATAACCATAAGAGCATGGATCGAGCTACTAAGGATGCATTATGGGTATATTGGATAAGAGGTGAAGACGAAGAAGTAGAAAGCGATTATGGGTCGTCACTTCATGATTCAACAATCAATGAGGGGATTGAAGAATTATTCAGAATTGACATTGATGTGTTCGATTATGAGACACCCTTGTGCAAGCAATTCAAGGAATTTAACTACCTTCTTTGAGTCGACAATGACGTGCTTACTGGAGATTTACCAGGATTCAAGACTTATGATGATTTCAAAAACACCTGGTACTACGAATGGAATGACCAAATACCATGGGTTTGGGATAAACCATGGGAATTTGAGCACATTAATCACACCTGTACACCCTTCGTTTTCAAGGATGGGAGTAGTGTTTGGCCGACCTGTGATTATAAGAGTGACGGAACCTGTAATGGGGGAAGTATTATTGGGATGAAACGGGTTGGAAAAGATGTAACCTTTGAAGATTATGAGTGGTACAATAATGTTGAAGACTGCCCACGAAAAACTGAAGCTTTGAAAGAAAAGGGTAGAATTGAATACTTGAAAGGACTTAAGGGAACATCAAATACTACTTTCTGGGAATGGGTGCATGAACAATTTGATGATTACACAAAGCTTAGTCGACGGCTACAATGGGAATTGGAAAGAGAATGGGAGGCGATTCAAGATGATGATAACAATAAGTCATTAATTGATGAACTTGATGACTATTTAATTAAGGATCCTTATTTTAAGTATGTTGATAAAGACGAGGAAGAATTCACCAAAAGAAAGTGTCAACTACTTGGATTCCTTATAATGAGCCACCCATGATTATTTCCGAAAAATTTAAAATCATCAAATATTCTTTGGGACCTGATGAAGAGTATGTTGCGACGAAGACCAAGAGTTATAGAAGATTAAGCCGAACGGAAGAAAACGTCGCAAAGCTATACGGGAACATCTTTCGGATGAAGGAAGAAGGATGGACCGTGACAAGAACTAAGTGAAGAGCTGAACGTGAGTCTAACTTGAAGACTCTGGAATAAAGACAAGTGCTTACCGGGAGACAACCCGGATTTATCTTTTTAATTTTCTGTTTATGTGTCGAGTCAGTCAGGCCGCAGAGGATACGGCGCATCTCCTGCAATGGTCATATCTTATTTTAATTTTTCTGCATTTATTTTTTATTTTCGAATTTAAAACTTTTTATCAGTTTATTTTAATGCGGCGCATCCCTGGTTAAGGATGCGGCGCATCTTCTATTCTGATCCGTATTTATTCCAGGCTCGATACGGCGTATCTTCTTCCATAAGATACGGCGCATCGACTGACCTGATGATTTTCATTTTTAATTTTTATGTTTTATTTTTTCCTAACTACTAATGTATTATGCAAGTTTGAACCTTTCTTATCTTAGGTGTGTTTTGAAGCCTTGGTGGTATTATAGATTCCTGCATTTCCTGTGGATACATCGAATATGAAGCTTAAACGTTCTAATCCACAAGAAAGATGATTTTTGCTCTAATACTAATGGAGGATCATACCGAGCAAATCTCAGGGGAGTTTTTCTGTTCTAATTCTTTTATTTTCCAGTTTTTAACCTTTTATACGAACAACGAGGACGTTGTTTAACTTAAGTGGGGGGATTGGAGAATTAGAACACTTAACACTTACTTGTCCTAAACTTTTCAAAATATGCTTAAAATGTGCTTAATATATCAAAATTTAAACTTTTTTAGCATGTTTTTGTTTAAAGTCTAAGTTGCATAGCTGCACACACGACGTTATTTTTAAAATTGCGATTTTTCAAAATTCACAAATCTATGAGTGTGCCTGTGACTTGTAAACTTTAGAACTTGGCTTGTATACTATTCGAGACCACCATAATAAGTATTATTTATATAATTGGAATGACTTGTCTAAATTGGTAAAATTTCTAGGATTACACCCAAATAGCCTTATATGTTATGTGTTATTAGCTAACTACACTGGTTAGTTAACCCCCGTATAAACCCTTTTGTTACTCTCATTTTTAGAGTAAGATACCCCTAGAAAAACACTCAGAGCCATTCCTTTCGTTTCTTACACCTTTGTTAAAATGTTTCGTTACACCTTAAACCTTAGCCTACCCTATAGATTAAAATCCGTGGTTGGTTAATTGCTATAGGCAAAGTGTGTTTCCTTACATTACCTGTGTTTGCGTACGTAATTCATTATCTATGGTTAGGTCGGAAATTGCACAATGCAATTGGAGTGAAAGTAAATAGTGTATATCTTTGAGTTTATTTTTCGTGTGTTTACTACTTTCACTATTACCGTTATTTCTGAAGTCATGAAAAGTATGGAAAAATTATCCAGAATTATTGTTTTGGTGATGTGGTGAAATTTTACACATCTATGTTTATGTTATTATAAAAAAAAAAAAAAAAAAAAAAAAAAAAAAATCGAAAAAATGAGAAAAGAAAAAGAAAAAAAAGAAGAAAGTTGGAAGAATGATAAACCAACGATGTAAAGTTATGTAAGTGGTCGATATCACCACTAGTTGTTGTATATTATATCTATGGATTGAATGGGAGTTGGCAGTTATGGGAACGTCAACTAAGGTTTATTCTTTGATTAAGATCTTGTTGAGTATAATTCGTGTCTACCTAAAGCGTGTGTTTCAAGTGTTAAAGCGTGAGTTATTCTATGATATGAGTCTTATTCATGGGATGGTTGGGATAGTGATTAACCACACTTAGGATTTTAATTTATTTGTTTTGTTTATTTTTTATTTTACACCAATTTATATCCCAAATATTATCCATACCCTTTATTATTCTTTATCCAACGAAACCTTTGATTTATTGAGATTAGGGATTTGAGCAATCTTAAGTATCGTAGTCGTGGATTCGGCTATGTATTTATGATTTTGTCGCCCTTTTTGATATATTATTATTGGTGAAGTTTGGACCTATCTTTAGCCTATTCGAGTTAAGGATTTGAGCAATTGCAAGTATCGTGTTCGTGGATTCGATCATGTATTTGTGATTTTTTCGCCTTTTATGGAATTTGAGATCGATAGTGATTAAGAATAATTAACCCTTAAGCCTAAAAACCCTTTTTACCGCTTTAGACTTGTTATTCCTTTGCTTTAGTGGAGGAGATGTGTATACTTGCCAAGCTTATGATAGAATATTCGTCGCGACTGGACAGTTAAACGATTAGATTTGCTTTTATCGAAATATTTTATTTTACTTCTAATTCGTTAAGTGTTTAGTTGTGTGATTATGACAAAAACGAATACATGCTTAAATATAAAAATAAATCCTAATATCCTTTAGGATACATTTTCATAAGATTAATTCTAAGGTTTACTTGGGGACAAGTAAAGTTCAAGTGGGGGGATATTTGATGAACTCAAATAAGTACATTTTATTACTATCATTTATCCTAATAATTTGACTTGTTTTATTATATTATGTATGAGGATTGATACTTAATCGTTTACTTTTGTAATTCTCAGTTGAAAACAAGCATTTGGTGAAACTTGGCGATTTTGGACTAATTATGGGGCAAAACATGCAAGAAGTTAAGAGTCTACTGAAATGTACAAGATCAAGACTATTCTGCTCCAGATGCGCCGCATCTCACTTATGACATGCGCCGCATCGCTATCAAGATCTCACCAGATACGATCCAAGATACAAGAGGACATGCGCCGCATCTATAAATGGAGTTACGCCGCATCTTCTGGCGGTGTACGAATATTCCTGAATATTATAATCTTGGACCCCACGCGAAGTTAAGTCAATGCGCCGCATCTACTTACTAGATGCGCCGCATCCTACCCTCAGATAGAAACTATAAATACCCCAAGACCAGACGAATTTCGTGGGACACATATTATATACGAAAACCGAAGACCAGAAACCTAGGACGAATTCAGTCAAGGCAGCAGCACAAGACACACCCAAATCAAAGATACAAGAGCTGTAAGAAGGTGCTGCATGTGTTTAATTCATTAAGTAGTTTTGTTTTATTGTGTTAGTAAACTTTAATTCATCAAGATTGGTGGCTTGTGTAATGTGACAACGGAAAGATTGCACTCCCTTAAAACTGCTTTCTCATTAATTAAAGTTTATATGTTGATGTCATTGGTGACTTTTATTAGTGCATTGATAACCTCTGTGTCTAGCTGAGCGTTGATCGGGTCTCCATGCCTCTGCCCTCGCCTGTTTATTAGATCGCCTATGTATTCTATGGTCTGTAGAAAAGTAGGAGAAAGATAAATGGGATAGTCATAAGTAATCATTAAGGGTTTACTCGCCGATAAGATTAGAACCAACGAGAAAGGACTTAATCTCGGTGCGTTGCATCGAACTATACACTTCATATAACACTAGCAATAAAACAAGTGACAAACTACTTATCATAAGGACAGCCCTCTTATTGTCTCGAGTATTTATCTGTGTACGTGTGTGCTACTTGCTGATTCGTGCCTATTGGTTTAGTTTATTATTTAATTGCAACCAAATCATGCCAGTCTCTCAGGCTGAAACCCCTTGCGTTAGAATAGGTTGTATAGCTAACTTAATATATTAAAATACTGATTAGAATAACGAGATAATACGTTCCACTCTTAGTGATCGACACTCTACTTACCATTATATTCATACTGACCGGGTACACTGCTCGTTAAGTGTGTGTGTTATTGATAAGTCGGCTAAATATAAATTTAAAACTTGAGTAGGCATTAAAACTGCTAAACCGCAACGACACATCGCACCGCATCAGTGGTGGAGGAGGTAGTATGATGGGTCCTTGTGGTGGTGTGAGGAGGTGCTCAAGGTAGGAGAATTGAAAACTCAACTCATATCTAAGGCACATGATGAGGTGTTGGTTGTGGTGACAACAAGGACAACTTAGGGTATGTGGTTGTAGGGGATAAAGAATGGGATGACCCATTAGTGGTTGTGGTGATGGTGAGAGTGAGGATGATGATGTGTTACTCCCAAGCTCAAAGGGAGTTGAAGGTGAGAGGGTAAGTGTAAGTGCCAAAGGTTGTGGAGGATATGGTGGAGGTAAGGATGTGGTAGTCCTAAAGGTGGAGGAGGATGATGATGTGGTTGGCCCAGTTGTGGTGGCCTTAGATGGAGCTAGAGCTGTAGAGATTAAGGAGGTTGATTTGGTTGAGGTTATTGGTGTGTGTACATCTTCATCATCATCTAAGGTGATATCAATGAGAATCATCTCATTGGTTGGTTTGGGGTTTAACCTTGGCTTATTGGTTTTGTGGGAAGTAGTAGCCATGGTGGAAGACATGATAATTGTATGATGATTGTGTGATGGTGAGGGAGAGCAATGCATGATATGAGCTTATATAGCCAAATCAAAGTATGAAAGGATGGATAGGATGGTGGATTTAGGGATTTGGGTGTATTGGAACCAGGTTATGTTTGCAGATTTCCAGGAAAAGAAAGTCAAAAAGTGGAAGAGAACAGTTAAATTCTTCTTCCCAGGGTAAGGTACCACTAAATAACCCACGGCACCACTAAATTTAGTGGAGCCGTGGCCTGCAGTTGAATTTAGTGGAGCCGTGGCCTGCAGTTGACTCTTTTTCCAGTTTTACATGTTCTAGGCTGCCTAAAATAGGTAATTCTGGGTGGACTGTTTTGCAGCAAATCCCAAAGCCTCAATCCACTAAACAATAATCACATAGAATTCCTAACACTAGTCTCAACTAGCAACTAATATGATCATGTGATTATCTATGTTTAGGTAACTATTAAGCATGCATCATTCCAAGCAATTTTATCATCTAGTGCATGCAATAAAATAAAAGAAAATGTATGAACTAGACAAAGCTCATAAAGATAATAAAACATAAAGATTGATAATCTTAATCAAAGTAACCAATTGTCAAGCAAGAAATGTTAAGACAATTCAAACTAGTTTATGTTAAATGGACATTGCCATAACCCCATTAATAATATCTTAATAATACTTAAGTGAGTGACACTACTTAAGTTAATAATCTCTAGTCTTTTCTCTACCCCAAATTCTTTATCTTGTTCCCAAGTCCCTTGATTGCCTTGCCAATAGACTTGAACTCCCTGATTGTTTGCTCATGCATCGAGACTTGTCAATTGCACATTGTTGTTTGCCTTCTCATTATGGCAGATAGGTTGGTTTGGCCGAATTCAAGGTCGGTGGTTCGTTTGAATGATGAAGTGTCAAGGTTACGAAAGTAGGTGTCGGGAGAGGGAGTACGAGGATGAGACGTTCCTTCTTCGTTCACCTCATCATCGCCCTCATCCATAGGTTGAGAAGACGAACCATGACCGAAGGAAGAAGAAGAGAGAGGAATATTGGAAGTGGATTTATGACCATGCTTGGACCCTTTGTCCTTACGTTGCTTTGTGCGATGTTGTGGTCCACCAAGGGGTTTCATGATGGGATTGACTAGGACATAGCTAACATTATCAAGATGTGGGAAATTTTCCATGACCCACTTGAAGAGACGAGTAAGCAACATACCGTATGACATGAGCTTATCGGAACGACTATGAATGTTGGCCATCCTTTTGGCCATGTAGTATGCGAGGTTGCATGGCTCCTCGATACTAAGACAGTAAAGCATGTGGGCGAGACTCCCCGAAACGTGATCTCGGTTGCCCGCAAGGCTCAATACGTTCTCACGTAGAAGAAGTTCCCAACTTCTAAGGTCGGGAATGAGTTCTTTTTGGTATATTTTGTTGGGTTCAAGATGGACAATAGAACCATCACGCTTTTGATACGTGTTGGTGACTCGAGGAGTTTGGATGTGTTGTTTTATGGCTTCAAGGTTGGGGATTTCGGTACGATAAGTACCTTCATTTTCAAGATTATAGAAAAGTGACTCTAGGGAATGGTCTTCAGTGTATGCAAACTGACCATACGAAGGAACACCGAGAATCTCACCAAGCTCGGAGATGGACAAAATGATGTTTTGGTTTTGGATCCAAAAATCAAGGAAGACATTACCCTCAAGGTCATTGAAGGTGCGGCCTCGACTATAAAATTCGAGGACAAAACGAGGACAAATTTGATCATTTATTTTGTATAAACAATCAAAGTCAATAGTAGGGAAGCAAGCTTGGATGTTATCCAAGAGAACGAAAAGAGCATCGACTACACGACCTTCGTGTATATATCGATCTTGGACTTTAGCAAGATGAGCTTTTTGCTCATCGGGGATGTTTGGATCGTCTAATAGACGGGGAATGTAAGGTTTGGTATCTTGATAATCCGTACGAGGCATTGTTACCTACAAAAATATAACTTTGTATATGTTAACTTGTTCCATTTTAATGATCACATTCTTAGTGTGTGTGTGTGCCTAAATGCAAACAATGTGGAGGTGCGGTAATCTCGACTCTAAAATAAAAATAATGAGATTACCCAAACGCTCCTAACTTCACTATTGCTCAATCAAATATGTCGAATAATACATATTAATTATGTAATTCGATCCATATTTGAGAGATCATGTATGCATGCAAAAACATTTTTAATTTGCATCAACAATTTACGAAAAAAGTTTCATGATCCTAGTCACATGAACTTTTTCGAAAACGATGAAATTGGGGTGTTTGGCAAATGCCTCAACTTGGCGCCCAAAATCTTAAAATTGAAAAGCCTCAATGTTAATCATTTCTAATCCAATTTTAATCATCCTAGACATGATTTCACCACAAATAATTAATCTTAATCCGATTTAAGTGGTTAAAATCAGAATAGGTTATGCAATATAAGTGGGTTTATAAAAATCCTAGTTTTAGGGAATCATGTAAGTACTACATTGTCTAATCCTAGTCCTAATTGCATAAAAGTTCAACAAAAATTGAAAACCCCCAATTCGATTTTATGCATAAGAACAAACCCTAGACTCAAATTGAAAAGAAATTAAAGATAATTGACTTACAATTTGTGTTGTAGTGATTAGGATTGTTTGATTGCAATGCCTCGATCTTGATTAGCAAGAGTGTAATTGGATTTTGGTGTTGGGTTCGGTTTTTGACAGCAGTAGGAAGTTGGTGTATTTTTTTTGAATGGGTGTGCAGAGAGAAAGGAAGGAAAAACGGGCCTTCTCAGACATACGGTACCACTAATGTTTAGTGGTGCCGTGCCACTTTAGTGGAGCCGTGTGTCTGTGAGACCCATTTTTGTTCTGTTTCGACTCTTGACTGATTAATCTTACTTATTTAGTTAGACTTTTTGACGCGAGAAAAAAGTTTATACCTAATAAACTCTTTGACGAAGACGGTTAGGCGAGATGATAAGGAATGACCTTAGTATTTTCAAGGAAATGCCTAAGTTGTCATTTGAGGAAAATGAGGATTGACTTTTAATATTTCCTGTGAAATAAGCAGAAGTCATGAGTCGAGATTTAGAGGATGACTGCAATATTTCCAATGAAACATTTAATTAGTCATGAGCGGAATTGGACGAATAACTCATAGAGTTATGAAGCAAGACGAGGAAAATGACTTCAATATTTCCAGTGAGATATTAAAAAGTCACATGACGAGACGTACGGAATGACTTAATATTCCAATGAAATATTTATCAGTCATGAGACGAGACGTAAGAAATGACTTGATATTTCCAGTGAAATATCTAAGGATCATAAGGTGAATGAGGGAGATGACTTAAAAATTCATGAAGCGAGAGGTAAGGAATGACTTCAATATTTCTAGTTAAATATTGAAATATTCATGAGTGGGATGAGAAAGATGACTTAAAAAGTCATAAGACGAGACGTGAGAAATGACTTCAATATTTCCAGAGAAACATTTAGAAAGTCATGAGATGATATTTGAGAGATGAATTCAATATTTCCGAAGAAATATTCAAATAGTCATAAGAGGGGTGTGGAGAACGTATTAGTTAGAATATTGACGATGTTGTCCTTTAAGGGAAACTTTTCCAAGAGAAGATTCTTTTGAGATCATCGTGACGGAGGAGATGACGTACTTTGATAAGCTTCGTACATGAGCAATCCACGGGGTTCTCGGCTGTCACTCTTCACAGGAATGTTGTTTAGATGGATATCTCACTTGATTTGAGGTTGTCTCATCCATAGTGCTTGTTGTCATGCCTTTCTGGCGCTTACGTATTCGGATTCGGTCGTGGAGATAGAAAGAATGGTTTCTTTCATGGAAAACCAAGAAGTTTGACAACAACCTATGAGGGTACAAATATCACTCTTTCTTTATCGATCCACCTTATCTCTCGCATTATCAGGGTTGGTATAGAAAACAATTTTTACACCAATCCCCTTGAGATATCATAATCTCAAATGTATAGTGCCCTTTATGCATCGGAAGATTCATCAAACACTTTAAGGTAAGAAGTTTTGGGATCCTTCTTACAAGTGGGCACAAAGCCAGACACTAGACATGATAATGGGCCTGCTTGCCGCTAGGTAAATTAAATTACCTATCATGCCCCTAACCTAGTAATATCCGCGCACTCACCTTCATCGTCTCTTGTGAGATTTGTTTTTGCGGATATGGGCGTTAAAATCGATTAAGATTTTTCTAAGCTAAGTATCTTATACATATATAGCATACTTAGGCTTATGAGGATACTTTCTTCAAGTAATATTATATACGGGCTAGGGAAGAAACTTGATTCACTCATCATTTCTCATCTCAAACTTGTCACGCATTGATGAGTGTGTAAATACTCATCATTTTATACCCATAAAAGACACTAAAATGACCTAAAACACCCAATATATATTGCAGATATCCTTGGTTTGTGTTTTATGTGTTTCAGGTACTGAAGGATTGAAAACGGAACGAAAACGAATATTTTTGGATCGACTAGACAACAATTGATCAAGTGAAGACAAAAGTCAAAGACAAAGTCAAGTCAACCCCCAAAAATACCAAAATGACACAAATGGTCCTTGGATTTTCAGAATATTACAACAATGGTCCCTCAAAGTTAAATCAAATCCATTGTTAAATCCTAAAAATAAACCCACCCATTTCTATCCTAACTTAAATAACCCATCCAAATAATTAAACCCAGCCCACCAAAACAGATAACCCAGCCCAAGTCCAATCCCTACAACCCGACCCACCTTTTCTAAACTAATACCGGTTTGACCCCAGTCAAACCCACCCTTCTTCAAAACCATTACCCGCCAAACCATACCACCATAGCCACCACCCTTATCCCTGACACAACCACCAATCACCTCACCCCTCCTCCTATCCCACTCCACCTAACAAGCCAAGAAGCATTAATTGCTTCTTCCCCATCACAAGTTACCAGACCAAGTGGTATTTTCCACTCACACCATTTTGGCGCCAAAATCCATTTAGATGACTGAGATGAGTTCAAGCTAATCCAAGGGCTTCAAAGTGATCAGAGGAAGATAAGAGGCTTATCCCACTTAGTTGTAGTATAAATAGAACCATCTTGTAGCCTATTAGGGCAAGTAGTTAATTTTATTTAATCGCATTGTACTTTAATTATTTAAGCTTTATAAAATTTAGTTTCCAGTTATCTTTACAAGTTATTTTTAGTCTGTTTATCATTAATCCTTGTACCATTTCCATTAGTTAATGAAAATTTCATGTTTTCAAGTTTCCATGGTGTACTGTTGATCGAATCAAGTTAATTGTTTGTTTAAAAAGCCTCTTTTCTGTTTCTATAAGCTCATATAAGCTTAATATAGCTTAGTGTGAGCTTATTTTAGTTCAGTTCAGTTTTAATTCAAGAAATCCAAGAAAAGTCAATGAAAGTCAAAGAAGCTCACAATAAGCAGTTCAAATGGAATAAGCTGTTCTGGAAGAGTAATTTGGTGTTCTAGCTTGTTCTTGTCAACCCTAGTGTAGTTCTGATCTGTTGCCTTGGTTTCATAACCTCAGCAATTTGTAAGCATATTTCCAAATATCATGGTTTACTGTGCAACTACTTATTTTATTGCTTATCTGCTTTTTCTAAGCTTATCTGACTTTATTAATGATATTTGAAGTTAATTAGATAGGTTGTTATAGCTTAAATTAGTTTTTGCCTTAAATAGCTCAAAAAGCCAAAAATAGCTTATATATAGGACAGCTTATTAGACTGCTTAATTTCCATTCTAAGTCACTATTTAAAGCTTATTATACTTAGTGGTCATCCTAGAATCCAAAACCTAGCTTAAAATTATCTGTTTCCTTTAAAAATCCATAACAGCCCTTCATTAAGGGGTGGTTTGGTTTAAGCTTATTCTCAGGTCAAATTAGCTTAGCACTGTTCAATTACCACTTTGTCAACTTTGATTGAGCTTATTTGAGTCCATATAAGCTGATTTTAGGAGGTGATAAACTGTTTTAAGTTGTTTTGAGGATTTGAGTTAGTAGGTTCATTTATGAAGTCTGATATGCCAAAATAAGCTCTTAATAAGCCTGAGCTTATTTGGTCAGTGTTTTTGATAAACTTAGGTGAGATTTAATGGTTTAAATGAGAATTCAAGAGTTGGATTAGGCTCACTTTGGTTTGTACCATTTTGTGCAAGTCTGCACAGATCAGCAGACCCTTTGATCCTTTTGCTTATTTTGGAGCTTGTTTAGTGCTTATTTCTGTGTTATTGTGGCTTATTCAGTTTTCATCTTAGCTTATTGTTAGTTGCTTAACTTATCTCAAAGTTCCTTTAGCTTTTTAAAAGCTTATCAGCCTTTTAGCAAAAAGCCTTGGGCTTTGTCCTTTTTTAGCCACTGATCAGCAATCATAAGCTCATTTTGAGCTTATTTTGGGTTTTCAAAAATAAGTTCTTTTCAAAAGTTGCTTATTGGTTAGTGCTTTTCAAGTTTGCAAAAAGAAAATCAAAAAAAAATAAATAATAATAAATAAAAACAAAAAGGCATAACCAGGGGTCGAACCCTGGTCTCCTAGCACACACACCCAACACCCAACCATCTGCCCTAGGGACTTATTTCAGTTAACCTTTGCATAATTTTTTATTTAACCAAGTTTTCCAATTTTAGCTTATTACCACTGTTTGCTTAATAACAGCTTATCTGAATAAGCTGTTGGCTCACTTTTATTTTTCCTTGATTCTGCTTATCATTAAGTAGTTTCCTGGAATTTTTCATAATTTTCCAATTTCATTTAGTATTTTTAATTAAATTTTCTTTTACGTTTAGTTTTTAAATCATAAAAAAAAATATAAACTCAGAAAAATATAAATCTTTTTTCTAAAATTTTCTTTTATCATTTATAACTTAGGAAAAATAATTTAGAACTTGTAAGATTAAATTTTAGAGATTTTGGTTTTTAATCCCGTTTTTAGAATTCCCGTTTCGCGTTTTTAGTTTAATTTGTTTAGATTTTAATTTTACTTGAGAATTTGTTTCTCAATTAGAATAAGCAAACAAAATTCCATAATCCCAATCATCAATCACTCTAATTCCAAACCTTACACGATATCCTCCATTCTCACCTTGTTGGGACACGACCCGGGTAATCACTTACTTGGTATCACACATACACATCGTATTCACGTGTTTTTGTAAGATAACCTTTTTCCTAAGAGGTTGACTTGTCAATTCCCGCGTATCACGCGTATCCGTCTGATATTAATTATATATATATACTTTAGCACGGATCAAAATTTTGGCGCCGCTGCCGGGGAGGTTGTGTTGCGACAATATCGTTGAGATTTAAAACGATTAGTGACTTGAGATCCTTCTTTCAGAAGTTTCCACTTTCATAAACCCCATAAAATACAAAAATATTTTTCTTTTCTTTTCTATATATATTATCATATAAAAATAAAAACCCAAAAACATTTCTAGTTTTCTTGTGTAAAATAAAAGATAAAAGCAAAATCAATATAATATTCCTCAACTTGGAGTATTATCATAATAAGTTCCTAAACAAAAGATTAAAACTTGCCTTTGTGTCGCTTGCGAATTCGGCTCACCTTTGATTGATAAACAAACTCTAACGGAGGTTTCAGGAGGTTTGGCATTAAATTGACAAACCGAAAGGAGCGGGTTTTTAAGGAGCATTTATTGCCCACCTTTGCTCCTCCGCCACTCTGTGCGTTTTTCTTTCAGAGAGCTACCGTACGCTTGTTGATTTAAGGTTTAAGTTCCTTGAGTTTTGCTTCGATCTTGTTTTAATTGAATTGTTTTATTTAGTGCATGCGCACTCGTTCTTCTACGTTGACAAGTCCTTTACGTGAACTCGTAGATATTTCGAGAAGACGTAATCGTAGACGTGCTGCCCGAATAGTCGAACCCGAGATTCGTACTATTCCCATTGATAAAATGGCAAACAATCGAACAATGGCGGAGATGCTCCAAGCACCCACCGAGGGTTACGGAGATGCCATCGTTTTACCACCAATCGATTCTGATCATTTTGAATTAAAAACGCATTTGATTCAACTCGTGTCTACAAACCAATTCCACAGGTTTGAACGAGAAGATCCGTATGCACACATCCGTTGGTTCAACAAGTTGACCTCAACCATCAATTACAAGGATGTGCCGCAAAAAGTTATCAAATTGATGCTATTTCCATTTTCTCTCGAAGGGGCAGCCCGGATTTGGCTGGAAAAAGAACCCCCTCGATCTATTGAAACATGGGAAGATCTCGTACAAAAATTTGTCAATTATTTCTTTCCTCCGTCAAAGACGACTAATCTGAAAAATGAAATTTCTGGATTTCGTCAAAGTTTCGATGAAAACTTCGGAGAGGCATGGGAACGATTTAAAGATCTCCTAAGAAAATGCCCGCATCATGATTTCACGGAGTTACAACAGATCAATACGTTTTATAATGGGTTGAATGGAAACGATCAAGATTCTCTAAACGCTGCCGCCGGTGGCAATATCTTGAATCGTCGACCTAAAGATGTGCTTGAAATTTGCGAGAATAAATCAAAAGTTCCTATTTCTCGAAACAAAGTGAATGTTCCTATCACTCCTGCTTCTTCATCCGGTAACTCATCAGAGTTAACCGCACCGTTAGCCGCTCTAACGGACGCAATTCGTTGCATGATGAAGGAAGTGAAAGAAATTAAGAGTGAAATTCATAAACCGGAACAAATCAAATCCATAAACAAAGTGTGTGAAACTTGTGGTGGCCCGCATGCGTATTACGATTGTCAAGCAACCGATGCTTCTGTTTACCAAGCTTCTGTAGCTGCAGTAAACTACAATCAAAACCGACCGCATGCTGAAACTCATTACCGAGCACCAAATGCTATGGTACCACCTGGTTTTCCACCCGTGCCAAATCAAAATAATCAAAATCGCTTTGTTCAAAATCAAGGACAAAATTTCAACAATTCTCAGAATTTCAACCAAAACCGTAACAATTTCAACTAGCCTTATCAAGCTCCGAATCAACATGTTTATCAACAACCTCCTCAAGCTCCTTTGACTAATGATTTCATGAAAATTACTGAGTCCAGCATGCGTTCGATGCAGACTCAAATCAATAATATGAAAGTCGAGTTGAGAAAGGAAATTGATACTACGATGTCTCGTCAAACAAATGAATTGAAGAATATGATGGGCAGTTTCATGAATATGAACATGAACCAATCTTCTTCATCTTCCGGACGACTTCCGAGCAATACCATTCCTAATCCTAATGCTGAGTTGAAAGCCGTCACCACTCGAAGTGGTAAGACGCATAATGGACCCTCGACTCCTATGCCCCCTCCACCGAGGGAAGTGAATCGAGATACTGAGGTGACAACGGACAAGGTGCATTTCTCAAGCCCACAAAGTACCGCACACGTCCAACCTCCAGATGTCCAAATTCAAGTTCCGGAACCCGATGTTCCGAAGACCAATCCTAAGCCTTCGATTCCATATCCTTCGAGGCTTAATGATCAGAAGCTTAGAGACAAAACGAATCAACAGATGGAGAAATTCTTTAAAATCTTCAGTGATTTGCACTTTCACATAAGCTTCGCTGATGCTCTCATTCTTATGCCCAAATTTGCATCTACACTCAAAAGCTTACTGAGCAACAAGGATAAGTTGTCTGAGATGGCAAAGACCCCACTAAACGAACAGTGCTCGGCGGTTCTCCTCAAAAAGCTTCCCGAAAAGCTCGGAGACCCCGGCAAGTTTTTAATCCCATGTGATTTCTTGGGGATGGTTCAGTGCTCAGCCTTGGCCGATCTTGGCGCAAGCATTAACCTTATGCCACTCTCAGTATGGGAGAAATTATCTCTTCCAAAGCTTACATCTACTTGCATGACTCTCGAGCTAGCGGACCGTACTATAAAACGTCCACTTGGAATAGTCGAGGATGTCATTGTGAAAGTAGGAAAGTTCCATTTTCCTACTGATTTCGTTGTGGTAGACTTTGATGCCGATCCTCGAGTTCCACTCATACTGGGGAGAGCTTTCTTAAGAACGAGTCGTGCTGTCATTGATGTATATGCCAAAGAATTAACCATTCGAGTTGATAATGAAGCCATCACGTTTAACATTAATCAGGACTCTAAATCTCTAACCACCAAATGCAACATTGCTACGGTTAATCAAAAATCTGATTTCGTAATTGCTTCCAAAAGAAGTGATTCGATGCTTTCAAGATTCACGGTTAAGAGTCCTTCACAAAAACGTGCTGAGCTCAAAACAAGGGAAATTACCCCTGGTTCAAGCAAATGGTTTGAAAGTTGTGCTACAGAAGTTAAGAGTGTTTTTGACTATGATGAACAAGAATCGGAGATCACATCGGAAGTGGTGAAAATTGCTAGCTCTAAGAGCACACAACTTGTCCCACTTTCGGAATCGGTTTATCGTGTTGAAATTGTTGATTCTGTGGATGAAACTAAAAATCCTACTTCATCTGATCCTACTATTGCTCTCTCTTCCCCCTCTCTGACTCCATTTGAGGGAGGTGACTTCATCTTGGGAGAGATTGAGGCTTGTTTATCTTGTGATTCAATTCCATCTGGAATTGATGATGGTGTGTTTGACCCGGAGGGAGACATTCTTCGAATTGAGAAGTTGCTTAATGATGATCCATCATATCTCCCTCCGAAAGAACTTCATAATGAGGAAATCAAATCTGTTGAAAATTATGATGATCTTCCGGAGGTCGAACTTAAGGACTTGCCACCTCATCTCGAATATGCATTTTTGGAGGGTACCGATAAATTACCCGTCATAATTGCTAAAGATTTAAATGATGAGGAGAAAACCGCTCTCATAAAGGTTTTAAAGTCACACAAACGAGCCATCGCTTGGAAACTTTCCGACATTAAGGGTATTAACCCGGAATTTTGTACACACAAGATTTTAATGGAAGTTGACTTTAAACCAGCGGTTCAACATCAAAGAAGGGTTAATCCCAAAATTCACGAGGTTATCAAATAGGAGGTTCTTAAACTCCTTGATGCCGGATTGATTTACCCTATCTCGGATAGTCCTTGGGTGAGCCTCGTTCATTGCGTACCTAAAAGGGGTGGCATTACCGTTATTGAAAATGATGAAAACGAGTTGATTCCTACTCGATTGGTAACGGGATGGCGTGTATGCATTGACTACCGAAAGTTAAATGACGCCACCCGTAAAGACCACTTTCCTTTACCCTTCATGGACCAAATGCTCGAAAGACTAGCGGGAAATGAATACTATTGTTTCCTTGACGGTTTCTCAGGTTACTTCCAAATTCCCATTGATCCGCAAGATCAAGAAAAGACCACTTTCACGTGCCCTTATGGAACGTTTGCCTACCGACGCATGCCTTTTGGCTTATGTAATGCTCCGGGCACGTTTCAAAGGTGTATGATGGCCATTTTTCATGACATGATCAAAAAGACTATGGAGGTCTTTATGGATGATTTCTTGGTCTTTGGGGATTCTTTCACCACATGTCTCTCCCATTTGGACTATATGCTTAAGCGGTGTGAAGACACGAATCTTTGTCTAAATTGGGAGAAAAGTCATTTCATGGTCAAAGAGGGCATTGTCCTCGGCCATAAGATTTCAAAGAACGGGATTGAGGTAGATAGAGCTAAAGTTGATGTTATTGCTAAGCTACCTCATCCCACAACCGTTAAAGGCATTCAGAGTTTTCTTGGTCATGCCGGTTTCTATCGTAGATTCATTCAAGATTTTTCAAAAATTGCCTGGCCGATGACCTGTCTCCTTGAGAAGGAAACTCCGTTTATTTTCTCCAAAGAGTGCATTGAAGCTTTTCAAACTCTTAAGAAAAAGCTTACTGAAGCACCAATCTTGGTTGCCCCCGATTGGGACCTACCTTTTGAACTTATGTGCGATGCAAGTGATTTTGCCATAGGTGCGGTCTTGGGGCAACGAAAAACAAAACACTTTCAGCCTATACACTATGCTAGCAAAACTATGACCGAGGCTCAAGCTCATTACACCACAACGGAAAAAGAATTATTAGCCGTGGTGTATGCTTTCGAAAAGTTTCGGCCATACTTAATCTTGTCAAAAAGCATAGTGTATACGGATCACTCGGCTCTCAAATATCTCTTTGCAAAACAAGATGCAAAGCCGAGATTGCTCCGATGGGTTCTCCTCCTGCAAGAATTTGATATCATCATCCGTGATAAAAAAGGAGCGGAGAACCTTGCTGCTGATCATTTGTCCCGATTAGAGAATCCTCACCAAAGTGTGCTCGATAAAAAGGAAATAAATGAAACATTTCCTCTCGAGACACTTAACGTGGTATCTTTTCGTGGTGATTCTAGTACCCCATGGTTTGCCGATTTTGCAAATTACCATGCGGGGAACTTTGTTGTGAAAGGGATGTCGTCCCAACAAAAGAACAAATTCTTCAAAGATGTGAAGCATTACTTTTGGGACGACCCCTACTTGTTTAAAGTATGTGCGGATCAAGTCATCCGGCGGTGTGTTCACGGCCAAGAAGCCGTTGATATTCTTAAGGCTTGCCACAATGGACCCACAGGGGGACATCATGGTGCCAACTACACCGCCAAGAAGGTGTTTGATTCCGGTTTCTATTGGCCCACAATCTACCGTGATGCCCATGACTTAGTCAAATCTTGTGACTCTTGTCAACGTCACGGGAAGATCTCTCAAAAAGATGAAATGCCACAAAACGTCGTTCAAGTTTGTGAAATCTTTGACGTTTGGGGCATTGACTTTATGGGCCCGTTCCCGTCTTCACGAGGGAACAAGTATATACTCGTGGCTGTCGATTATTTGTCTAAATGGGTCGAAGCGAAAGCACTCCCCACCAACGACGCCCGAGTAGTGTGTAAATTTTTGAAATCGCTCTTTTCTCGGTTTGGAACTCCCCGTGCTATCATTAGTGATCGCGGTACGCACTTTTGCAATGAACAATTTGCAAAAGTCATGCTTAAATACGGTATTACTCACCGTCTTTCTACCGCGTATAACCCACAAACAAGTGGACAAGTGGAGGTTTCAAACCGTGGTATTAAAAGAATCTTGGAAAGGACCGTAGGTGAAAACCGTGCATCTTGGTCAGATAAACTAGATGATGCACTTTGGGCCTTTCGTACAACTTACAAAACACCCATCGGGTGTACTCCTTACAAGCTCGTGTATGGAAAGGCGTGCCATCTGCCGATCGAGCTCGAGCACAAAGCTTATTGGGCCTTAAAACATGCCAACTTCGACCTAAAGTCCGCGGGTGATCACCGCAAAGTTCAACTCAATGAATTAAATGAACTTCGTGATCAAGCCTACGAGAACTCTTTAATCTACAAAGAGAAAACAAAGAAAATCCATGACTCAAAAATCAAGAACCACGTTTTTAACGTTGGTGATCGAGTCCTTCTTTTTAACTCTAGATTGAAGATATTCTCGGGTAAACTTAAAACCCGTTGGACTGGACCATTCACCGTTGCCAAAGTTTTTCCTTATGGCACCATCGAGTTATCTCAAACCGATGGACCAAACTTCAAGGTGAACGGTCATAGGTTGAAGCATTACTTTGGAGGGGACATACCACCCATGGTTGTCCCGGATCTCCAAACTTTCCCCATGGACCAATGAATTCGGGGTCAAGTCAAGCTAGTGACTCGGTTAACAAAAACATTAGCATTGCATGGGTAAACGCCCATGTTTCTGACTTCTTTCTATTTTCTGACACTAAGTGTGGGGGAATCCCACTGTGCTATGCTCTTTTGTGTTGTTTGCTCTGATTTTCAGGTTTCCCTTGGATTGGGATGATTGCCGCGCCTGTTTTCAATCCAGCCGCCCAATATCCTATCCTTTTGCTAACGATTATCTAGGGATATCTTTTTAATCCTGTTTGTGAAAATAGAGATTTCTTTCACACACTTGGCTATTAGTATTACCTTTTTACGTTCAAACGTGTCGGCATAATAGCCGGTACTTTGAATATTGAGGGCAATATTCAATTCTAAGTGTGGGGGGGGGGGGGGAATTCTATCGAATTTTGTCACATATGTACCTTCTAGTGCCCTAGTACCCCCGTTTTGGCCAAAATTTTAAATTTTTTTTTCGTTTTTAGATAAGAAATTGCAATAAAAAAGAAGTGTTTAGTCTTGATTAGGTTAGAACAAAGGGAATCCCGACTCTGCCAGAGTATTGATCTGGCTGATTCCTTAACGATTAGACTAAGGTTTTACGATATGTACAAATGAAAATGCTAAGCGTAGAATAGTGGTTTTCTTTAGAGCTTATATAAGTAATCTATGGCTTTTCCTCCCAGGAGATAACTAATCTGACTTAATTAGTGCTTATTTTTCAAACATTTGAACACACAAAATCATTTTTCTTTACGATTTTGAAAAATACTAGTTCAAAGCTTTATTTAAACTTCAGAACAAGCATATGTCATAATAATGTAAAAGTTGAGTAATAAATGTATGTGCTAAAAAGCTACGGTTCAAGATCGGCCTTGGATTCTTATTTCCGGAAGGCGTTTAGGTCTTGGCTACCCTCTTATACCGGTCCTTGGACCTCTAATTCAGAAATGTGTGAGGTCTTGGTCTAACACCCTTGGATCCTCATTTCAGGAATGTTTAGAGTCTTGGAACCATCCGTTGTAACGGTCCTTGGATCCTTTATTCCGAAAGGTGTACGGTCTTGGTTCCCGTGAAACTCCGTTAGTTTATATTGCACAAAGTTAAGTTAAAAAAAAAAAAAAAAAAAAAAAAAAAAAAAGATGAAAAAAATGAAAAAAAGGAGAAAATAAAAAGGAAATAAAATGGAATGATATTGCAAAATGCAATAAATTTTGAAGCTTGCTTGTTGTAAATTTTAAATCTATCTTTCAACTAGTATTAGTCAAAGTTTTATAAAAACGTCGATTTTTGTTATCAAGATTTTGAAAATAAGCACAGTCACCTAAACTTGATAAATGTGGGAGTGAAAAGTTAAGTTTCGACTTACATAGATTATTGATATAAGTAGTGTTAGCATTTTACAAAAAACATTTGCACATTGAGTTTAAACTTAGTTGGGAGTATAAAAAAGAGGGTGACGATTACAATTCCTTGGAGACACCCAGTTTGTGTGAATCCCGTTCCATGATACCATTTTTGGAAATCAAGCATGTTATATATTTTTTGTTCTAGTTTAAATTTCGTGCATTGTATAAAAAATCAAAACGGGGTATGCTTGGTATTCTTTTGATCCTTTCATTACTTCATATGATCGGATTGCTAGGGACTAGCAATAGCTTAGTGTGGGGGATTGATGAGTGTGTAAATACTCATCATTTTATACCCATAAAAGACACATAAATGACCTAAAACACCCAATATATATTGCAGATATCCTTGGTTTGTGTTTTATGTGTTTCAGGTACTGAAGGATTGAAAACGGAACGAAAACGAATTTTTTTGGATCGACTCGACAACAATTGATCAAGTGAAGACAAAAGTCAAAGACAAAGTCAAGTCAACCCCCAAAAATATTCGTTTTCGTTCCGTTTTCAATCCTTCAGTACCTAAAACACACAAAACACAAACCAAGGATATCTGCAATATATATTAGGTATTTTAGGTCATTTTAGTGTCTTTTATGGGTATAAAATGATGAGTATTTACACACTCATCACGCATAATCTTTGAGTGATCATTGTACATTTCTGGAAAAGTTGAGTTTGTCATGATAATCTTTGACAAATATTTGAGTCATGATGAAATGTGAATTTCGTTTCTTTGTGATAGTGCCTACTATGTTAGAATCTAACAACACTACATGCTTAGCATTACTACTAACAAAGGGTGTTTTAAGAAAGCTTACCTTAGCCTGAGGTGTTGCCCTTAAAACTCGACGACTAGACTACCTTTCTTGAAAGCTAAACATATGAGACACGACTTGACTATTGCGACATCAGATTAGTGCAATCACTAATCACACGCCATTTGTTGGACCTCAAGTTTATTTACAATCAGGTTTATCTAGCAAAACAGAAGCTCAAACATTTGGTTCCCAATATCTCATGGGTCCAAAGTTGTTAGTGGCAAACATCCTACGCATTTGTTGCATTTGTTTAGGATGTGAGAATGGAGGGCATATTCCCCATGGTAAGTAACTTTGAGATTGACGGTTATTCCAAGTTACGGGAAAGTTACTTGGATAACTTTATCTTCTAAAGTTACCTATCGGTAGAGAAGTTATTGATCGAGGTTTGGGAGAATTTGTTTTTTTAGGTGGAGGAGTCTTCGACCTAGTGTCGGGTTTTTCAAAATCAAACTCGATGTTTGACAAAGTTTTGTAAATGCTTTTAACTTTCTTTTCACTAGCAGTGGGTGCTTTGACACTATTAGCAACTTTGTGATTTGGTTTAGGACTTAAGTTATTTTTCAAAATTGACCCATATCTGACTTTAGCACCAGACGGTACCACGGTACCATTAAATTTAATGGTACCGTCCGTACCTTTAGTGGTGCCGTCACCTACAGACTCAGATACTTCAGGCTTTACAAATTTTACTTGTTTAGTACTACTTGTAGAAGCTTGGTTTGGGTCAAATCCTAAGCCCGGACGGTCATGTTCACTAAACCTAATGTTTTCAAGCATCTCATTAAGTGCCTTAGTTCCTTCTTCGAACTTAATGATTCTCAAAGCATTTTCTTTGAGTTTCTCATTTTCTTCTTGAAGACTTATGCATGAGTTACATCCTAAGTCTACTTCTTTATTTTTCTCAAGTCTTTTGACTTGATCCTTTAGTTCTAAAACTAGCACTTCAAGTTCATGCAATTTTAATTTTAATGTTTTGTTTCTACCCAAAATTTTAGAACTAACCTCGCATAGTTTATTATATTCGTCATGCAATCTATTGTCATCTATTGACGAATTATCATCACTATAATAAGAAGAGTCAGAATGTACCTCATTAGAAGCTTGATCCATTAGGCATGTTTCATCGTCGGGCTTCTTCTCTTCTTCTTCACCACTATCACTCCAAGAGCCTCCTATGAAAGCTCATTGGTTGTTGGATTTCGGTGGTTTGGGACATTCTCCTATGAGGTGATTAGAATCTCCGCATCTAAAGCATCTCCTATCACTCGTCCCTTTCTTTTCATCTTGAATCTTTTGAAATGACCTCTTTTCATTTCGAGGTTGTCTAGGAAATCTACCTTTCCTCCTAAGGAACTTTTTAAAGTCCCTAACCGCTAGAGCATATTCTTCATCTTCACTATGGGAACTTGAACATTCCTCATCACTAGACTCCTTCTTGGCTTTCAATGCTAGAGATCTAACTCTCTCGCCTTTGCCTTTAACTATATTGAAGTCCTTCTTGATTATCATCTCGTAAACTTTCAAGTTTCCTATTAGTTCATCGAGTGACAATGTCGCCAAGTCCTTTGACTCTTCAATGGCGGTGACCTTTGCTCTCTGATTGAACAAATATTTTCCAACCAAGCCTTCGATGGTGATCAAAGGAATAATGGGGTGTTGAGATTGCGCCAAGCTTGTTCTTAACCTGAAAATAAGAAATACGAAGACACTACGTTAAGTGATTGCGCAGGGGTTGGACCCTGCGAACCACCTCCGGCGTGCGAGTAAGTATGTGTAATGGTAATGTAGGTCGTAAATTTAAAGAGTGAAGTTAACTTACTTAGTTTTTGGCCCGACTATGCTATTTATAGGGGAGAAATAGGGCATAGTGGGCGGTTGCACATAGTTCGGAGATCATGGGGGCGTCCCATGGAAAGTGGTAACCGCTAGGGCTTTGTAGCCCACGATCTCTGTTTTGGCGGGAAAGCCAAGGGATAGAGGAGACGTGGGTTTGACCAGGTCAGGATGGTCCTTCGTGCTAGTCCCTTCGTCAGGAATACCCCGAAGGGCTTAGGGCTTCGATTGGCGGATTCCCACATGGTAACCAGTTCGCAGGCGAATGGTTTTACGCCAATGAAACATGTTAGAAGATTAACCTGGGCCTCCGAAGGGAGGGCTTTCTATAGGCTCGAAGGGGAGTCCTTCGACCCGTTAGGAGGGTACATCATCAAGCCCCCCAGTCGAAAGTGATATATACGTACGAGTATAAATTGCATTCGACTCAAAAAACCTGCTACACTCCATCCCATTTATCACAAATTCGGACGAGATGAAGATAAGTGTTTAAACAAATTCTGCGCAATAAATGCGGCTAATAATTATCCAACTACTACACCCTAGGCTGCAGTAGCTACTATATCGGTATCTCCAAACTTCTTTTCAAAATTGAAAAAAACAGTTTGAAATCCGTATATTTACTCAAACTATGAGTACACGTGTACGGTCAGGGTAAATCGTCAATAGATATGCATAAACTCTTTCTAATCCCTACCTGATCACACTTTTTCTTTGCGCCCAAAATACACATACACAGTACTGTGCTTTGTGCCTCTTCAAAGATTTAAGGTAATTATCCCTCTTCGTTCTCATTGTTACAAATACAAGATGAGTATGGCGGCAAAAAGAATCATTAGGGAACAAAAGTGTACCTTATCAGAACAGGCTTTGGCGGATTTTTTTGAAAAATATCCCCTACTAAAAAAGTATAAAGTGATACTCCCAAGCAGAACCCAAAGTATTTTTGACACTCCGACTGGGTATGTTGGGTTATATGTTCATGCTTTTACAGAATCCAACTTTAGGATTCCTATACATCCACTGATCTTAGAATTTTTACAGTATTATCAAGTTCATATTTCCAGGTTGAACCCATTCGGCTTAGCCAAACTAACCACCTACATTGTCGTATGCAAAGCCTATGGTTATGAGCCCACGCTTAACGTGCTTAGAGGCTTTATCAACCTTTGCCCTGGTGGTGATTGGTTAACCTTAGGTAAAAGAAGTGAGCCTGATGTGCCCTATTTAATAACAAAACCTTTTGCCAATATAAGAAAATGGAAAGGTTTGTTTTTCTATGTGGAAGATAGTATCATACCTCCCCAATATCCAGCATTGTTAGACAAAGACAATCGTTTTGACGAGAAACGCTTTGATGATCCTTTGCCTCACTTCGTAAGAAGCTATTCCCTCTACCAACGTCTTGAACGTCACCCATTTGATGTGCAAACATTTCCTGAGCCGATACTGTTTATGGCGGGGATTGTAGATCATTGGGAAGGCTCTCCCTTGGAACCTGAGATAATCTGCAATGGGAAAAGTATGTATATACCTATTAAAATAAAGTAAATGACTTATCTGATGATATTTATCTCTTCTTCTTGTTTTTCTGTAGGGATGGCATTCAGGAACTTCGTTGTGGCTCGTGGTACTAGGGAAGTTAGTTTTGTCCCTAAAGAGCCAGAAAATATAAGCTACGGAATAGGGTCTCCGTCCATTTCAATTGAGAACGACAAAACTCCTCAGTTTGTGGAAACTGTTGCAGATTCCGATGATCCCCTTATCAAGGAATTTCAAACGAGGCTCGCAAGGTCCTCCGGTGTTTCAGATAAGAGAAGTAGGAAAGCAAAGGCTGCCATGTCTGTAAGGAACCCTCCGAAGAGGAAATTAGCCCTCCCTACTCCTCCAGCGAGAGTTGTGAAGCCCAAGGGATCGCACTCCAAAACCTTTATACCCACTCCTCTAACGATTCCTGATGATCCTACTCCAAGTAAGCTAACATCTTTCATACGTATCAAATGCCATGCATCATATAACTTGTTTTCCTTTCTTTTTTAGGCCTTCCCGATGTTGTGGAACTTCCTGATGCACATGCCTGTCGACAATTGGTTGACAAAATGACGCCTACCAGTTGGAAAGGTGTGTTAAATAACATGTCTATTGAAGAACTTTGTGACTTTCATTCCAAAAGTTACGCTAGGCAGGCTGTTTTGGATAATCATCTTAATTCGAGAACAAGGGAACTAATGCAAACATTGTTGGATGTGAGGGTAAAAATGGATGATATCTTAGCTAAAGAAAAAGCTAGGGATCTGGAATATGATAAGTTGGAGGCTAAATGTAAAGAAGTGATGGAAGAATTTGAGAAGAATCCTTTCGTTCGAGATATGCGAGTCAAAATTGACAAACTCGAAGGCCAACTGAAAGAATCCCAGGTGAGGTGTAATAAATTGAAGGTTGAAGAGTCTAAAGTTTCCATTTATAGAGCCCAAATTGCCGCGCTCGAGTCTAAATGTACAAGTCTGGAGGTCGAAAGGTCTAGGCTAGCTGAGCAGGAGATTAACCTTTTTGATAAGCTCAATGATCTTAAATCCCAGCTGCAAATCTTGGAGAGAGACCGAGCTGAGGTAGTTTCGAGAGTTGTTCCTCATGTGGCGATGGAATTGTACTGCAGCGATGAGGTAGGGGAAGTTATTGGGAGACTTGTGAACGCAGCCATCTTCTACGGAACGTGCACCGCATTGGAAGAAATTTCCCAGACAAAGAAACCCGTTGTTTTGTCGGAGGTGTCTTACTATCGCCCAGATTCGGAGCAAGAGTTTAATGAAGCTGGTGATGCGTTTATTTCAACAAAGTACCCTTATCTTTCCGAGGTAACCAAAGATCCATTCGCTTCAATAGAGGAGCTTTTGGCAAAGAAGCCTATGAAGATCCAACCTTCATCCTCAACAAGGAAATCCAACTCTGCTCTACCTTGAAATTATTCTCAACCTGTTATCTGTTTGAGATAATTTATCTTTATTCCTGTTAGAACAATTTATCTTTTGTGTTACTGGGCTTCGGCCGGTAACTTTAGACAATTGTCCTTTTTTGCGATTATGATAACTAAGACTGTACGTAGTCTTTGTTTATGCTAATTTAGTGGGGTATGTCCCACTTTTATTGTCATGTTTTTCTTCTCTTACGCTCATTTCAAGAGTGTACACATACAACCTAAGGTTATAACCTTATTGTGTGTATTTTGGACCAAGATTTTAAGCAATCGTATAATTTGATTGCGACAGAGGGTCGTGACCCACACCGTCTTTATCCTTAAGTAGAAAAGGGCTTTTAATACCCTAGGACTTCATAGGAAAGTTAATGTGAATTATATTTGATGTTATTTATATACAAGGCGAGTGCCTTGCTACATCCTTCGCATTGAAACTTTTATACTACTTGGCTGGACAAATCTTTGTTGTAAAGAACGAAACAAGAGATTTGAGGGAAATGCGTTATATCATTAATTGGGTAGGGAGGATTACATCATTTTAAGAAATGAATACTAAGACACCTACCATTAATGCTTCTTTCCCTAGATGAGAAGAATGCGTTACATGAAATTGTAAAAACAAACTGAGTGTTTTTTTTTTGTAGTAAGTTTTATACGTAAAACTTACGAAGGTTAGTACCGTTCCAAGTTCTATCCATGACTTCTCCTTTAAGCGTTGCGAGCTTGTACGCACCATTGTCGTAGGCTTCTGATATGACGTAGGGTCCTTCCTATGTTGGCCCTAGTTTTCCCTCGTATTCAGCCTTGCTTGCACTATTCAGACGAAGGACATATTCACCTGGCTTGAGCGTGGAGGGTCGAACTCGGTTGTTATAGTACTTTTCAATCTTCTGTTTGTGGATAGCCTCCCTGATCGAAGCTATTTCTCTTCTTTCTTCCAGAAGATCAAGATTTTCTCGAATCCTTTCACCATTTGTCTTTTCTTCAAAGTTCACAATGCGTTCTGTTTCGATGCCTATTTCAGAGGGTATAACAGCTTTCGTTCCATAAGTGAGGCTAAAAGGAGTCTCCCCGTGGCTTGACTTGGGGTGCGTCCTATGTGCCCACAGAACTTGGGGTAGCTCGTCTACCCACCCATGATGGCTTCGTCCCAATCTCTTCTCAATTCCTTCTATGATATCCCGGTTTGTGACTTCTACTTGTCCATTACCTTGGGGATGATAAACGGAAGTGAATGACTGTTTGATCTTCAGGCCTTCGCAGAAGGTTGGGAACACCCCTTCGGCGAACTGCTTTCCATTGTCGGAGATGATAATGTGAGGGACACCGAAACGACAGATTATGTGTTCCCACACGAATTTCTCCATATGCCTTCCTGATGCGTGCGATGTGTCGTTGCGGTTTAGCAGTATTAATGCCTACTCAAGTTTTAAATTTATATTTAGCCGACTTATCAATAACACACATACTTAACGAGCAGTGTACCCGGTCAGTAAGAATATAATGGTAAGTAGAGTGTCGATCACTAAGAGTGGAACGTATTATCTAGTTATTCTAATCAGTATTTTAATATATTAAGTTAGCTATACAACCTAATCTAACGCAAGGGGGGTTCAGCCTGAGAGACTGGCATGATTTGGTTGCAATTAAATAATAAACTAAACCAATAGGCACGAATCAGCAAGTAGCACACACGTACACAGATAAATACTCGAGACAATAAGAGGGTTGTCCTGATAGATAAGTAGTTTGTCACTTGTTTTATTGCTAGTTTTATATGAAGTGTATAGTTCGATGTAACGCACCGAGATTAAGTCCTTTCTCGTTGGTTCTAATCTTATCGGCGAGTAAACCCTTAATGATTACTTATGACTATCCTATTTATCTTTCTTCCTACTTTTCTACAGACGATAGAATGCATAGGCGATCTAATAAATAGGCGAGGGCAGAGGCATGGCGACCCGATCAACGCTCAGCTAGACACAGAGGTTATCAATGCACTAATAAAAGTCACCAAAGACATCAACATATAAACTTTAATTAATGAGAAAGCAGTTTTAAGGGAGTGCAATCTTTCCGTTGTCACATTACACAAGCCACCAATCTTGATGAATTAAAGCTTACTAACACAATAAAACAAAACTACTTAATGAATTAAACACATGCAGCACCTTCTTACAGCTCTTGTATCTTCGTTTGGGTGTGTCTTGTGCTGCTGCCTTGACTGAATTCGTCCTAGGTTTCTGTACTTCGGTCTTCGGATATAATATGTCACTACGAAATTCGTCTGGTCTTGGGGTATTTATAGTTTCTGTCTGAGGGTAGGATGCGGCGCATCTAGTAAGTAGATGCGGCGCATTGACTTAACTTCGCGTGGGGTCCAAGATTATAATATTCAGGAATATTCGTACACCGCCAGAAGATGCGGCGTAACTCCATTCTAGGATGCGGCGCATGTCCTCTTGTATCTTGGATCGTATCTGGTGAAATATTGATAGTGATGCGGCGCATGTCATAAGTGAGATGCGGCGCATCTGGAGCAGAATAGTCTTGATCTTGTACATTTCGGTAGACTCTTAACTTCTTGCGTGTTTTGCTCCATAATTAGTCCAAAATCGCCAAGTTTCACCAAATGCTTGTTTTTACCTGAGAATTACAAAAGTAAACGATTAAGTATCAATAATCATACATAATATAATAAAACAAGTCAAATAATTAGGATAAATGATAGTAATAATATGTACTTATTTGAGTTCATCAAATATCCCCCCACTTGAACTTTACTTGTCCCCAAGTAAACCTTAGAATTAATCTTATGAAAATGTATCCTAAAAGATATTAGGATTTATTTTTATATTTAAGCATGTATTCGTTTTTGCCATAATCACACAACCAAACACTTAACGAATTAGAAGTAGAATAAAATATTTCGATAAAAGAAAATCTAATCGTTTAACTGTCCAGTCGTGACGAATATTCTATCATAAGCTTGGCAAGTATACACATCTCCCCACTAAAGCAAAGGAATAACAAGTCTAAAGCGGTAAAAAGGGTTTTGAGGTTTAAGGGTTAATCATTCTTAATCTCTATCGATCTCAAATTCCAGAAAAGGCGACAAAATCACAAATACATGATCGAATCCACGAACACGATACTTGCAATTGCTCAAATCCTTAACTCGAATAGGCTAAAGATAGGTCCAAACTTCACCAATAATAATATATCAAAAAGGGCGACAAAATCATAAATACATAGCCGAATCCACGACTACGATACTTAAGATTGCTCAAATCCCTAATCTCAATAAATCAAAGGTTTGGTTGGATAAAGAATAATAAAGGGTATGGATAATTTTTGGGATATAAATTGGTGTAAACCGAAAAATAAACAAAACAAATAAATTAAAATCCTAAGTGTGGTTAATCACTATCCCAACCATCCCATGAATAAGACTCATATCATTGAATAACTCACGCTTTAACACTTGAAACACACGCTTTAGGTAGACACGAATTATACTCAACAAGATCTTAATCAAAGAATAAAACTTAGTTGGCGTTCCCCTAACTGCCAACTCCCATTCAATCCATAGATATAATATACAACAATTAGTGGTGATATCGACCACTTAATACAAAACTTTACATCGTTGGTTAAAAACAAACATCCAACTTTCTTCTTTTTTTTCTTTTTCTTTTTTTCATTTTTTAGATTTTTTTTTTTTTTTTTTTTAATTTTTTTTATTATTTTTTTTTTATGAAACATAAACATAGATGTGTAAAATTTCACCACATCACCAAAACAATAATTCTGTATAATTTTTCATACTTTTCATGACTTCAGAAATAACGGTAATAGTGAAAGTAGTAAACACACGAAAAATAAACTCAAAGATATACAATATTTACTTTCACTCCAATTGCATTGTGCAATTTCCCGACCTAACCATAGATAATGAATTACGCACGCGAACACAGGTAATGTCAGGAAACTCACTTTGCCTAAAGCAATTAACCAACCACGGATTTTAATCTACAGGGTAGGCTAAGGTTTAAGGTGTAACGAAACATTTTAACAAAGGTGTAAGAAACGAAAGGAATGGCTCTGAGGGTTTTTCTAGGGGTATCTTACTCTAAAAATGAGAGTAACAAAAGGGTTTATACGGGGGTTAACTAACCAGTGTAGTTAGTTAATATCACATAACATATAAGGCTATTTGGGTGTAATCCTAGAAATTTACCAGTTTAGACAAGTCATTCCAATTATATAAAATAATACTTATTATGGTGGTCTCGAATAGTATACAAGCCAAGTTCTAAAGTTTACAAGTCACCGGCACACTCATAGATTTGTGAATTTTGAAAAATCACAATTTTTAAAAATAACGTCATGTGTGCAGCTATGCAACTTAGACTTTAAACAAAAACATGCTAAAAAATTTTAAATTTTGATATATTAAGCACATTTTAAGCATATTTTGAAAAGTTTAGGACAAGTAAGTGTTAAGTGTTCTAATTCTCCAATCCCCCCACTTAAGTTAAACAACGTCCTCGTTGTTTGTATCAAAGGTTAAAAACTGGAAAATAAAAGAATTAGAACCGAAAAACTCCCCTGAGATTTGCTCGGTATGATACTCCATTTGTATAAGAGCAAAAATCATCTTTCTTGTGGATTAGAACGTTTAAGCTTCATAATAGATGTATCCACAGGAAATGCAGGAATCTATAATACCACCAAGGCTTTAAAACACACCTAAGTTAAGAAAGGTTCAAACTTGCATAATACATTAGTAGTTAGGTAAAAATAAAACATAAAAATAAAAATGAAAATCATCAGGTCAGTCGATGCGCCGTATCTTATGGAAGAAGATACGCCGTATCGAGCCTGGAATAAATACGGATCAGAATAGAAGATGCGCCGCATCCTTAACCAGGGATGCGCCGCATTAAAATAAACTGATAAAAAGTTTTAAATTCGAAAATAAAAAATGCAGAAAAATAAAATAAAATAAGATATGACCATTGCAGGAGATGCGTCGCATCTCAGGATTGAGATGCGCCGTATCCTCTGCGGCCTGAAACAAAAATAAATTAAAACGAAATAAAGGATAGGATGCGTCGCATCTGTTTAGCAGATGCGGCGCATGTGTTCACCATCCAGACTGCAAACAGTCTGTTGTAAAATGGCTCGTTCCATGGTTTATCTCTCACGTTCTCTCGTACTCTCATGCTGAACTTAATGCCAGTCTTCATCAGATATAACAAGAAACATAAACTGAAGCATTAGATATACAGATGTTAGTAATAATCAGTACAGTCCCAAAAGAATATAAGTAATGTACGAGAAAACGTGTCCGTAATGAAAGTGCAAAGAGTGGTCAAGCTGTAGGCTGGTCGGGAGTCACGTCATCTGATTGTGCTCCTGAAGTACTAGCTTCGTCAGTCCTGCGGCGAACCCTGCGCTCGTATGTGATAATCCCTCTGACATAAGCACCATCCGGAAGGTGGTGGCTGACCCCATTAAGAGCCATCACCCTACTGACACCGTCGACTAACCAGCTCGTATCTCTCCTCACTCCAGCAAGCTCAACTCTCTGTGCCTCGAGACCCTCTCTCAATGACCTAACCTCAAGCTCCATTCTCTCGACCCTCTGTCCAATAGTGCGGGGAGCTGGTGGTGCTGGTGCATGTACTTCCTCCTGAGCGGGAGCAGCAGCTGGGGCTGCCTGAGCATCCCCCTGCTCCGGCTCAGCAGGCCTAGATGGTCCTAATGGTGCCCAGAAGTATCTACCCATCACCTCCTCGCATATCCCAAGCCTAGTCGCAAGGTAGTCTGCATCCATACTAGGTAATCTAGCCACATCAATCGGGAGATCAGCGGGAATCTCATCACCTAATACCCCAAAGTGCCTAGCAAGACGAGAGACAAAATGACCCCCAGTCATTTGGCTCCTACCATCTCTTCCCGGAGCAACCCTGTGTAAATAATGTGCTAAGAAGTGAGGGATGTTCACCACAGCTCCCTCGTCCATGCTCCGTAAGAGAAAAAGATCCAAAGTAGTCACTTTCTCAGGGGATTGTCCCCTCCCGGCAATAGTCAGGGCTATCAGACGATGACAAAGCCTCCTCAATGGCTCCCTAATCAATGTGTATGAAGGAGTGGTGGTGGTGGAATCACCCCCAGATGAAATCTCAACCCAATAATCTCCTAACTCCCCACGATCTGAAACAACCCTTAGACTGTCAGCCCAATAATCAGCAAAACCTGGGGATGCCATTTCTGCTGTAGTGTGCAATCCGAGAGCTAGTATGAACTGTCCCATAGACATCCTTCGCTCAAAACCACCCAGCCTGAATACCAAAGTGTCAAATGTGTCAAGACCCAGGTCAGTCTCCCTGTAGTGTATTGTGCAGAAAAACTCCAACATCAAAACCTTAATCAACGGTTCCTCAATCCTAAACAACCTTTCCCAGGCGTAAGACCTGAATAAAACCTGCCCCTCCCCATCTTTGTGTATCATCTCCAATCTAGTTCGTAATTCCTCAGCAGCGTTACCCTCATCAATATTCCTGATGCTGTCAAAATCCAAAATTGGAACACTGAACACTTTCCTCTGATAAAACTTTCTAAGTCTAGTCATATAATCATCAACGGCACCCTGTGTTAGCCCCATTGTTTCAAAACGAAGCCATGGGTGTCGACGGGCGGCATCTGGTAACGCCATCCGAAATAAATTTTCAAAGTTAATAAGCAGTCTGCAAGAAAGGTACATACGGCGCATTTGATTTAATCAGTGCAGCGTATCTGCACAAAGTATAAGGGATGCGGAGCAATAGATGAGATACGGCGTATGGAGATGCGTCGTATCTAGATTAAGCAATACGGCGTATCTAAAATTTTATTAATTTGGAAATAGGTCGTTACGCCGCATCAATCAACCTAGATGCGCCGCATCTAAAAGCATATCAGTATAAAATAAAGGGGATCAGGCAGACTTTACAAGAATCCGTATCCGTGACGTAAACTACCACTAAATATCACAGTATCATTTACTCCTTATATCAGTTCTAAAGGCTCATTACATTCTACTAATCCAAGTTCCCGCTAAATATTCAAAATCGAATTCAAAACCCAAATTTTCGGTTAAATCAAACTAGGCCAGAAATTCGATGATTTACGCAAGTTAAACACGGGGGAGATCATCTAATACTAGCTCTAATCAAATCTCTATATCATTTAAGCACAAATCAAATTAATCATATAAACCCTAATTTTTGTATTAACCAAGATTAAATCGAAATTGAGTAATTACCTTAATTTTATGATTAGGAGAAAGATTATAGATCGGATTAAAGGCAGATTTAGGAAAAATGATCGGAATTAGAGTATAACTTTTACTGTGTGTAAGTCCTTAACTGTGTGAGTTTTTATGGTAAAGATTTTAGATCCGGCGCATTCCGTCGTATTTATAGAGCAAAAAGATGCGCCGTATTGAAAAATTGGGATGCGCCGTATCTATTTTAATTTCGTTGACTAGTCAATGAATCTTAGATGGTCAGAGATACGGCGCTTTGGATATTTAGATCCGCCGTATCGCTATGTTAGTGAACGAAATTTAAATAAGGAACGTACCTTGGCCTCCGCAACACGATTCTTTATACATCAAATTGGGGTAAAACGGTCATACCATATGATGTAATTTAATTCAAAATAAGAGCAATAGGCATAAACGTTTTATTAATGATTGTAATCTTATTGTTTAGTGGATAAGGATTTATTCTGAGGTTAGGAACAAATATCGTTTTTAAGCGTACAAAATTACAATTTGAATCAGATGTATAATATGGATAATAAAATTGAGATTATATTGTAGAGAACTTCCCTTTGGGCTGGTTGAATAATCGAAGAGGTTACGTTTGATCACTACAGCTAGCTTCTCTCGGTTTGGTTCAGAATGTAGTCTTTCATGGTGATGCTTGAATCATCCTTTATCCTGAAAATAAACAACTTGCACACGAGAGTAGCGGACCGATCAAAGTAAATATCAAAAATCAACTATATTTATCAAATTATATTCGTCGTATTAACAAAAGTTAATGCGCCGTATTTTCGTTACGTTTCAAAATATAAGATTTTTGATTCAGAAGATACGCCGTATCGACAAATATCGATGCGCCGTATATGTTTAATAATTCGAAAAACTGTTTTTAATTAAAATAATAGATACGCCGTATCTGCTAAAGCAGATGCGTCGTATGGCGTTAACGTTTAGAAAATTTTTTTTTATCAAAAACAGACACGCCGTATCTTGGGGAAAAGATGCGTCGTATCGAATTAATTAAACGCGTTGTATTTCATAAAAATTAAACGCAATACGCCGTATCTGAGAAATCAGATGCGCCGTATCGTTTGATTTAGCTCAGTACAACGATAGCAGAATACAAAAAATACGAAAAATAAAAAAACAAATAAAACACACGAAAATAAACAAAATAAAAGCAAATAAATAACACACAAAAACAGAAAATATGCAAAATAGTACAATGAATGCAAATTAATCTAATACACAACAAAATTAGCGGTTAGATTAAAAATTAAAAACCTAATTAAAATATTAATCAAATTAACAGATAATAACAATTCACTCCCAGGCAGCGGCGCCAAAAACTTGATGCGTGCGATGTGTCGTTGCGGTTTAGCAGTATTAATGCCTACTCAAGTTTTAAATTTATATTTAGCCGACTTATCAATAACACACACACTTAACGAGCAGTGTACCCGGTCAGTATGAATATAATGGTAAGTAGAGTGTCAATCACTAAGAGTGGAACGTATTATCTAGTTATTCTAATCAGTATTTTAATATATTAAGTTAGCTATACAACCTAATCTAACGCAAGGGGGGTTCAGCCTGAGAGACTGGCACGATTTGGTTGCAATTAAATAATAAACTAAACCAATAGGCACGAATCAGCAAGTAGCACACACGTACACAGATAAATACTCGAGACAATAAGAGGGCTGTCCTGATAGATAAGTAGTTTGTCACTTGTTTTATTGCTAGTTTTATATGAAGTGTATAGTTCGATGCAACGCACCGAGATTAAGTCCTTTCTCGTTGGTTCTAATCTTATCGGCGAGTAAACCCTTAATGATTACTTATGACTATCCTATTTATCTTTCTTCCTACTTTTCTACAGACGATAGAATGCATAGGCGATCTAATAAATAGGCGAGGGCAGAGGCATGGCGACCCGATCAACGCTCAGCTAGACACAGAGGTTATCAATGCACTAATAAAAGTCACCAAAGACATCAACATATAAACTTTAATTAATGAGAAAGCAGTTTTAAGGGAGTGCAATCTTTCCGTTGTCACATTACACAAGCCACCAATCTTGATGAATTAAAGCTTACTAACACAATAAAACAAAACTACTTAATGAATTAAACACATGCAGCACCTTCTTACAGCTCTTGTATCTTCGTTTGGGTGTGTCTTGTGCTGCTGCCTTGACTGAATTCGTCCTAGGTTTCTGTACTTCGGTCTTTGGATATAATATGTCCCTACGAAATTCGTCTGGTCTTGGGGTATTTATAGTTTCTGTCTGAGGGTAGGATGCGGCGCATCTAGTAAGTAGATGCGGCGCATTGACTTAACTTCGCGTGGGGTCCAAGATTATAATATTCAGGAATATTCGTACACCGCCAGAAGATGCGGCGTAACTCCATTCTAGGATGCGGCGCATGTCCTCTTGTATCTTGGATCGTATCTGGTGAAATATTGATAGTGATGCGGCGCATGTCATAAGTGAGATGCGGCGCATCTGGAGCAGAATAGTCTTGATCTTGTACATTTCGGTAGACTCTTAACTTCTTGCGTATTTTGCTCCATAATTAGTCCAAAATCGCCAAGTTTCACCAAATGCTTGTTTTTACCTGAGAATTACAAAAGTAAACGATTAAGTATCAATCCTCATACATAATATAATAAAACAAGTCAAATAATTAGGAAAAATGATAGTAATAATATGTACTTATTTGAGTTCATCACTTCCTGTCACTGATGCCAAGGGCTTCGCTTCAACCCATTTGGTAAAGTAGTCTATGGCTACAACCAAAAACTTTATTCCCCCTGGACCAACTGGTAGGGGTCCGACTATGTCAATTCCCCATTGGCAGAAAGGCCATGCTGATGTAACGGAGGTCATGTCTTGTTTAGGCATTCTCGGGACTTTGGAGTGGATCTGACATGCTACGCACTTTTGTATTATTTCTATTGCATCCCTATGCATGGATGGCCAATAATACCCAAGCTTTATCACTTTTGAGACAACGGAGCGAGGGCCTGCATGCAACCCTCAAGAGCCTTCGTGAACCTCGAATATGATATTCGAAGCCTGTTTTGGTCCCACACAACGAAGCCATGGGGATAAGAAGGATTTCCTGTATAGATTATCCCCAATAAGTCTATATTGGGGAGCTTTGATCCGGACCTTTCGAGCTAGTTTAGGGTCTTCTGGCAGGATACCGCTGATCAAATACTCCCTAATCGGAGTCATCCAGTTGGTTCCTTCCTCGGTTACGATGTCAGAAACTTCGCCCCGTTCAATTGACCTATCAGCCAATACTTCTACCAAAACCTCCTTCGTTAAATGAGCAAATGCCATTGATGCCAACTTGCTTAGGGCATCTGCTTTCTTGTTTTGATTTCTGTGGACATGTACTATATCATAGGCTTCGAAGCCTTGGAGAAGTTCCTTAGCCTTTTCCAAATACTGCTTGATGGTGGGCTGTCTTGCTTCATAGGAGCCTTTGACTTGATTAGCAACTAGTTGGGAATCTACGAAGATGGACAGATTTTGAACTTCCATTTCTTTGGCTAGTCGAAGTCCGGCTAACAGAGCTTTGTACTCAGCTTCGTTATTGGTGGCTTCGAATTCAAAGCGTAATGCATAAGTATACTCTTTTCCTTCCGGGCCAACCAACATTAAACCTGCTCCAGAACCATCGAAACTTGAGGCTCCGTCTGTGTACAGCTTCCATCCTTCGATCGTCTTCGAAGGCTGTTGCTTAGGAACCTTTTTATCTTGGCTAGGTCCGAAAGGCGTTTCAGCTAGGAAATCCGCAAGTACCTGACCCTTGACGGAGTTTCGACCCTTATATTCTATTTCATGTTCTCCCAATTTGATAGCCCATTTAGCTACCCTTCCTGATTTCTCAGGTTTCGACAGTATCTGTCTGATAGGCTTGTCGGTCAAGACTGTGATGCGATGAGCCTGAAAATATCTTCGAAGGCGTCTTGCAGCATAAACTAAAGCAAGGATTAGCTTTTCCAACTCCGGATAGTTTAGCTCAGCTCCTTGTAGAACCCTGCTAACAAAGTATATTGGGACTTGTTTCTTTTCCCTTTTAGCTAAAAGCACCGCGCTGATGCTTTCGAAAGAAGCCGCAATGTACATGAACAACACTTCGCCTTTGATTAGGACTGTTAGTGTTGGCAAGATTTCTATGAATTCCTTTAGCTTTTCGAAAGCTGATTCCGTCTCGCGACTCCATTGGAAAGTCTTTTTATCTGTGCACCCTTTGAGTGTTTTGAAGATTGGTAAAGACCGATCTGCCCCTTTCGAAAGGAACCTGCTAAGTGCCGCAAGCTTCCCGTTGAGGCTTTGGACTTCCTTTAATGACTTTGGAGCTTGAAGATCTGCGATGGCTTTAACCTTCGAAGGGTTAGCTTTAATCCCTTGCTTCGTTATCAAATGCCCCAGGAATTTCCCTTCCTCCCTGCCAAAGGAACATTTGTTGGGGTTAAGCTTCATGTTGATTGCCCGTAATTGATCGAAGGTCTCTTGAATGTCGGAGAGGAGGTCCTTTTCGGTTCTGCTTTTTATTACCATGTCATCGACGTAGGCTTCCAAGTTCCTTCCGATTTGCTTATGGAAGGCCTTGTCTACTAAACGCTGATAAGTAGCCCCTGCGTTCTTTAGGCCGAAGGGCATCTTCTTGTAACAATAGACACCCTTTCCTGTGTAAAAGGCTGTTTTCTCCTCGTCCTCCTTCGCCATTTGTATTTGGTGATACCCCTTGTAGGCATCCAGAAAGCATTTCAAATGGAACCCCGAAAGGGATTCGACCTTCCAATCAATTTCTGGTAGAGGGTAGCAGTCCTTCGGACAGGCTTTGTTGATATCGGTGAAGTCAACGCACATACGCCACCCTCCATCACTTTTCTTTACCATAACTGGATTAGCAACCCAAGTTTGGTATTTCACTTCTCTGAGAATACCTGCTTGTACGAGCTCGTCCACCTCCTTACAAGCGGCTGCACTTCTTTCTGGTGCTAGGCTTCGTCGCTTTTGCTTAATTGGTTCAATGTGCTTGAACTCGTTAAGCTTATGTTCTGTACCGAAGGGCTTGCCGTCGATCATAAGAGTCCTGGGAACCCCGGTCATATCTGAATACGTCCATGCGAATACGTCTTTGTTGGCTCTGAGTAGCTTCTCCAAGTCTGCTTTGAAGTTAGCAGGGAGTTGCTTTCCGATTACCACCGTTTGCTCTGGATAGAGCTCATTCACCACGATACGTTCTTCGGCATCCGTACAACTTAGGATGACCTTCGGAGGTTCCTCTGGACTTTCTCTAATCTTTTTACCGTTGTCTCCCCTATGTCCTTGATTGTAAGTGGAGAGGACGGTGCCTATCCCATAGGGTGTATGGAATTTTACCGCTGCGTGTATGGTAGAGACTACGATCCCCATTTTTTGCATGGCGGTTCTTCCTATCAACAAGTTGTAAGGAGAGCTGGACCTTACGATAGCGAACATGAGGGTTTCTGTCCTTGTGAGCTTGCCTTCTCCAATCGTTATTTCCAATGGAACTTCTCCCAGAGGCCATGAATGTTCGCCAGAAAATCCTACCAAGGGTATCTTCGAATCAATTCGCTATGACCTGATCGAAGGATTAAGCTTGAGGAAGCAGTGCTCATAGATGATTTTGCAGGAGCTTCCGCAGTCCATATAGGCTCTACTCACTTCCCGGTTGGAAATGAGGACTTTGATGACTACCGGATCATTTGAAGGGATTTGACCTACAATAGGGGGAAAAGTTACCTCCCCTACTTCGTTACCCTCTGTTACCTTTCTTTTCAAATTGGCTTCGCCCCAACGGACCATGAGTATTGGGGTTTCGAGAGGATTGGTGTCGGTTGTTTCTTCCTTTCCCTTCTTTATACCCTTAACCAAATGTGCCAATTGCCCGGACTTCACAGCTTCCTCTATCTGTTTCTTCAGCTCTCTGCAACTGTTCGTGTCGTGACCGTAATTTTCGTGGAAGTGACAGTACTTGCCGGTATCCCTGTTTTTGCCCTTACTTGTCATACGGGGAGGCGTTTCGAAGGCTTTGGCTGCCCTCTCCGTAGCAAGTATTTCCTTTGGAGACTTCGTTAGACTGCTTAACAAGCCATGGTTGGGGCCTTTGTTGTATGGGGAAAACCTATCTCTGTTCTTGTTCTTGTTCTTGGACCCCTCCCACGAAGAATGCTTCGAAAACTTGTTGTTGCTATCTTTATCTATCGTAGCTCCATTTGTGGACACCTCTTTCGCTTCAATCCAAGTATATGTCTTTTCGGTCAACCCCTTGTAAGTTGTCGGAGGGTCGGTGGACAGGAATTCCACCAAACTCCAATTCCGAAGGCCATGTACGAAACCAGAAATACGTTGATCTTCATGAAGACCCAAAATTTGCAAAGTCTCATCGGTGTACCTAGTAACGAAGGCCTTGGTGCTTTCATTATCTTTCTGTTTGATGTTGTGCACCGTTAAATGAGTCCTTGTGAACCTCTTTTGCTGACTGAAGTGTGACCGGAACTTGGATTTGAGATCATCAAGGTTGACGATGCTACCGGGCTTTTGCCCATTCCACCAAATACGAGCAGAATCCCGTAGGGTGTATGTAAACATATGCCAAGCCACCGGCATAACCCACTTTTGCATCTTGATAGCCCCTTCGAACAAGTGTAAGAAATTGTCCGGATCCCCCTTTCCATCATAAGTCCCGACATGTGAAGGCATTTTTAACCCATCAGGCAATGGGTAATCTTCTATCCATCTAACAAAAGGTGTAGCTGAACCCATAGGGTCTGAATATAGACAATTATAAGGTGGTGCATACATGGGGACAATATTGTATGGATTGCTGTTTGGGGGCATTCCCATAGGAGTCTGGCCTGGGTAGGACTGATAAGGTGTGTTCATGGCAAATGGGTAACTGTTTCCCATGGCGCACGGAGGGTACGCCATAGGATGGCCAAAGGGCATACTCCCATAATTTTAGGGGAAGCTTGGGTTATTAGGCTGTCCATTTACTGGAGGATATAAATTTTGAGGATAAGACTGAGTTTGGAACGAGTGGTACATACCATTGGGAGGAAGATTTCCTCCCATATTAATTGTAGACGGATTGCCTTCTACGCCTGATGCGTGAGAAGGCTGCAACAGAACCCCAGCTTCAGTTCTTCCAAGATGAGCTGCTAGCAAGGGAGGCAAAGTCACCCCCCTTTCTTCCCTAAGCTGGCTCCTACCGTTAGAGCCTTCGGTAACCGCTCCTTCTCTTCTTGTCGGAGCCCTCTCGGGAACTCCTTCGAAACCAACAGACCTTTTGCTTAGCCTTCGACCAATTGGAGATCCAATTCTTAAGGCCGATAAGGTTGGCCCTTGAGTCGGAGGCCTAGGCTCCATCTCCATTTCTTCATCAAACTCATCACTCGAGTATTCCAACTCCCTTCGCACCTCAGCATTCCTGATTTGTCTGTTACGAGCCCTTAAAAGGGTTTCCAACACTTCGTGGTTGGCTTCGACAAAGGCTGGGCTAATGACAGGTTCTGGGTTGGCTGATGTCGAAGCATGATTGTTGGTTGTGATTTCTGGGTGAGAACGTGTTGTGAAGGTGGAGGCGGTTATTAGGGGAAGGTTGTTAGGGTCGTCGGTTGGTATTGGTGTTAAGGTAGAGAAACCCGGTGGGGGTGTATCTTCTCTTCCATGATCCATGCCGGAATAATAGTGAGATTAGTTGGCAGGTTATAAGCTCGAAATTAACGAGACCAATTGTAGCGGTCCCACGGATGGCGCCACTGATTGAACAAATATTTGCCAACCAAGCCTTCGATGGTGATCAAAGGAATAATGGGGTGTTGAGATTGCGCCAAGCTTGTTCTTAACCTGAAAATAAGAAATACGAAGACACTACGTTAAGTGATTGCGCAGGGGTTGGACCCTGCGAACCACCTCCGGCGTGCGAGTAAGTATGTGTAATGGTAATGTAGGTCGTAAATTTAAAGAGTGAAGTTAACTTACTTAGTTTTTGGCCCGACAATGCTATTTATAGGGGAGAAATAGGGCATAGTAGGCGGTTGCACATAGTTCGGAGATCATGGGGGCGTCCCATGGAAAGTGGTAACCGCTAGGGCTTTGTAGCCCACGATCTCTGTTTTGGCGGGAAAGCCAAGGGATAGAGGAGACGTGGGTTTGACCAGGTCAGGATGGTCCTTCGTGCTAGTCCCTTCGTCAGGAATACCCCGAAGGGCTTAGGGCTTCGATTGGCGGATTCCCACATGGTAACCAGTTCGCAGGCGAATGGTTTTACGCCAATGAAACGTGTTAGAAGATTAACCTTGGCCTCCGAAGGGAGGGCTTTCTATAGGCTCGAAGGGGAGTCCTTCGACCCGTTAGGAGGGTACATCATCACTCTCCATTTAGGATGTAGAGCCCTAAGAAACTTCCTAACATAATTCTTGCTAGAGTAACCTTCATCAAGAGCTTTAAGACTAGTGATAATAGTATTAAATCTAGCAAAAGCATTATCTATCAATTCATCTTCCGAAATGGAAAATTGTTCATATTGTTGAACAAGAAGATCTATCTTGTTCTCTTTGACTTGATTATTACCTTGGTGAGTGACTAACAAAGTTTTCCAAATATCTTTTGCCGTATTACACATGAAAATTCTTTCAAATTCCTTTTTAGGCAAAGCATTGTAAATCATCATTTTAGCCTCATTATTTTTTGCTAGTTTTCTTTTAAGTTCATCACTTTGTTTATCATAAGAAACTATTTCATCCTTTTTAGTTTCCGGATTCATTTGAATTGGTTGAAAGTCACCCTCGGTAATAATATGCCAAAGATCAATGTCTTTTGATTTCACATACGTTTCGAATTTTGTTTTCCAATAAATAAAACAATCGGTTTCGAAAAGTGGTGGTCTTTGCATAGATTGCCCTTCTAGATATTTGTCAGAATCCATTGATCGATTCAAGTTTTAAAATACAATATACTTTAAAAGCTTGACTGACATGGCTTCTGATACCAATTGTGGAAAACAAGAAGGGGGGGGGGGGGTTGTAATAGTTTTACTGTTTTTTAAGTTGTTTTAAATCTTCTTAAAAACTTTACTACTGAAAACCTTGATTCGAATCTTATGTGCAATCAATCAACACCAATATGAACTACACACTAAACTAACTAACAATAAGTAATGAAAGTAAAGAGTAGAGATGGAAATATCAAACCGAGACAAAAGGATTTATAGTGGTTCGGCTACGAAGCTCTTCTTCGCCCTACTCCACTCCCCGAGTACCACACTCGAGAGTTTCAAGCACTATGTCAACAACCTCCCTTTAGGCGGAGAAAACCATACACGTCACTTATCCTATTTCTGACACTAAGCTAGATGTCGAGTGCTAATCTTAGCTAGCACCAATCTACCACGATCCACTTGATCCTTTACTACTTCACACAAGACTCGATCTACCCGATCTACCTATGATCCACTTGATCAATCACACAAGCCCAATGGCTTCAAGAGATCTCCAAGATCTCACAAGATCACAATGATCAACTCTCACTTCACTCAACCTATTCTATCTACTCTTGATCAACTTGATCAATCACACTAGCCCAATGGCTTCAAGAGATAATCAATATCTCTTATAAGATCACGATGATCTTCACTCACTCTCTCACAAAAGAAAAATGATCTTGATGTATGCTATGATACAACAAGTGTGTAACAATTGTTACAAGACCCCTAAATAAAACTACAACTCTTGTATCTTCTTGGATACCTTGAGTTCTTCTCTTGTACTTGAAGAGGAATGGAAACACTTTGTATCTACTTGGATACTTTGTGTTCTTCTCTTGCTATTGAAGAGGAATGAAGAGGATCACTTGATTGGATGATAGGATCACTCTTGAACAAAAGAAAACTAATCTAAATGATCAAAGAAAGAAAATGTGAAGAGAGTATTAAACTCAGAAAGTTATGTGTGTGAAAGGATGCCCAAAATCTGTGAAGTGGGCTGGTATTTATAGGCAGAAAAAATCTGGCCGTTATAGAGGGACGGCTCCACTAAATCACCCACGGCTCCACTAAATTTAGTGGAACCGTGGAGTCGTGTCAGACTAAAACGCTCCTCTTTTTGTCTTTTCTGGTGAAAACTTATTTGGGGAAGTTTGGAGCTGATTTTGGGGGGGGGGGGGAATAGCTGTTATGTGTTTTTAAACTTATTTTTCCATTAAAACATTTCATAATTATTCTAAAATGATTTGTAAAGTATATTTTTGAAAGAAATGTTTTGTCACATAAAAATGTGAAGTCTTAAGCACAAATTCATTTCTTTGATCATTAGTCAAGTTGTAAATATGTTCTAGAGTGATTTGCGTAGAAACGAGATCTTTCGATTAAAACTTGTTTACGTTAATTTTAACGTAACGTGATTTCACATTTTGTCATCCTCAAAACGTGAAGTTATCGAAAGATAGAAGAAATGTTTTATGAACATTATTTGCATCAACATCTCTTTTATTACTCGAACCATCTATATCTCCAATGAAGATAGCAACTACTTCATTTTCTGTTGGTAGATCATAATTTTTTCCTAAAATTTCCTTGTTTTTCTTTGCATCGCTTTCTTTTCTTGATATCAATTTGAGCTTGACTGTTGAAGCATTATTATAGTCAATTTGTTCTCCTATTGCTCGATAATCTTTAACTAAAGCATTGTGCTTGTTTTGTATTTTTTTTAATCTTAACTGCGATTGAACGATCAATTTCTTTTATCTCGACCGGCGAATCCACATTTTTCGAGCTATTTTATACAACCATCCAAAAATGTATATATATATATATATATATATATATATATATATATATATATATATATATATATATATATATATATATATATACATATAAGTTTAAATAATTGAAACAATACATACAATGAATATTAACTTTAATTTGTCAAAATTACCTTAGTGCTGCATATCTGTTTGAAATCTCATTACGCGTGTCCACTATGTATAACTGTGCAAATTTTGGAATCTCTTTATCACCAGGCAATACAGTTCCCGTGAGATGGTAATTTTGCCCAGACATCCTGAAAATGAATGGACCACCACCTTTGTTGATATTCTTGTCAACATTTCCTCCCATAGATGTAAAGCTAAACATCATGTTGAATTTTCTAATATCATGCTGGAAAATTTTACTTTTTTTATCGTCTGAATTGAATAATCGTAATAGTTATTCAGGATCTGTCATTCGATCCAATTGAATTTTACCATTCATGCAACAAATTGAGAATGAATCACCGTTTTTTGCTGACACTTTTCCCTTACTCGCTTCATCTGCCCATACTTTTGCCATACAATGTGAACATGTAAAAGTATTGTCTCCAATATCTATATAATCTGTTTAACATTTACAAATTTTAATATTTACAAACTAATCAACATTACAATTTTTATATCAACATTAAGTACGCTAATATACCTTTCGATATTCCTTTCATAGATGATTCTGCCTTATCATGTTCATCATACTCTTCTGATGTGCTTATCAGTACATCAATAAGCGAATCTTCATTTGGTATATCACGAAACAATCTTTTATTTGATTTTGATTGCGTATTTGTACATTTTCTTTTTCTCAAACTTCTGATAATGCTGGATTCTGATCCTTCAGTCATGGGAACATTATGTAAAAGCAAATAACCATAGTTACTTGTCATTTTTACTACATTTCTGGAGTCCAACATTGAGTTTCCTCATGCGATGGATATTTCTTTAGAGAAATCAACCTGTCAATCGGTATTGCTTGTATTAGGTGCCCCTGCAAGTTTATTATCATTTTTTGTATAACATATTTGGATTTAAGTGAGAGGATCTAAACACACGCCTTGTGTTAGAGATATTTTGAGTTAATACTAACTAGCATGCGGAATTTACTAGTCAATACTTAGAAGATATTGTATATATGATATATGAATGGAACAGTGATTGAATATGTATGAACAACAGTGTTTAACCAACCAAACAGCTTCAATATTATTAACTATAATACGAGTGATCTGAGTATCACTAGGGTTTACAACCTTGAAGCTTTTCACTAAGATACGTATGACAAAGATATTGAAAACCTAACCTAGGACCTCCTTTTATAGCACAAGGAGTGCTTTACAAGATAAGTATAACCTACACAATATTCGTATAATTCTAACTGAATAAGATATACATCAAATCTTTTCTAAACTTATCCTTATACTCGTTTTCTTCTTTCATCAGAACATAAGAAGTACAAACTTTTCTATACTAGCAGTACTAAGTCAGTTAGTACTGCTAGTGTAAACTTCAGCAGTCTCCATAATAGGCTTGATGGTTTATACTGTTGATTATAATTTCCAACAATCCTCCCCTTAACTTGTGATTCCACTGCAAATCCACAAGTTTCTTCAATTATACTTCAACTTTGATGATGGAGGGATTCTTCCAAACACTTATCTTTTCTTCCCTAGAGCTTGTGTCTCTCTTTCAAACTGATCATATATTCTCTGAAGTAGATTTTGAATCACTTCAGTATTTTCTTCACATCTAAGCTTTGAAGAAATCATAACAGCAAGCACTCCAGCACTTAAGGGATATTCCAGCTCTGCTAACATGAAGATTTCAACTCCACCTTGTGTTGAAAAATGATGAACATTACAGGAATCATAGAACTTCCATTAAGTAGTGAGATCATGACATGGAAAATTCCAATACACATCTGTGGGATCAGGCTCATATAACCGTTTAAATTCTACACAAAGTTCTTGTTCCTTCACATCAGTTTTCTCAGCTGTGTTGAGCTTCTCTTTAACCAATCTCTACAATGTGTCTAAATCTTCTCTATCACAAGACCTTAACAAATCTTCAAAGTTCTTGTAAACTGTTGACTCTCTACCAACTCTAATCACCTTCCAAGCTTTTCCAAATTTATCTTTGTAGATCTCCCAGTCCATTATTGGATGCCTAGCTTGAATTGGATCAACATATAAGGTCTCTGGCACAATAACCATCATATGACTTATTTGTTCATATGACAGTTCCTCTTCTTCTTCTTCTTGTGCTTCTTCTTTCTCAGTTGATTTTTCCTCAACAGTCTTTAATCTCTTGGATGCTCTGTCTTCTTTTTCTCCCATGGGGATAAAATGTTGTATCCTCCTATAATCTGAGTAATACAATCTTTCTATTTCTTCATTTGATTTCCCCTTCAACTGAGCTGCTTTCCAATAATCTTGATGCATAAGAAACTTCTTCATATGGCTGATGATCTGAGCCTTTGTAGGTTTCCTTTTCCTCTTTTGACTTTGATTTTTCCTGATTGATGCCATTAACTCATTCAAAGCTACTTCATCTATTCTAGAGTTAATTAGATCAGTAAGTTGTTGTACTCTTTCATCCACTGTTAAACTTTCATATGTGTAGAGTTCTTTAACTCTTGCCCATAGAACTTCATCAGCATCAATCATTCTTTGAATTTGCTCTGCATGAACCCTGGCCTTTTCGTCTTCTTCAAACTTATGAGCTAACTGTGCATCAGCTTCCATTTGAACTTGTACAGAATCTTTGGCCATTCTTTGTTCTTCCATAAACCTAGCAATTTCAGCTTCTTGATCTCTTTTAGCAACTTCTTCATTAAGAGCTATCTGTTCAAGTGTTCTTTTCTTCACATGTCTTGGTTGCTCAGAGGCTTCTTCTGTCATTGGAGCCTTTCCTTTCTCTGCCCTCTTTCTTTCATACTCTGACTGCTCAGCAATACCTTCTTCAACTCTAGCAGCTGGTTGACTTGAGTCAATATCTAGAATGTCTCCATGAGTTTCCAAATCAACAATCTCTGTATCTTTATCTTGAGCAATCTCCTCTGTTTGTTGCTGTTAAACCTCTTTAGTCTCTTGGTCTTCACCCATATCCATATCACCACCAGTTTGTTGGTCTGATTCTTCAAAATTAAGTTGCCTCCCCTCGGTCATTGAACCTGTTTTCCTCCCCTGTTTAGGAGAATCACCCAAATCATCATCTGAATCATCACCATCTGTGAAGGGGGAAGAATCCACTATATGAGCTTTTCTTTTTGCCTTGAGCTTTGTGACCTGTTCCTGAAGCTTCTTTACTTTGGTGACTAACTTTGTGTAGACTAGTCCATAGAGCTCCTTGGTTGTTTTGAGATCATGTTCCAAGACATCTACCTTCTGGGACAATTTTGTACAAAGTTTCATAAATTCATTATGTTGCATACTACCCTCAGCACTTCCAGCTGTGTTACCTGCTGGGAGAGGTGCTTCATGGGGCATAGACTCAGTGTCAAACCTAGTTGGACTAGGTATATCAGCTGAGCCACCCATAGTTGCCATGTGGCTTGGGATTCCACCAACTGTATTCAATCCAATAGGATCAGACACATGAGGTGTTGCCATGGGAGGGGTCTTAATGATGTTAACACTTTCCTATCCTGCTACTAAGCTCGGAGCAGTAGCGTTAGCCCCATCTATACTACCAAAATTGATAGCCTCATCTGCTACAATGGGTTGAGTAGAAGGACTGGGCAGAGGTACCACAGTCACCTGTTTGATTCTTCTCTTATAGGTATGGATAACAGTTGGTGTATGGGAGGTTGATGGAACCACAATGGGTGTGTGTTAGGGCTCAGTCGGGTTTACTGACCCTTCACCCTGTACTTGTTGTATTTGAGCAAGCATTTCTGGAAATAAAGGAACCACTACCCCATTATATCCCTGAGTTGCCACTGCCATATTTTAAAAAAGTTTTTGTTTCAGGCAAGGGGTTGGATAAATATTTTGATGAGGTAGCAATTGACTTTTTCTTGCTTTCAAAACAGTTTGAATAAACCTTGGGTACATAAGAAATTTGTATTTGCTTGTAACATTATTTACCATACTCTCAAAAATAAATTTTGAAAAATTGAAAATCCTGTTAGTAGATAAGCATATGAGAGCAATAGCAATATTGCTACTGCGTTGCTCCCATGAGGTTTTCTTTAGACTTAAACAATGTAAGAGAGTATGGATGAAAAATCTCCATTGGTGGGAGAAAAATCTCCATTGTGGGGAGAAACATCCTTTTTGAAAAGTCAGTAACTGATTGGATGTATCATACCCCATATTGGAAATATGGTGTAAAATCTCTGGATTGGGCAAAGTAATGATACCATCCTCATCATCCAAGTGGAGATGTCTCCTCAAGGATGATTCAGTAACATTAATAGTTACCCCATCCACAGTTGCACTAAGTGCAGGGATCTGTGTATCTGTGTCCTCATCATCAAGTGTTATGACAGTTGCAGTCTGCCAAAACTGTTTGATTTGAGATACATAGACAGTTGGATTGACTATGAGAGCATACCTGATGTAAGAAGTATTTAGAAAATCCACTATCTCATAGAATTTTGGGCCATCCCCTTCCTCTGTTTTCTCCAAATAAGCAACCTGGTTGTAAGTTTTAGCAAATTGCAAAATAGCCATGATAAAAGTCAATGGAGAACAGAAGAGTGATCGTTTATTATTGAATTGTAAAAGTGGTAAGCCAATTGGGATCTTATAGTGATACTGTTAGGGTTTGAGATTTTGGCGTAAGGATAAAGATTATCTTCAGAAAAAGAATAAGTAAATATTTAGAAAGAAGATAATTACCCAAATAAAATACCCTATAAGTATGGTAAGAAATGAATTTACCCAACGGCTATATTTAAACGATCGTTACTGACACAACAGTTGTAACGGCTAGTTCAGCAGTACAAAGTTTGCACTAGCAGTACTAACTTTTGTAACACCCCCAAAATTGGGTCCAGCGGAAGCATACATGTCGCTGGGGTGCTACTCAATTGGTATCACAACACAAGTACATAGAAGGGTTTTTACCTCAATCATTTAGGATAAAATTTATTAACAAAAGTGTTAAATTTACATTATTAAAAGTAGTGCGGAAATAGGCCCATGAAATAAGTAAGGCGGTCCCCAAATGAATATCAGAGTGTCTTGATCCTATAACCATGCCATGCCATGCCATCTACCACCAAATGTGAGCTAACACTTTAAGAACCTGAGAAATACATGCTAAAACGGGTCAACACGAGGTTGTTGAGTTCATAGAGTTTAGTTTAACTGTAAAGCATTTGAAAGAAGATTTCCAAGCAAAGGCGTTATAAATCCACTCAATTCCAAGCCCTGCCCATACAAGACTTGCAACCTGTGTGTCTACAACCCACTGCCAAATAAGCAAGAAGTATCATATGGACCACAAGAAATCAAAGACAAATATATTCCAAATATATAAAGGGTTTTTGTCATATTAAGTTCATGACATCGAAGCCTTAAGATATTTAGTTTCTAGTTCCTGTCCGTTTGACATACCAGTCAAGTGGGGAAACCACCCGGAGTTCCTAGTTTTCTGGTAAGCATCCGTTTGACATACCAGTCAAGTGGGTAAACCACCCGGACACCCAAAGTTACTAGTATATGTCCACCTAGGACATCCAAGGTTCCTCAAATGATTATGCATCCGTTTGACATACCAGTCAAGTGGGGAAACCACCCGGACGGGGTGTTTAATCCCAATAGATCTATTCACAACATTCGTGCTTAACGGGTCATAATCTAGGCAATCAATAGTTTAATGCACATGTGTCCATGAGAAAACAATCAGATGTGTAACAAGTAACACATAATACTTTCGGGTAACAAATCAAGGGTTTCAACCAATTAGTAATGCTTGAGAAAACAATTCACGTTTCAAGTAGAACGAGCATGGAGTTTAAATATAAACGAGCAAGTATTCTCCTCCAAAACAGTCATAAAACAAGTAAAAATGTGGGTCATGAACTCACCTGATGCAATGGTTATGACGACAAAAGTGGATACACTGAAATGAGGCACGATCTCTAACCGCAACCTATTATGAATGATCTGAACTAATGTAAGTCGTGAAATGATGCTACATACGAAAATACGTATGTTATCGATACCACTCGTATATTTTGAAAATAGCGTTTATCGTCGAAAAGTGTATTTTTGACGTCTCGTTAAGTTATAAAACACTTTTCGCGTAAATACGTTTTAACGATATCCCACGATCGTCGTTTGGTGATTTATCGATAAATATAGAGTTTTCCGTCGTAAATTAATATTTTCACAACTTATAAAAATGACTAAATAGCCTCGCAAAACTAGTCACAAAACGGTGTACATTGAGTATTAGGAAATAAGCTCAGCGTTTTTCACAACTTGTAACAATATTTTAAATTCATAACACTGACATTTTGACCATACAGTACCGGTCATAAAGATAAATAATTCTTAAGTTAGCTAGTCGGGTAAATGTGCTGTTTTTGGGCAGTTTTCGGGTATATTGGAAAAATCATATTTACTCGTTATAAGTCCGATTGACGAACGGCTGATTGATTTGGAAAATAGGCCGGGAGTACTTGATTTTACCTGGAGGTGCTAATGTCTCAAAACTGACTCGATCAATGAGAAAAATGGATCTCAACATGGTTACCCGCAAAAACAGTTTATACTCTAAAACATTTTTAGTTAAAAGCTGATAAAAATGTGTTGTGGACGTCGGTTTTCAAACGCTTGTATCTTGGTCGTTATAAGCTCGTTTTCTACGTTCTTTATATCCTCGGCTTCGCATTACAGCTAACTAATAGATTCTTGGTATGTCGGCTCATCTAGATCGCTTCAACGCCTCGTTTTACCCGTTGAAATTCGTGCAACAGCACGCTATTTTTCAGAAAAATAGTTTTCGTCGCTAAAATTGTAAATAACGTATCTTTCTCGTCGTAAGCTTGTTTTTGCTCATTCCAGCGGCCACGGTTTCGTTTTTAAGTTTATTTTCTAAATATATAAGCCAAAATAATCCATGGTCTACAGATTTTTCCAGCAATTGCAAAAATGGACAGAACCTTCTTTATAACTTGTAAAAATCAATTTTTCTAGTTCAAGACTTGTATATATCCCTTCCAATCAACACCAAAACTATTCTAAGCCTACCATACACCTTCTTAGGGTGTCATGGGTTCCTAGTCTTTACCAAAAATGATGGATTTCACAAGATCACTAATAAAATTCTTTAACTCATTTTTGGTGACAAAAATATGTGTTAAGTGGTATATAACATAAGTATATTTGCATGTTTTGTTACTTGAACATAAAAATAGATCAAATGAAAGTATGAAAGAGTAGAAAATTTATTTAGAAACTTACTTGAGTGATGAAGGGTTTTTGGTTATCTAAACTTGATTAACCTAAAGTTTTTATTTCAAAACTCTAAATATATGAACTAATAGGACTTGTAAAATACTTGATCTTGAGATTTTGATGAGTTTTTTTCTTCTTCTTGAAATGGCCATCCACAAAGATGATGGGAGATGAGAGAATTTTGCTAGTTACTTGAAGTATTATGTGTAGTGTATTGAAAATATAGGCTAGTTGTAGATATTTTTTTTTGGACAATAAGTACAAGCATTAAATGGGGCTAGTAGAAGAATTTCAAAGTAGTGATGGAGGTGGTATGGGGGCGTTGAAAAAGGGGAGAAGAGATGGGGTGATGGAGTGTGTAAGAGTTACTTGGACTTTTATATGTGATTTAGCTAAGATTTGGCTTGGATATGCATTATCGGGTACCGAGTTAGCTAGAAATATTTCGTTTATCTGTTTCTATACGTATTTCTAGTTTTTATACGTTGTCATCAATTTGTAAACAATTTAAATACGTTTTTGCGTTTCTTTTTGAAAAAAATTTTGAATTTTTTGTCCGTAATTTGTCAAAAAATTTTGACAAAAATTTTGAATTTTTTTGTCCGAATTTGTCAAAAAAATTTTGACAAATAATTTTGAACCTTTTTTTTTTTTTTTTTTTTTTTTTTTTTTTTTTTTTTTTTGTCCGAAATTTGTAAAAAAATTTTGATTTTTTTTTTTATTTTATTTTAATTCGGACAAAATTTTATACTTTTTTTATTTTTTATTTTTTTATTTTTAAAAAATTCAGAAAAATAAAATCTGAAAAAAAAAGGGATAAAATTCGAAAACAGAAAAAAAAACTAAAAAACGTGAAAAATGAAAATTATGCAACCGTGAATGACCTAACATGATGATGATGTTACTAATGATTGTAGACTGCTCTAGTATATATGAGTGTCTTAGTGATGTTTCATAAACCTAAACATATGTTACGGAATTTGCTACCCGTAACCTAGTTTACACTGAGAAGAAACCTGAAAGTGATTTCCCTCCGGGATGATGTGTTGTGAAAGTAAATTTTTAAAACATCTCAAAGTGAATGACTCAAAGATGATATGAAATGAATATAATCTTGAAGAATTTCCCAGATGATAGTAAATTCGAATTTGAAAAAGACCGAAATTACGATTGTCACAACTTTGAACTAGCAGTAAACTATTCAAAATTTCAAGAGCATATACTAATTTGAAAAAAACATTAGCCACTATATTATTTAGCAAACTATCAGCTATCAACGGATTTGACACGTCTTTACCAATAGCCGTTTGCTTTGGACTAGCCAATTCTTCACTGTGAAGTATGGTGAGTTGAGAACCATATAGTTTTTGGTAAACTATCAACCATAAACGGGTTTCATGAGTCTTTACCAGAAACCGTTTGCTCTGGACTAGTTGGTTCTTAATGTGTGTTAGACATGGTGAACCAATAACCATTTGTTGTGTGGTAAGTGACACACACTGTATACATCCAAAGCATAACATAGTCAAAACACCATTCTTCTTAAAGTGCTTTCTCAACTTGGAAATGTTAGTCCAAAACACAAGACAAAATATTTTCTATAATGACAATTACCAGTCTTGACTAACATATTTACTTAACAAAGCCAAACTACGTCAGTAGTATAAATTATACAAAGCAGTACCTATTTACAAACCTAGCAGTACAAATCCATTATCTTTACAAAAACATATAGAGATCAAAGCATTTAAGGGTTGAGCATCCCAATACTTGCAACCAAGTACTGAAACCTCCCCACATCAAAACCTTTGGTTAATAAATCAGCAAAGTTGTTATTTGTATGAATTTTAACAACCTGTATTAACCCTTTCTCATTACAGTCTCTTATAAAATGATGCATAATCTCAATATGTTTAGTTTTAGAATGTTGAACTGGATTTTTAATAATACACATTGTACTACTGTTGTCAATATAAATAATTGTATGCAAGAAATTATACCCATAATCAAGTAACTGATCTGAATCCAAAGTACTTGAGCACAACAGCTAGCAGCTACCACATATTCATCTTCAGTTGTAGAAGTGGCCACCATAGTTTGCTTTTTGCACTGCCATGAAATAAGTCTGCATCCTAGGAACTGACAACCATCAGTTGTTGACTTCCTATCCATACTAGCACCAGCATAATCACTGTCTGAGTATGCCACCAAATCAAATGAAGAGTCTTTGGGATACCACAGACCTAAGTTAGGTTGGCCTTTAAGGTACCTAAAAATTCTCTTCACTACTGTCAAATGAGACACCTTGGGAGTGGCTTGAAATCTTGCACAAGCACATACTGCAAACATAATATCAGGTCTGGATGATGTGAGATACATCAAAGACCCAATCATAGACCTGTATGTGTGTACATCCACAGCTTCACCACTTTGATCTTTCAAAAGCAAATGTGTCTCCTTATTAGCAGGTGTACTAGCAACTTTAGCATCTGTAAACTGAAACTTCCTCAATATTTTAGCTACATATTTATATTGGCTAAAAAATATTCCTTCTGGTTTCTGCTGCACTTGTAGCGCCAAAAAGAAAGTAAGTTCACCCATGGAACTCATCTGGAACTGATCCTTCATCAACTTTTCAAACTCTTTGCATATCTCCTTCTTGGTAGAACCAAATATGATATCATCCACATATACTTGAACCAATAAGATATCACCCTTGTTCTTCTTGATAAAAAGAGTCTGATCAATCTTGCCTCTATGAAACCCATTCTTTAAAAGATAAGCAGCTAAGGTTTCATACCAAGCACTTGGAGCTTGATGCAAGCCATAGAGAGCTTTCACCACCTTGTAAACCTTGTCTAGATGATCAAGGTCAATGAAACCTGGAGATTGAGAAACATATATCTCCTCATCAATTGTACCATCTGGTATACCATGAATCTCATGAATGAAGCATAAGCTAGAAAAAGCCTTATTGCCTCAATCCTTGCAACAGGTGCAAAAACTTCTTCATAATCAATTCCCTCTTCTTGTGTATAGCCCTGAGATACAAGCCTTGCATTGTTCCTTATCACTATTCCTCTTTCATCTTTCTTGTTTCTGAACACCCACTTAGTACCAATAACCCTCATGCCCCTTGGCAAATCAACTAGAACCCAAACCTTTTGAATCTTGAATTGGAGCAGTTCTTCTTGCATTGCTTCAACCCAGCTTGAGTCTTCGAATACCTTGAGCACATTCTTTGGTTCTATCTGTGACAGGAAACACACAAACAGACATTCATTCTTATCTTCATGGTATTTTTCTTCATATACAACACTGAGGAAACCATGATGATCTGGATCTTATGTCTGTCTTCTAGTCTTCACACCAGACTGTACATCTCCAATCACATTAGCAAGTGGATGATTCTTGTGAACTGTAGTTTGGGGAGTAGAAGGAACTTCATAGTTGATGGGCATGTTGTGTAAACCAGCTCCAAATATATCAAAAGAGTCAATCTGTGGAGTAGAAGTAACTGTTGGATCAATAGTAGTATCACTTGGTCCAACAGTAGGATCTTTTGGCTCAACAGTACTAACTCCATTTGTACTGCTTTCAGGTTTTTCATGATCTTGATCATTCAAGTCATCTTTAACATGTACATCTACATCACCCTCCTTTCCAGCTTTATTAGAATATGGTAAATCATCAACATTCCAAATGGGCATCAGTACATGATCTTGAGCTTTCCCTTTCTCCATGCTTGGTTGATCTACGTCAACATATTCTTCTGAACCTACAAAATCATTAGTATATGTACTTGCAGCAACTGGTACATAATTCATAGATTGAGTTAAAGACTCAAGATCAAACAGCCATGTCGGACCAGCACCTGCAACATTAGATTTATTCTCTAAAAATTCAACATGCAGGTTTTCCTCAACTTTCTTGGTTCTTAAATTGTATACCCTAAAAGCTGTACTAACCATAGACTACCCAACAAAGAAACCCTCATATGATTTTCCATCAAATTTACCCAAATGGTCTAAGGTATTAAGAATGGTAACATGACATCCAAATGGTCTAAGAAAACCTAAAGCAGGTGTTCTACCTCTAAAGAGTTCATAAGGTGTCTTGTTTTTAGATTGTACCACTAAAACCCTGTTTTGTACATAACAAGCAGTATTAACTGCTTCTGTCCAAAAAGTAATGGGTAGCTTTGAATCAGCTAACATGGTCCTAGCAGCCTCAAACAATGTCCTATTTCTCCTTTCAGCAACACCATTCTGCTGAGGAGTTATAGCTACATTAAATTCTCTTTTAATTTCTTTAACCTTACAAAATTCATCCATAACTCTATTCTTGAATTCTGTCCCATTGTCACACCTGATGATTTTCACTTTCTTATCAACTAGGTTTTCTACCTCTGTTATAAATTTCTTAAGAATGCTAGTTGTCTCATCCTTCGATCATAGAAAGAAAACCCAAGTGAACCTGCTATAATCATCAGTTACAACAAGACAATATTTCTTATGTTGAATACTACTCACAGAAGTAAGACCAAACAAGTCCATATGAAGCATATATAATGGGTGAGTAATAGTGTTAAGGGTCTTGGGCTTACAAGAAGCTCTGTGTTGCTTACCCTTAAGACAGGCAACACATGTTTGGTCATTCTCAAAACGTTTTTGAGGAAAGCCTCTTACCAAACCATTTTAACAATTTTATTTATGGTTTTAAAGTTAATGTGACCAAGCCTTCTATGCCAAAGCATTGACTCATCCAATGTGGCTTTTGCAAGCAAACACGTAAGATTCTCTTTAGGAACAATGTTCTTCATATCAACACTGTATAAATTGCCTTTTCTAGGAACTCTAAGAAGTACTTGACTTTCATCAGGCATCTTAAAGTTAGGAGAAAGGACAAGACATTTAGTGTCAGTAAAAAGAACTTTGTTCTTTTTGTCACACATCTGTGAGACACTAAAGTGATTATACTTAAGTTCTTTTACAAAGTACACATCTTCAAAGTCAAAATTTCCAGTCTTAATTGTACCTTTACTAGAAATTTTGCCACCAATACCTCCCCCAAAGCTAACATATCCTCCATCCAGAGGTGTAAAGTCTGAAAGGTATGACATGTTTCCAGTCATGTGCCTTAAACATCCACTGTCTGAGTATCCTTGATCTTCTTGTTTAGCATTTGAATGTTCCTGCACATGAAATAAAGGAAATTAGTTTCCTTTGGGGACCCAAGCCATTACTGACTTGGATTTGCCTCGTGCATCAATGTAATTATATTTCTTTAAGTTGATTGATGCACTGTTGGATGTGGTGGGTATCCATCTCCAACATGCTGAGGCCTTAACAACATTGCCCCCATTTTCCCTGTTGGTGTTCACAAACCTAGCAGTAGAAACTTTGGGCCTAGCAATAGAAACTGCTGGCTCAGTTGTTTTAACTTTTGGTACCCATTTTTGATTGTGAACCACATTTTTATGATAAAAAGGCCTGTTCACTATTTTCTGTGCTGTTTTAGTGAAACTTGTTATTGGTTTGGCACAAGAAACAGTTGATTTTGGTCTAGCAGTATGAATTGGTCTAGCAGTAGAAAGTGATTTTGTCCCAGACTTCATCAAAACTGTTCTGGGGATCATTTTGCTGTATACATTAGGGTGTGTCTTTTTAGAAACATTGTTTTGATTCACCCTTGAGTTTGTGTTCCCAGACACCCTAGTTTTCCCATATACCATCCTCCTTCCCTGATGGTAATCACAGTTAGCATGCAGATGTTCAAAACTACCACAAATATGACATGCTTTATTAAACATCACAAAATCATTACCAAGTTGTTTAGATTTTAAGTTGTTCCAGTTCCTCTGGTTTCCCCTAGGAACTTGAGACCTGTTTGTAGACCTATACAACTCAGCATATCTAACTGTTGGCCTAGATTGTTTAACTTGTTTTCTAGGTGAAACAGTTTCTTCTTTAACCACTTCAGGAACAGTGGTTTCCACTTTATTCTTAATCTCAGACACAACTTCATCAACAAGATAAGTATCACTAGCACTCTCAAACACCTCTTCTAATTTAGGACTCTTAGTAGACTTAGAACCATACTCAAATTTAGGCTCTTGAAACTCATCTAAACCTATGTATGCTAGGTCAATACCTGGAGGTGAAGGAACACCTCTGTATGGTGGAGGAACAGACTTATAACCTACACCAGACTTAGCTTTATTGACAACTTGAGCTTCCCAAATTTTATTGATTCCATCTGAGGCATAAGCTAGTGTATCTACTGTTATCTTAACATTTTCATTAGCCTTTTTGATCTTTTCTAGTTCTTCTCTGATCATACTTACCTCAACCTTTTTGTAATCTAAATCTCTTTTTAGCACAGCTATGTCATCACTAAACTTAGATTCATTTTCTTTATAATGCAAAATTTATGCTTCAAGAACAGCTAAACCTCTTTTATGATTAGAAAAGTTATAACATGTTTGATTTAGCTCTAACAGTTGATTATCAAATTCAACACAAATGCTTTAAGAGCATAACAAGATTCAGCACAACTGATTTTAGAATCTACCTCTGAATCAGAAAAGGCCATCAATGCAATCTCAGTTGCCACCATTGTTGTTTCTGTTGGTGCTTCCTCTTCATCAGCCATGAAGCTCCAGTCATAGCTAACACCATCAATAGCCAGCATTGCCTTTGGCTCTTCCACTGTGACTTCCTTCTTTTTGTCTTGCTTATACCATGTGCTCCTGTTATCCTGCTTTCTTGGCTTCCTGCACTCTCTTGCAAAGTGTCCCAACTTGTGATAATTGAAACACTCTACTTTCTTCTTATCAAACCCAGCAGTTTCATTACCATTAATGGTAATCTGCTTTCCAGTTCTCTACCAGAACTTCTTTGCCCTCATGCTCAGTAAAGCAACCTGCCACTTGATATCCATCTCTTCTAAATCATCATCATCCACCTGTTCAAGGTCTTCATGAGTTAGAGGAGAACCACTAGTTTGACTAGTCAGGAATGCATAGAATGTTGAATCTCTAAGTCCAGCAAGATTCTTCTATGAACTAGCAGTAGAAACACCCAAGCTAGTAGTAGAAACACCTTTATCATCATCTACCTCTTTTGAATTACTAATATTAGGAGATGACAGAAGTGCCATATTCCCAGAACTAGAACCTAAGCTTCCAGACTTCTTCAGGCTCTATTCAACAATTATGAAATTGTTGTACAGATCATTGAGTTTCATGCTTTCAATGTCTGGCTTATTCATCCAGACAACCACATGAGTATTGAATTCTGCAGGTAGACTTCTTAAAAACTTCATGTTGAGATCTTCCTTAGCTATCTCAACCCCTAACACAGCTAACTGACTGACAAGCTTCTGCAACCTTGTGAACATCTTATCAAGCGATTCATTGCTGTTTGAGCTAAAGTTTTCAAAACTTTGTTTTAGCAATGTCTTCTGAGTCTTCTTGGTAGCTTCATTGCCACCAAACCATGCACAGATCTCTTCAAATAGAGTTTTTGCATCAGGATACTTGCTAAAAGATAACATCTGTTCACCAGGAATGGTCATAAGCAGCAAATTCCTTGCCTTTTGATCATTCCTCTTCTGTATCCTTTTTTCATTGGTAACTGGTCCAGTATTCTGTGTACGAACATGCATGTCTTCAATTGTTTCTTCTGTAAAGCCTGGCTTGAAAGAATCATCATACAGAATAATATCCCAGAGAGCATAATCTTGAACTAAGAAGTATTGTTCTATCCTTAGTCTCCACATCTCAAACTCATTCTGTTTGAGCATAGATAACTTAGCAGCAATGTTGGTCTGAGTGTTCTCCATCTCCATTTACTTAGAGAGAGTAAAAAGAGTTCTTCTATGGATCTTCTAATTCAAAGTATCAGAACCTAGCTCTGATACCACTTGAGAGGATCTAAACACACGCCTTGTGTTAGAGATACTTTGATTTAATACTAACTAGCACACGGAATTTACTAGTCAATACTTAGAAGATATTGTATATATGATATATGAATGGAACAGTGATTGAATATGTATGAACAACAGTGTTTAACCAACCAAACAGCTTCAATATTATTAATTATAATACGAGTGATCTGAGTATCACCAGGGTTTACAACCTTGAAGCTTTTCACTAAGATACGTATGACAAAGATATTGAAAACCTAGCATAGGACCTCCTTTTATAGCACAAGGAGTCCTTTACAAGATAAGTATAAACTACACAGTATTCGTATAATTCTAACTGAATAAGATATACATCAAATCTTTTCTAAACTTATCCTTATACTCGTTTTCTTCTTTCATCAGAACATAAGGAGTACAAACTTTTCTGTACTAGCAGTACTAAGTCAGTTAGTACTGCTAGTGTAAACTTCAGCAGTCTCCATAATAGGCTTGACAGTTTGTACTGTTGATTATAATTCCCAACAATAAGGGCATATAAAAAACATTTATGAGTATATAAAAACATTTATGTTTAGGTTACGTTCAAGTGATCTTTTATATCTTGTAATGATTCTAATCCATCTTCCATAAGTTTTTTGATTCCAATTGGAGTTACATCTGTGTAAAAGTTAAAAACAACAAACTTATATGCTCTTTTTATTTATTACTATCGTTTTATAAAGCAATATATAACTAACCGTTAGTAGCCAATAGTTTTATAACAGCATCGATAAAATTTTCGCTCCTGGATGGGATCCAAGGTACATATTGCTTTGTTGCTTTCTTCAATGATTTCATTCAAGTTGTTAAGTAAAAACATAAAACTCTACAAACAAAAAAAGAGAATAATAATTAAAATAATAAACTTACAGTTTTTGATCCATTGGGTTTTAAGGTATTCTCCTTTAATTGATTGTTTTCTGGAATCATTGTATCCTACGAAACAAAAAATAAAAAATGGCTGTAAAATTTTTTTATGAATATATATAGGCAAAAGTTTAATAATGTATATATAATATGATTTTGAAAACATTAACATGCATCTTACATTTCGAAACGATTCTGATTCGGCGAAGTTGTAGCCATACAATTTTAGAACTTATCACGAAACATAATTTAAATATATAACAGATATGGACGAAGACAAAAACGATTTATAAAACATTTTATGATTTTTTTATGAACATGTATATATAGGCAAAAGTTTAATAATGTATATATACTATGATTTTTAAAACATTGTATAACATGCATCTTATATTTCGAGACGATTCTGATTCGGCGAGGTTGTAGTCATACAATTTTAGAATTTATCATGAAACATAATTTAAATATATAAAAACATAAGGATGAATACAAATACGATTTATAAAACATTTTATCTTATGGATATTATTTTACAAACAATTCTGATTCGGCGAGGTTGTTGTCATACAATTTTAGAACTTATCACTTAGAATTATTTATAAAAGATATCGACGAAGATAGCTACGGTATTTAAATCACTCTATAAAATGCCTATTATATTTCCAAACGATTATGATTCGGCGAGGTTGTGGTCATACAATTTTAGAACTTATCACCTAAAATTATTTAAATTTATAAAAAATATCAACGAAGATAGCTATGATTTTTAAAACATTTTATAACATGCACCTTACACGGTTTAATGTTATCTTCTAACCAACAGATCCTTTAGAAACATATTACATTCATCAGATACATATAAATAATTCAACAATTCATAAATAACATGAAATTTAATAATTTCATATCAGAAACATGCAATTATAAATATTTGTAATTAAAGTTCTATTAATACGATAATTTAATAGTTTAGAAACTTTAAATTTCAGTACATGAAACACATCTAACATCAAAAAGTAACATAGTCTAACTTAGATTTTGATTCTTTCAAGCTTGATTCTTTTATGAGCTGGGTAGTTAGTGTTTTTCTCTTTAATCTCTGCATCGACCAGCCTCGCAAATTCTTTCTCTGCAACTGTGGGGCAAGTGTTTTTTAATCAGTGAACGTACATGGCTTGAAAAATATACAATTTTTCTAACGAACATTCATGAAGTTCCCTCGCCATGATAAAACATTTATGCATATATCTATTCTTGAACAACGTACCAAATTCTGGTTCATATATAACTTCACCATCACCACATTGTTTATTCACCAGTTCTAGAGGAAGACTAAGATTGTATTCTATTCCAGCAACAAATGATCCATCCCTCTCCATTTCAGAAAGCTTTCTTTTCTTCACAATCTCCTCAAATTCAATCATTGGATCAAGTTCCTTTAAATCGACATTTTCATTAACACCAAGCATTTTTCCAATTTGTTTCATTTCACTCATCCCGGCTTCAATACTTCTCATTATAGTTTTGGCATGAACACTGGTTTTTCTGTTTATACATTGCCAAATTTCTTCCCATTCGTACATATTGAAATCACGCAGACAGAGATTCTTGTGTGTTTTGTAGTTCAACCAACCTTCTTTATGTATAGTTACAATAACAGGGCCCTTTCTCGATAGGATATCAACGGATGTAATTCGTTGAGGAAGATGTCTACAATTCGGATCCATTACTCTAACATACCTATCACAATGAATCTTTTTATTACAGTATTGGTTCAGCAATTGTTTGTAATCTTCATCAATTTCATCAGAAATTTTATCCGCATTCAATCTCGCATCCTGTTCAATAACTTAAAAAGCCTCAAAATGAGAAGCCTTTGCTTCTTTCTTTTCCTTTTCAATCATTTCTTCCGCATATTTCCGTTTTTCAACATCTTTAGCTATCATCACAACATTTTACCTTTCCGTGGTGAATTCAAAAAATTCCAACTTGTTCAGCTGCTTATTCTGGAAATTCAGATGTTTGATTACTTGACTCTGCAACAACATGTTCTTTCCGCTTTCTTTGATTAGGCTGACAGTGAATTTGTTTTTGTATCCCCACCCGAATGTACCAGCAGGCTGATTTAACTGATTAGCATGTGTTGTGTTGGGTTGCTACCTCTGATTAACAACTCTTGTGCTTTCTTTTTGTTGCTCCAACATGGATGTATCAGCAGGCTGATTTAACTGACTAGCATGTGTTGTGTTGGGTTACGGCTTCTGAATAACTTCTTCTGTATTTTCTGCATGAGTATTGTCTTGAACCTTATCACCATCAACATCAGATGTCTGCATGTACTGCCCATTAGATCTTTCAATTTTTGTCTTGAACCTTATCACCATCAATGGGTGTTTCCTGTTGGGGTGGTTGTTGAGGTGCATGTTGTTCTGATAATGATGGCGATGTATCTTGACACAGATATGAAGCTGAATTTACATTAGATTTTGGATCTAACGGTAGTTCAGCAATAATTGGCTTCTCATGATGATCTTTCTGATCATTAGATTTCTTCGCATCTTTTCCTTAATCTTTATCATTGTTAAAACTTCTTTCACTATAGGAAAGAGGAGGAGTTGTATGCTGTTCTCGTAATGATGGTGTTGTCTCTTCTGGTATATTGGAAACGGAATTTACATTAGATTCTGGATCTAATGATAATTCAGTAACATTTCTGTCAACGAATGGTTGCTTAAATGGTGATCCATCTTGTTAGGAATATAAATATTCATGTGAAAGACTCGGTCACCCTGAGTATTTATTAGCATTAAGTAGCTTGTAGGATTATTAATATTAGTTTAGTTATCGTAGTATTGTAGAGATTGGGTCGGGTCTTTACCTACTTTTAGCTCACTCCATATCCCACGTGGGGTGATTATGTTTTGTGTATAAATACCCTCTCCCAGCAAGGGAGAGGGTTGGACCTTCTCACACATTCAATCTAATACATTCTTATTTCTCTCTCAAGGTTCCCACTTCTCACCTTTTTCTTCTCTCTAATTCGACCTAAACCACAAACACCATATGTATTGTGTTTTGATATTACCTACAATTGGTATCAAGAGTCATGGTTAGGTTCATTTGATTGTATGGTCTTGGATTTCTTTGCTTGGTTTTGTGGTTTTAGTTTGGTTCGAATTGAATAGGTTGAAAATTTTCTTCATTTGTGCTTTGTTTGTGGTTAGATTTGTTAAACGCTTGTACTTTCTTGTTTAAGATTGTTGTATAAGCTTAGTTTAGTGGTTGGATAGCTAGGTTCATTTGTTTATTGGGTGTTTGTGCAAATTCGAGTGGTGTTTTGTGTTTTCTCTTCGTTGCGATTTGAGTCTCGATAAGACTTTCTTTGTTGCGATTTGAGTTGGTTAAGGAAACTGGTTGTTGCGACTTGGTGTGCATCGGTTCTGCGATTTGGCATTTTACTTAAAAAGGGAAAGAAGACAAATCGCAAGATAGAGACTGTTTTGTCCTATTGTAAGTTGCGATTTGATTGTTGCGATTTGGGTATTTCTGGTTGCGATTTGACTCTTGCGACTTAGGTGTTTCTGGGTTGCGATTTGAGTAAGCCTGCGATTTGAGCGTGCCTGCGATTTGAGTGAGCTTGCGATTTGACTGAGCCAGCGATTTGATCTTTGCGATTTGAGTCACTGTTGACTGACTGCGATTTGATTAACTGCGAATTAACAAGTTGCAATTTGACTAGTTGCGATTTGACCAGTTGCGATTTGACGTTGCGAGTTGATACTTGCGATTTGACTTATTGCGATTTGGTTAATTGCGATTTGACTTGTTACGATTTGACTAATTGTGACTTGGTTTGTTGCTATTTGATCAGTTGCGATTTGACCTCTGTGACTTGATTCTTTGAAGACCAGTATTGTAATTTACCTTTGGTTATTTGTTGTGATTTGCAAAACTTATCATATAACACTCAAGTAATCAGTATCTTACAGTTTCTTTTGTTGATTTTATAAAATCCCGCGAAAGATTCGATTTCTCGGTTTAAATCACAAGAATTGTAAAATCCCGTGTGAGTTTACGTCATGTCAAGCACTCCTCCTGATGACATTCAAGCTGCCGGGTCCGATACCCGCCCTCCTATGCTCGATAGGACGGATTATGAATCATGGGCTTAAAGAATACGACACTATTGCTTAGGAAAAGAAAATGGATTTAATATCCTTAAATCCATTGATGAAGGACCTTTTCAAATGGGCACCACTAGAGATGATGTCGCTACTGCTGAGGATGGAATTGTCATTTTTGGAATCGACAGGCTACGTAATTACAACGATCTCAATGAGGAGGAGAAGAAGCGTTATGATGCAGACATTAGAGCTTCTAACATTGTGATTCAAGGACTTTCCAAAGACATTTACAAGCTCATTAACTTCAACACCGATGCCAAAGCTGTTTGGGACAATGTTAAAATGCTTCTGGCTGGATCTGAACTGACCAAAGAAGATCGTGAATCTCAGTTGTATGATGAGTTTGAGCATTTCAAGATGAATCCTGGTGAAAACATTACTGACTATTATGTAAGATTTCACAAGCTTGTGAATGACATGAGAATCTTCAGGATGACAATGCCAAACATCCAACTCAATTCTAAGTTTGTGAACAACATGACACCCGAGTGGGATAGATTTGTCACAGCCGTGAAGCTCAACAAAGGATTGAGACAGACCAATTATGAACAGTTGTATGCTTACTTACAACAACATGAAAAGCATGTTGTCTATGATCGTCAACTGAGAGAAAAACTCAATCCAACAACAACAAATGATCCACTTGCTTTTATCTCAAATGTTCAGCCGATCAATCAATCCTCACATGATCAAGTTTATCACCATCCCTCTTCATCACAGAATCAGACACCGTTTGTCCAATCATCTCTACACCCACAATCTGTTGTGAACAACCATCTGGATTCAGTATACTCTCACACTGACAAGATGATTGATAATCTCTCTAACCAAGCGTCTCTACTTGTCCAACAGTTTAGAGCAACACTCCCTCAAACCAACAACCAACTTCGAACTTCATTAAATCCACGTAATCAAGCAACAGTGGAAGATGGAAGGATTGTGGTTCAGAATGTTCAGGGAAGGCAAAATGTGAATCAAAGGAACATGGGTCGGGGTAATATACAAAACAGAGTTGGGAATGCTAATCTGGGACAGGGAAAGCAACCCAAGTGTTACAACTGTAGTGGACTTGGACACATAGCAAGGAACTGCAACCAACCAAAGCATACACAAAACTCTGACTACTTCAAAGATAAGATGCTGTTAATGCAAGCTCAAGAGAATGGAGCAGCTTTGGACGAAGAAGAGTTACTGTTTCTTGCTGGTGATGGGGGGAATACGTTTGATGCTGATTTAGATGATCAACCAGTTCAGGACTTGGCACTAAATGATCCCAACATCTTCCAAGCCGATGACTGCGATGCTTTTGACTCAGACGTTGATGATGAACCCACTGCTCAAACCATCTTCATGGCTAATCTGTATTATGTAGTCTCATCACCACAACAGGCTGGTCCTTCCAATGCATCAGTCATATCTGAGGTACTAAATCTTTATGACTCATATAACATGATTGTTGAACCGAAGATTCCCAACAAAGTACAACAGACAGATGTTGTTGAATCAGATACTGTTGATATGGGAAACAATAATGTTACTTCATATGAACAATATGTGAATCACAACGACGTATCTGTTGTACCAAGTAGTGCATCTTCTGTTGTAGATAACGCTTGTGTTGTAGATAATGCTTGTGAGTTGCATGAGAACACCGTGTTTATCCCAGATGACACCTTGACCACTAGGCTTAACATCTATAAAGATCAGGTGGCCATATATGAACAACGTGCAAAATTTGAGCTAACTGAACGTGAGCAGAAAATGGATAGTCAAATGCGTACATTCATAACTGAACGTAATTTAAGGGAAGAAACATTGAAAAAGGAGTTATATTCTTTACAGAAACAACTGGATCAAACGGTTAAACAAAAACAGGAGATTCAAGAAAGTGTAAATACACTAAAACAAGATTTCAAAGTAAAAGAAACAAAACTCTTAAATGATTTTTCCATACTTAAAACATTAAAGAATAAGATTGAAAACAAGTTGTACACACAAGACCAAACCAGACAAACTGCTCAAATGATTCAAAAGCATAAAAAGTTGTGTGATGAACGTAGTGAAAAAGATGTAGGTGAACCTAGATCAGCTTTACTTAAGAGTGTTAAAATTTCCCAACCTGCCTTATATGATGCAAATGTAATGATTAAGCCTGGTCATGCCCCTTCCGATGTGTCATCATTTGAAGAGAGTAATGAGATAGAAGTAATAAGAAGAGAAAGAATGGCCGAAAAAATGAAGGATCCCAAATGTATAGCCAATCGAGTCATAATCAAACCCCATGATTACTATGAGGAGAACCGATTGACTGTTTTTGCACCTCAAACTAAGTTGACACCAGAACAGATAATTTGGTCTTTAGATGGTGAAAAGAGAAAGGCCGATGAACTTAAAGCCAAAACTCCACCCCTTAGAAAAATAGCGGTTGCAACGGTGTACCCACCCAATACACCCAGGCACTTAGTTCGTTTAACGCTTCCCACAGAATGTAAAACTCTAATTAGCATATATGTTCTTAGTCAACTATTTGCTGATTTTGATAAAACATGTAAGAAGAGAATTACGCCAACGGGAATTACTGAAGGGGAAAGGGGTTTTGAACTAACAAAAGAGTGTTACTTAACTGAGGTTATTCCATTCTTTAAACTACTCAAGGAACATTTTGAGGGCATGCCAAAACCCTTAAAACTGAAGTAAAAGAGATGAAAGAGGTATTTAAAGATATGGAAAATGAAGTGTCCCAAAGTGCGATAGAACTTAAGAGTCGTGAGATTGAGAGAAAGAACATTCTCATCACCAATGAGAATTTGATTGCTAGATGTATTGCACATGATGTATTTTATACTGCTACTGATTCTGCATTATCTGCTTGTCAATTTCATGAGTTTTCTATTGCATTGAGTGTTTCCCAGAATCGTGTAATGAATGCTTAATTTCTGGTAATCATGATGAATGTGTTGTGTCATTTTTGATGTCTTCTCAAAGATCCCCAGTTAAGAATGTTAGGAAACCTAAACTGAGTAAGCAGATTTGGAAAACAACAGGAAAAGTATTTGCTAATGTCGGTTATCAATGGAGACCCACTGGAAGGAAATTCACTTTAGGAGATCAGTGCCCCTTAACTAGATTGACTAATCATAAAGTAGTGACTGTTAAGGAATGGAAGCCAACTGATTGAATTTTCCCTTTAGAGGCACAATGCCCTGTAACTAGGTCAATTGCTGCTACTAGTGTAGTTTCCACTGTGAATACAATGGCATCTATAAATCCTGTTGTTCTAGAGTTTGTTTGTGCTAACCAATCGGACCCCAGTAGCACGTGGGGATCCACATTTTTTAGTTATCCATCATTGTCTATTTTCAAATGCAGGTCATACAAATCGTCCTTTGGTATTTGGACTCAGGCTGCTCAAAACATATGACCGGGGATCGCTCACGGCTCAGGAATTTCGTGAATAAATTTATCAGGACAGTTAGATTCGATAACGACCATTTTGGGGCAATCATGGGTTATGGAGATTATGTGTTCGGCGACAGTGTAATTTCCCGGGTATACTACATGGAAGGACTAGGGCACAATTTGTTTTTCGTTGGTCAATTTTGTGATTCCGATCTTGAAGTTGCTTTCAGAAAACACACATGTTTCGTCAGAGATTGGATGGTATTGATCTTCTTAAAGGCAATCGTGGCACTAATCTATACACCATCTCTATTGAAGACATGATGCGGTCCTCTCCTATTTGCTTGCTGTCAAAGGCCTCAAAGACCAAATCTTTGCTTTGGCACCGTCGTTTAAATCATTTAAACTTCGGAACCATAAATGACCTTTCTCGCAAGGATCTTGTACGAGGCATGCCCAGATTGAAGTTTGAAAAGGATCATATTTGCTCTGCTTGTCAACTGGGCAAAAGCAAGAGGCATACTCACAAACCCAAAACTGTCAACACTATTATGGAAGTTCTTCACACCCTTCACATGGATCTATGCGGACCAATGAGAGTGCAGAGTATAAACGGGAAGAAATATATTCTTGTGGTGGTCGATGACTACTCTCGGTTTACATGGGTTAAGTTTTTGAGAACCAAGGACGAGATTCCAGAGGTTATCATTAAACTTATCAAACAGCTTCAAGTAAGGCTCAACAAAACTGCCAGAATCATCCGCACAGATAATGGAACTGATTTTGTTAACCAACAACTCATTCAATTCTATGAAAATATTGGCATAACCCACTAGAAAAGTGTTCCACGCACTCCTCAGCAGAACGGCGTTATTGAAAGACGAAATCGTACTCTAGTGGAAGCTGCAAGAACCATGCTGATATATTCTAAGGCTCCGATGTTTCTATGGGCAGAGGCCATTGCTACAGCGTGTTACACCCAAAACCGATCCTTGATACATACTCTTCACAACAAAACCCCCTATGAGTTGATACATGGCAAGAAACCAGATCTTTCCTTTCTTCGAGTGTTCGGTGCTCTGTGCTATCCGACAAATGACAGTCAAGATCTGGGAAAACTAAAGGCTAAAGCAGACGTAGGTTTCTTCGTTGGGTAAGCACCAGATCGCAAGGGATATTCGATGAGCTGACTGAGCAAACGGCTCATGGAGAAACTAGTTCTGGACCTGCACCTAACTTATTGACACCTGGACCAATTAGTTCAGGTCTTGTACATCATTCCACTCCTGCAGTTCCTTATATACCCCCTACCAGTGAAGAATTGAATAAATTGTTTGATCCGATGTTTGATGAATACTTTGAGCCACCAACTGGTGATACTACTACTGAAGTCTCACCTCCAGTTGTTGATGCTCTAATTCCACACAATTCAGAGGGTCCATCAGTATCTATCTCAATCAGTCAAGATGCACCATCTGCCAGTTACTCACAATCATCATCAAATATTCAATCTCCTTCGGTACAGCAAGGGTCTGCAGTAGACAATTCTTTCAAAGTGAATCCTTTTGCTCCAGCTGATGATGTTCCATTCGAGAACATATTTTCTCCTGAATCTTCTATAGAGACATCCTCTTCAGGGGATCTTAACACGGCAACATCAGTTCACCACCCTCAACCACATGATCATCTCAGAAAATGGACCAATAATCATCCGATTGACAACATCATTTGGAATCCCTCTCGTCCGGTATCCACACGAAAGCAACTTGCCACTGATGCATTGTGGTGCTTCTTTAATTCCGTACTATCCAAAGTCGAACCCAAAGACTTCAAAGATGCTTTGTCAAAAGACTGCTGGTTTACTGCAATGCAAGAAGAAATTCATGAGTTTGATCGCCTTGAAGTATGGGAATTAGTGCCTCCTCCAGATTGTGCAATGATTATCGCTCTGAAGTGGATCTTCAAAGTAAAACTCGATGAGCATGGTGATGTTCTGAAAAATAAGGCATGTCTTGTTGCAAAGGGTTATCATCAAGAAGAGGGCATAGACTTTGAAGAATCATTTGCACCGGTTGCTCGAATTGAAGCTGTCAGAATCTTTCTCGCTAATGCTGCCAGTCAGAATATGACAGTCTACCAAATGGATGTAAAGACAGCATTCTTAAATGGTGATTTGAAAGAGGAAGTCTATGTAAGCCAATCTGAAGGATTTGTGGACCCTGATCGTCCTAATCACGTATATCGCTTGAAGAAGACCCTCTATGGCTTAAAACAGGCACCTAGGGCGTGGTATGACACTTTGTCTAAGTTTCTTCTGGAAAACAGATTCTCCAAAGGTGTTGTTGATCCTACACTATTCACTAGGAAAATTTGGATTTGATTCAAGTGATCCTGTTGACACTCCTATGGTTGAGAGATTGAAGTTGGATGAAGACCTCTCTGGGATCCCGGTTGATCAAACCAAATTTCAAAGTATGATTGGATCCCTAATGTATCTCACCGCTAGTAGACCAGACCTCTTGTTCGCAGTATGCATGTGTGCTCGGTACCAGTATAAGCCCACCAAAAAGCATCTGGAAGCGGTAAAGCGAGTCTTTAGATACCTTCAAGGGACTATTCACATGGGTCTCTGGTATCCTAAGGACACCGCCATGGCACTCACGGCTTATGTAGATGCAGACCATGAGGGGTGTCAAGATACTCGTCGAAGTACGTCAGGAGGTGCTCAGTTTCTTGGGGAAAAGTTGGTTAGCTTGTCATCTAAAAGGCAAATGAGTGCATCTATATCTTCCACAGAGGCTGAATACATTGCCATGTCAACGTGTTGTGCTCAAATTCTTTGGATGAGATCACAACTATTGGACTATGGTTTTGCGTACAACAAGATTCCTCTGTATTGTGACAACAAAAGTGCTATTGCTCTTTGCTGCAACAATGTCCAACACTCCCAATCAAAGCACATCAATATCCAGCATCACTTCATAAGGAAACAGGTTGAGAAAGGGGTTGTTGAACTTTACTTCGTGAGGACTGAGTTTCAGTTGGCTGATATCTTCACTAAGGCACTTCCGAGAGAACGATTCCAATTTATTCTCCCGCGACTTGGCATGAAGAGTTTGACACCTGAAACCCTCAAGTGTCTTCAAGAAGAAAAAGAGGAGTAAAGGATTTGCTTCATATATCCTTGTATATACTTGTATATATCTTAAACCAAAAAGAAAATAGAAAAATATAAAACCTATAAAAATCATAAATATCAGAAAAACACAAAAATACCAAAAATAGTTCTTCTAGGCATGTCTTCTATTTATCGATAACATTTACGGTCCTAGAAATGTCATTCAATAATGACACGGGTCTTTAAATGAAGCTCGAGCAGAAGTTAAACTAAATGGTTAAAACATGTCATATCGGTTTGCAGTTACTTCAGACTGTAACCCGCTCCTCATAATGGGGAAAGCTCGTCTCCAAACAGACGGTTGTTCCTCCCACTGGGTGAAGTTCACCCGGGCATGGATTACTTTATATCCATGTTTCTTCGATTTGATGTACGTTTCAGTGCGTCATTTCTCGTATAAGAAGAGAAGTCTTCTTTACATCACCAACTCTTTCTCGTCTATGATTCTTCAGGAGAGTTTTGGTGTTTCACAAGGTGGTAACTGGACTTAAATTTTCACAAATATTTGACGCTCAATTCAATGACTACAGCTCTTTAAATAGAAAACGGGTCATTAATTGAGGGGGAGAGTATTTGTTCAAAATTTCTTACACCTTTTTAAATTTTGTGCAACATCAGTAGTGACCAGACACTCTCCCTCTTGGTTTGAAGGGGACCATTTGCATGTTCCATTATCAGCACATATTAAAACTGACCACATTTTCTCCCATCATTTCTAACTTATTTAAATCAATTGGGATCACAAATCTCAAAAGGTTTGAAATTTTTTATCGGGGGAGAGAATGTGATAAAAAATGTGATTTTATCAAGTGTAGGCTTTCCCATATGTGCTAAACTCTTTCGTATACCGATGCACATATTAAGGGGGAGCGAATGATTTATGATGGCAATTGTGGAAGAATACCAAAGATCGACCATCTTACTTAATGTACTGGAGTTATAAGGATGGTAAGGTTAGGTATAAGCTCCCATGATCCAGCCAGAATTGGAGGGATCCTCCCAGGGATAATCCTCTAGTTAGAATAGAAGTCCTTAAGAACGATGAAAAAAGGAGAAAAGTGAGTATAAGGGAAGAGTGCCGACTGAGATGGAGCTAGTTCTGGAACAAACCCAACAAGGTTCTAGTGATGAAGTCTCGGTAAGCGCTGAAGGGGTTGAAGAATGAAAAATAAATGTAAAGATAAAGGATGAAAAGAAAGAAGCCCTCCTTACACTTTAGGTAGAAACCGGGTCAATACATATGCTGTCAGAATCACTTAGTTGATTGCTGACATTGAAGACAAGTATCATGGACCCAGTGATACGCCGCACAACCCTCCCTAGCCACTCAAGGTCCATCAAAGGACTCTTGTTTCATTTGTCACGGAGATCAATACATTTCTATCATCTCTCTCACTCTGAGTTAGACGATATTGAAAAGGTGGCAGTCCTCTCCAGCCTCCGTTCACTAAATCAAAACGCACTATTGAGTCTAGAGCCAAGAGATCATCCATAAATCTCATTAGGACACACTTCCAATATGCTTGCTGTTTCATACACCGTGAAAAGTAAGAAAATATATGTTAAGAGTCCTACGCATTATCCTTGTGGTATTGCCAGAACATCCGAGTGAGACGTAAAAGTATTCACAATGAAGATGGAAATCCTTCTAGAGCCAACATCAAACAAGCTCTTGGTGGGTGACATGTGAGATCCTTCATGGATCAAACTTGTGACAACTGGAAAGAAATGATGGGGCGATTCGCTTTTGAATCAAACTTGTTCCAGGAAATGAATTGACGATCTCATTAATCAGAGAATCTTAATTCACTGATTCACTCTACCGTGTTGTCGGCTTTGAGACGTTCCGGTATGAGAACATGCTTGGTATGACGATTCCAATGTTAATTCGTTGGATGAGTCTTTACAACAAGCTGGAAATTCCTGTCAAGGAGAATTCTCTTTAAAGGGAATTCTACCTGATCACAGGTCGGTCCTCACGGATCCGAAGGTTAATCCAACCACACCGAGCGAATGACAAAGCCATATTCGTTCTCCAACTTTATTGCTAACTGTTTTATTTCATATTCATATAAAAATGGTGATGGTGGTTCCTGTTTCCAGTAGAGATGTGTCAATCCACACTCCATGCTCACACTTCCAATTGATTATCAAAGATATCATGATAGCTAAAAGACCTACAACACAGCTTCCGCAACTCTGATGATAGTTATCATGATCTAGAAAAGTGTGAGCATGCAGTCCAAAGGTCACAAAATCACATGGAGGCAATATTACTACAACAGATGAGCTTGGAGATATACGGTGGTTGATGATCTCAAAGAATGCTCAAAGATCATCCAAGACAAAAGAACAGTCATCAAAAGTTCACTGTTGAAAGCACAAAGATTAAAGACTTAGAAGAATCAAAGACTACGAGCTAGGAACTTTAATCTATGTAATAGAATGCTAGAATTCAAAATGTAATTTCCGGGGTGACCTCCCTTAGGGGGAGATTGTTAGGAATATAAATATTCATGTGAAAGACTCGGTCACCCCGAGTATTTATTAGAATTAAGTAGCTCGTAGGATTATTAATATTAGTTTAGTTATCGTAGTATTGTAGAGATTGGGTCGGGTCTTTACCTACTTTTATCTCACTCCATATTCCACGTGGGGTGATTATGTTTTGTGTATAAATACCCTCTCCCACCAAGGGAGAGGGTTGGACCTTCTCACACATTCAATCTAATACATTCTTATTTCTCTCTCAAGGTTTCCACTTCTCACCTTTTTCTTCTCTCTAATTCGACCTAAACCACAAGCACCATACGAATTGTGTTTTGATATTACTTCCACCATCATACTTTTCGCCCAACGCACGAGAAGAAACATGCTGTCAGCTATCTTTGACACCTTATCCTTTAGAACTTTTTGATCTATCGTTAAAACATCCATCAGTTCTTGATCAGCCTTTCTCTTTTTTTTTTGAAGGAATAATCTGCTCAATCTGTTTCTAAAGAACACTAACATCATTTTGAAGATTCTTGAAGTATCCAGTAAGAGAATTGTGTAGGGTATTCACAATGCATGAATCACTATCTTGAGGCTTGTTTGGATCGAATAGAAGATGTTTTAGAGAGAAGTGGGAGCCTTTTAGAGAGAGAAATGAACTTGTGATATATTAGATTGAAAAGGTCCAACCCTTCCCTTGCAAGGGAAGGGGTATTTATACTTACTACATAATATGCCCCTAGCGGGCTGTGGAGCAAGCTGACAGTGGGTAAAGACCCGACCCACTCCACAATATTAATAATAACTAAACCACTAATAATATTACTAATGATCCTACGAGCTATGATGTGCTACTAAGTACTCGGGGTGACCGAGTCTTCAACTGAATATTTATATTCCTAACAATCTCCCCCTAAGGGAGGTCACCCCGGAAGTAATGTTCTGAATTCTAGCACTTCATCCTTGAATCTTGACTTCATAGCTCGTAGACCTTGATTCTTCAACGTCTAGAATCTTTGTGCCTTTAGCAGTGAACTTGTGATGACTGTTCTTTGTTTTGGATGATCTTTGAGTATTCTTTGAAGTTATCATCCAACATGCGTCTTCAAGTCATCTTGTGGCTTCGTCATCATGAGAAGTTGTGATCTTGGAGCCTTCTTTGAGATCATCAGCCACCGAAAATCTCTGAGCTCATCCATTGTAGTAATGCCTCCATGTGATTTGTTGTGACCGTTGGGCCCGCATGCTCACACTTTTCTGGATCATGATAGCTATCATCAGAGTTGCGGAAGCTGTGTTGAAGGTCTTTTAGCTATCATGATGTCTTTAATAATGAGTTGGAAGTGTGAGCATGGAGTGTGAATTGACATGTCACATACTGGAATCAGGAACCACCATCACCATCTTTATATGTACCTGAAATAAAACAGTTAGCAATAAAGTTGGAGAACGAATATGGCTTTGTCATTCGTTCGGTGTGGTTAGATTAACCTTCGGATCCGTGAGGACCGACCTGTGATCAGGTAGAATTCCCTTTAAAGAGAATTCTCCTTGACAGGAATTTCCAGCTTGTTGTAAAGACTCATTCAATGAACTAACATTGGACTCGTCTTACAAGCATGTTCTCATACCGGAACGTCTCAAAGCAGACAACACGGTTGAGTGAATCAGTGAATTGAATACCCACTGATTGATGAGAAATTGATTAGAAAAATCACTCGCGTGTTACTAGATAAACAATTTTTTATGTAACACAACGAGGGTTTTACACATTAAATCACATTTCTGTCATAAATACTTTTGTTTGAAAATTTTCACAATCAATGAGCTCGAAATTCATTTGATGAGCACATTGAAGGGTTTTCCAAAAGCATCCGTCAATCCATTTCCTGGAACAAGTTTGATTCAAATGTGAATCGCCCCATTGTTTCATTCCAGTTGTCACAGGTTTGATCCATGAAGGATCTCACATGTCACCCACCAAGAGCTCGTTTGATGTTGGCTCTAGAAGGATTTCCATCTTCATTGTGATTACTTTAAGTATCACTCGGATGTTCTGGCAATACCACAAGGATAATGCGTAGGACTCTTCATATATATTTTCTTGCTTTTCACGGTGTATGAAACAGCAAGCATATTGGAAATGTGTCCTAATGAGATTAATTGATGATCTCTTGGCTCTAGACTCAATAGTGCATTTTGATTTAGTGATCGGAGGCTGGAGAGGACTGCCACCTTTTCAATATCATCTAACTCGGAGTGAGAGAGACGATAGCAATGTATTGATCTCCGTGACAAGTGAAACAAGAGTCCTTTGAGGGACCTTGAGTGGCTAAGGAGGGTTGTGCAGCGTATCACTGGGTCCATGATACTTTGTCTTCAATGTCAGCAATCAACTAAGTGATTCTGACAGCATATGTATTGACCCGGTTTCTGCCTAAGATGTAAGGAGGGCTTCTTTCTTTTCACCCTTTATCTTTACATTTCTTTTTCATTCTTCAACCCCTTCAGTGCTTATCGAGACTTCATAACTAGCACCTTGTTGGGTTTGTTCCAGTGCTAGCTCCATCTCAGTCGGCACTCTTCCCTTATTCACTTTTCTCCTTTTTAATCATTCCTAAGGACTTCTATTCTAATTAGAGGATTGTCCCTGGGAAGATCCCTCCGGTTCTGGCTGGATCATGGGAACAAATACCTAACCTCACCATCCTTATAACTCCAATGCATTAAAATAAGATTGGTCGGTCTTTGGTATTCTTCCACAGTTGCCATCATAAATCATTCGCTCCCCCTCAATATGTGCATCGATATACGAAAAGGTTTAGCACATATGGGAGAGCCTACACTTGAGTTCCAAAAGATCACATTTTTATCAGAATTTCATATTTAAATCACATTCTCTCCCCCGATCAAAAATTTCAAACCATTTGAGATTTGTGATCCCAATTGATTTAAATATGTTTAGAAAATTTGGGAGAAAATGTGGTCAAGTTTAATATATTCTGATTACGAAGCATACAATGCTCCCCCTCAAACCAAGAGAGAATGTCACTCCTGATGTTGCACAATGTTTAAAAAGGTGTCAAAATTTGAACAAATAAACTCCCCCTCAATTAATGACCCGTTTTCTATTTAAAGAGTTGTAGTCATTCAATTGAGTGATAAGTATTTGTGAAATTTAAGTCCAGTTACCACCTTATGAAACACCAAAACTCTCTTGAAGAATCATAGAACTGAAAGAGTTCATGGTGCAAAGAAGACTTCTCTTCTTATACGCGAAATGATGCACTGAACCGTACATCAAATCGGGGAAACATGGATATAAAGTAATCCATGCCCAGGTGAACATCACCCGGTTGGAGGAACAGCTGTCTTTTTGGCGACATGCTTTCCCCATTGTATAGCGCGGGTTGCAGTATGAAGTAACTGCAAGCCATTTAGACATGTTTTAACAATCCATTTTAACTTCTGCTCGAGCTTCATTTAAAGACCCGTTCCATTATTGAATGACATTTCTAAGTCCGTAAATGTTATCGATAAACAGAAGACATGCCTAGGTGAAACTATTTTTGGTATTTTCTATTTTTCTGATTTTTTATGGTTTTTCTTGGTTTTAATATTTTTCTATATACAATTTTCTGGTTCTATAATTTTCTATTTACAGTATGTTTTAAGATATGTACAAACTATATTATTCAGTTTAAGACGATGATGAAATGAATACCGAAATGAGGATACGTTCAGTATGTTGTAGAAATCTGTGGTCAATCATCTCTTAAACTTTCACCACCAAAGCTTTCGAGGCTCCTGAACAATCGACGGAACTTGAGCCTTCCCAATGTACAGCTTTGATAGCTTCCCCCCAAACTGACAATCTTCATACTGAGCAGATTCAAAGCTCTCTTTCAAGCTTACATAAGGTAAGCGTACAGCGAAAACCGTAGCAAACCACATTAAGTATTGCTGCTCCCTTTTAAGAATAATCATCGTGATTCTCCGTCCGGGGATCCTCAAATAGATCAGCAACGAATCATCTCACATTTGAATAATTCTTCTCACATTTCTTCCCGCTGAATACTGAAGAAATGCCTACCAAAAGTATCCAGAGACCACTTTCCCCCAAGTAGTTGAAGAGATGCAGCCAGTCTCGATATATGAAGCCCAAAAACCCGAAGTACACACTCAATCCCATTAATAAAGTCGACAATGCATCATCAAGATCAATTAAGACCCGAAAATCCCCTTATCTCCTTTCAGGACATTGCAGATGAGAATTGTTACACCAAATTCAGCTAAGTCCCGAGTGTAAGCAATTTATCCCGTATGTAGTCGACATGATAACACCAAGACAGTACCATAATAGCTACTGAGTACCGGATGTACACATTTCCTTCAGTAGGATACCGACTAACCATAAGAACCATCATACAATTGTGTACCTCTTTTATCATCAGAAACTGGCATTCTCTTCCCACACTTAGTTGGAATGACACACCAGAAAGAATGAGTTAGAACACTGATTTTCTCTGCGGTTATGACATTTGTCTTCCCGGAATAATCTTCAATTGAGAAGAAGTATAAAGCCCATCATGTGTACTCATTGTGCATTCAGATGTATGTCTCCTTCCCCCTTGCTGGTTTTGATACCTCAGAATCAGCAACACATTTTACGAACATATTCTTGAAATCTTGTGAGAAGAACAACTTAGGCTCAAGTAGATCAAGTGAGAATTAACCGCTGCCGAAACCGTCTCTGACTATCTTTATCAACCCTCAAGTAGGCCTTATGATGAGATAACTGAAGGAGCAAACCCGATATACCAAACTTGAGCCTGAAGATAGAATTCCCCATTCTTGTGACTTACGCTTGCACTAATGTTGGAAGAACGGTGTAGAGAATTAGTGCTCCAAGCAAATCTCTAAGTACTCAATACCCAACCAAGGTATGAGACATTAACACCTCTTACGATTATCCACAACGTCATCGGCGTGTGACACTGAGTAACTCCTTTAAGTGATAGTTACCCCGACTGCTGGTAACTAGATAACCTAAGTCTTCAACTTAAATCTTAAGCACTAGCAAGTTATCATTGAAGGTCAAGCATCCAACCAACCCCGACTTCAAGATAGAGTAAGATCACACCTTTGAGAAAGTCAACTTCAACCCCAAATGTGTGATACCTGTTCAACTCCGTAGTCACCATTTGATGCCCAACAAGTGAGTGAACCAACAACCCAGTGTACATCGAATCACTTGTTCACACTTCTCCCCCTCAAAGATTGCATACGAGGATGCCATCTTTGATTGAACAAGTGCATATGAGGTTGATCCACTGTTCACACTTCTCCCCCTCAAAGATAGCATACGAGGATGCCATCTTTGATTGAGTGACTAAACGTCCAATCGAATGGAAGTAGATCCACTTGATATCTGAATGAGCATGGAGCAAGTATGAAGCCTTTTGATGAGAGTAGTCAGAAACAAGAGTATTCGTCTGACCATTACTCAAATCTCAATCACCATGCAGTTTATTCACCCTTCTCCCCCTCAAAAATTGCATGTGACGACCAACTGCCATTTTTGATAGACCGGGTGAATAAGAATATACTTCAATATACGTTTATCCCCTTGATGACTGAATGAGCATTTGAAGACCACGAAGCTAGATGAGAATGGTCATGAGTAAGAAGATTCCTCTTCTTCCGAAGATAAAGCGCACTCAAGCGTACGCCTTTCTTTTCTTAGATGAACGGGGCCTGAAGAAATGTCAGCAGACGCCATAATGATGACATTGAGACCCGAGGCTTGAACTGCATTGTTCAAACGTCATAGTTGATTGAAGAACGAGGCCTGAACTGATTTGAACAGACGTCCATGATTCCCCTCATATGTTGTGAGCAGCCTGTGTCCAAATGTCAAAGGACGATTCGTACGACCTGCATTTGAAAACAGACGAAAGAAGAGAATTTGGAGAGCCGGATCCCCAATTTAGGTTGGGTTCCAGTTGGTTAGTGCAAACAATCTTTGGGGCTGCTGAAACCATAGGTGCCTTGGTTTTAACAATAGGGGCAACACTAGTAGATGCAATGGACCTGGTTAAGGGACATTGTGTATCTAAAGGGATAACTCTACCAGTAGGCTTCCATTTCTTAACAGGCACTACTCTAGGAATTGTAATCCTTGTTAAAGGGCAATATTCCCCTAGTGTGAATGTTCGGCCCGTGGGCTTCCACTGAAAGCCCACATTGGTAAACATTTTTCCTGTGGGTTTCCAAGATTGCTTAATTTGTCTAGCTCTCCAAACTTTCCTAACTGGGGGTTTGTTGGACAACTTCAGAAATTTCTTAACACATTTATCATGATTACACGAAATTATGCATTCATTACATGTTTTGCAAAGTGAATTTGGATTCGAATTATGATTCCTTTTGTTCAAATCTAACTTGTTGTTTCTCATGTGGTCTTCTACTTTCCTTTTAGGAACACTTTTAGCTGGTGAAATCCTAGAATTCTTTATGTTTCTCCTAGGTTTTGACTCGCTAGCTTTAGTGTCACTATTAACTCCTGTAGAAGGACTGATGGGAATCTTAGTCTTTTTCACTTCTAGTTGCTGAACATGTTTTGATGTGTTGGGATCTGAAGTTTCCAAGGATACCTCAACGGTTACATGCTTGTTCTTAATAGTGGATGATGATGCAACTATTCTATCTCTTTGGTTGTGAGACTTAGGGCCCGTGCCAATGGCATATTCTAACTGTTCCTGGATCCTTTTTGTGAGGACGCAGGCATAACCAACTGCCTTATCGAGTGGTTTTCCTATTCTGTCCTCTTCCACAACCTCACGAAGAGTATCAAGTCCATCCCTAAGGTGACAGAGATACATTTGATGGACAGGTCTGTTGTTTCTCATGGGAAATGGAATAGACCCCACATCAACATCATACATTTTACAAGCAGAGACCTTTGATGCAACACAATTACAAGTGGTGCATGGCATTTTACCTTTCACCCGAGCCTTAAGATTCTCAATTTCATTTGTCAAAGAGGTTATTTGATCATTGTGATTGCTTCTTGTAACTTTAATAGAATCATATAACTCTTTGAAATGTTGTTTGACCTTTGAATTTTCTTCTCGATAACACTCATTTTCATAATGTAACTTATTTATGGTGTTTTGATATTGAAAATTCTGAGAATCTGAAGATGAAGGTTTATTGGTGCCATACACTTCACACTTGTTGGATTTCAATTGGGCAACTTGGGCCCTCAACAGTCGAATCGTGTTTGTGTGAGCTTGAATTTTTTCATCACGTTTGCTTAATTCAAAATATGTATCAAACTCAAGAGCATCCGAGGATGTCTTGACATTTGATATTTTGCATTTTTCTTCTAAGTGTTGATGTTTGAGTTGCAAATTCAGATAATCAACTTCTAGTTTTGAAAAACGTTTAACCATGTTATCATGGTCCTCATTTTGAATTTTTTCAAGCAATTTCAAATTCTCCCCCTCAAGCTCAACAACACGATTCTGGGTGACATTCAACGCAATAGCATACTCATTAAATTGACAAGCAGACAATGCAGAATCAGTAACAGTGTAAAATACATCTTGTGCAATACATCTAGCAATCAAGTTGTCGTTAGTAATGAGTATGTTTTTTCTTTCAATCTCTCGACTCTTAAGCTCTATTGCATATTCATTCACCTCTTTTTCCATGTCTTTAAATACTACTTCCATTTCTTTTATTTCGACTTTAAGGGCAGTTTGCAACCCTTCAAAATGTTCTTTAAGTAGTTTAAAGAATGGCATGACCTCAGTTAAGTAACACCTTTTTGCATGTTCAAAACACCTTTCCCCCTCAGTAATGCCGGTTGGTGTGATTCTCTTCTTACATGTTTTATCAAAATCAGCAAATAGTTGCCAAAGCACATATAAGCTAATAAAGGTTTTGCATTCAGTGGGAAGAGACAAGGGCACCAGATTCCTAGGTGTATTGGGAGGATACACCGTTATGGACGCAACTTTTCTAATGAGGGGGGTGTTGGCCTTAAGTTTATCTTCCTTAAGTTTTTCACTATCTTGTTTCCAAAATATCTGTTCAGGTGTTAACTTCTTTTGAGGAGCAAACACAGTCAAACGATTTTCCTCATAATAATCATGGGGTTTGATTATTATTCGTCTGGCTATGCACTCGGGATCCCTCATTTTCTCATTCATTTTTTCCCTCGTTTTATCACTTAACTCATCCTCTTCATCAGTGTAGATATGCTCAGGTTGGTCATGAATATGCTTAATCATCACATTACCATCATATAGGGCTGGTTGAAGTACTTGCATACCCCTAAGGATGGTTGACTTTGGTTCACCTATCATGATTTTACTATGCTTATCACTCAACTTTCTGTGCTTATGAATCATTTGAGCAGTTTGTATGGTTTGATTTTGTGTGTACAACTTATCTTCAAGCTTATTTTTTAACGTCTTGAGTTTAGAGAAATCATTTAAAAGAGTTGTTTCTTTTTGTTTGAATTCTTGCTTAAGTGTTGTTACACACTTTTGTGCTTCCTGTTTCTGTTTGACAGACTGTTCTAGCTGACTTTTCAAAGAACTTAACTCTATTTTTAATGTTTCTTCTCGCACTCTAGACTCTTTAATAAGTGTACTCATTTGACCTTCTAATTTCTGCTCACGATCATTAAGCTCAAACTTAGCACGCTGTTCATACATAGCAACTTGTTCTTTATAGATGTTTAGTCTAGTGATCAAGTTATTATCAGGGACAGGCAATTTGTACTTATGCAGCACATAATCATCATTTAGAACAGAAGATGCACAACTAGGTACAACAGACGCTTCGTTGTGATTCACATATTGTTCATATGGGAAAACATTGTTATTTCCCATATTAGCAATATCTGACTTAACAACGTTTGTCTGTTGTATTTTGTCGGGAATCTTTTGTTCATGCAACACATTATCATTATTAATGACAGAAGATACCCCATTAGGTTCAGCCGACGCTTCGTTGTGCTTCTCATGTTGCACGATGTTCCTAACAGTATCTGACTCAACAACGTTTGTCTGTGGCTGATGAAGCTCTTTCTCTTGAGAATTCGGGCACACAAAGTCTCTATTGGCACCAACATAGTCAAACACGTTTATCTGTCGAACATCTTTGGGAATCTTTTGTTTGTCTATCATGTTGTACAAACTGAGTATCTCTGATATAGCAGAATCTGAAGTATTTGACATGATATTAACGTGCACGGGATTTTACAATTCTATGATTTAAACCGAGAAATAGATTCTTTCGCGGGGTTTTACAAAATCAAGAATAAACCGTGGAATGATGCTTGATATGTGTTATGATGACTGTTGGATTGTTGCACTATTGTTAAGTGGTGATTTGGTTTGGTTGATGCGAGTTGTTACGGTGGAATTTTGGTCTGGAAACTTAAAACCTCAATAACTTCATTCTGGAGCGTTTTCAGGCCTCGAAACTTGGGTTGAATGAATAAATTAATTCAACGTGTCCTTCTCCTCGGTCTCACGGTCGTTTTGACAGGTGTTTCGCTGAAAACGGAGTTACGGTTCAAAAGTTATGGCCGTTTGAAGTTTTGACGTAAAAAGTCAACTTTGGATACAAACCGCCTAGACAGATAGCATAGACACAAACCGCGTATGCGCCAAGAGACAAACCGAGTTCACAATGGAGATACAAACCGCGTATGTGCCAAGAGACAAACCGAGTTCACAATGGAGATACAAACCGAGTTCACACCAAAGATACAAACCGCGTATGACACAAACCGCGTATGCGCCAAATAGACAAACCGAGTTCACACCGGATATACAAACCGCGTTGACACAAACCGCGTGTGCGCCAAATAGACAAACCGAGTTCACACCAAAGACACAAACCGCGTATTCGCCAAATAGACAAACCGAGTTCACACCGGATATACAAACCGGTATGTGCCAAGAGACAAACCGAGTTCACAATGGTGATACAAACCGAGTTCACACTAGATACACAAACCGCGTAGACACAAACCGCGTATACGCCTTAGGGACAAACCGAGTTCACACTAAAGACACAAACCGCGTATTCGCCAAATAGACAAACCGAGTTCACACTAGATACACAAACCGCGTAGACACAAACCGCGTACGCACCGTAGAGACAAACCGCGTTGGCACAAACTACCAAACCTGTCACTATCAATGCCGTTTGTCCTTTTGCCTAAACTAGTATAAAGACAAACCGCGTACCCGATGCTACACAAACCGCATTCAAAAACGTCCAAACTACACAAACCGCATTCAAGAACACTTCCACAAAGAACCCACGAATTGCTCCAAAATCACCACACGGTTCTTGGATCTGTGAATCCAAACACCAAATACCACTCTAATACTAATCTTAAGCAAGAAAGTACAAAGAAAACCAACTTCTAATCACTAAACAAAGTACAAAGATGAAATTTATGCTACTTAAACAAACCGAACCAAAACTTAAAGAAAAACTACAAATCTAAACAAATCTAACCAAGAAAAACTTAAAGAACTACACAAATACAATATAGGACAACCTCTAATCACTAAACAAAAACACAAAATAAAGCGTATGCTACTAATCAAACCGAAAAGAAAAATCTTGAAAACTCCAAATCGACCCAAAAGTAAAAACACCTCACAAACTACACAAATTCGTGAATACCAACTCTCATGGACCTAACCATGGCTCTTGATACCAATTGTAGGGTATTCACAATGCATGAATCACTATCTTGAGGCTTGTTTGGATCGAATAGAAGATGTTTTAGAGAGAAGTGGGAGCCTTTTAGAGAGAGAAATGAACTTGTGATATATTAGATTGAAAAGGTCCAACCCTTCCCTTGCAAGGGAAGGGGTATTTATACTTACTACATAATATGCCCCTAGCGGGCTGTGGAGCAAGCTGACAGTGGGTAAAGACCCGACCCACTCCACAATATTAATAATAACTAAACCACTAATAATATTACTAATGATCCTACGAGCTATGATGTGCTACTAAGTACTCGGGGTGACCGAGTCTTCAACTGAATATTTATATTCCTAACAAATTGAAAATAGACTAATTCTCTTTGCTCAAGTTAGCAAAACGGTTGATATCCGTTTTAAAAGTGAGAATGTCCTTCACTGTTTGATTCAAATTTTGAATAACAGATGGTAATTCAAGCATTTCAGAACATAGCTGGATAGGTCTCTGAGAAATAGTCGTCACTGTACTCACAATGTTGGATACATTAGATGAGAGATTCTTGACGGAATCACTAACCTTGATGAACTCTTCTGGAACATTGATCTTAAAATCTATTTTGGAAAATGCCACATTCATACAGTCAATGAAACTATTCAGTTCTAGCTTGATTGCGGCAATTAAAGCTTCACTTATTTCTCCTATAGGTGTTTTTGTCAACGAACAACTGACGAAATTTCCTACATCCTCGCTAGCTTTTTGCTGTTTTGATGCAATTTCACTAACATCCTTTGAAATTGTAGAGTGGCATTCCTTAACAGACTTGTCAAAATTGTCCACCAATGATTCCATTGATTTAATAGCTGAGGTGTGAAACTCTCTGATTTGTTCTTTTAAACTAATGAGTTCTGGTTTTATGCCAGAAAGAACAACTTTAACGATCTCTTCCGTTGATATTTTACTCGATGAAGATTGACACAATTTATTTACTTCTCCAACAGTTTCTTTCTTTTTCAACGCTAAATCACTTATTTCTTTCGTCATTGAAGAAAACGATGGCTCAAAAGCATTCACAATATCAACAGCAATTCTTTCTTTCTGCTTTGATGCTAAATCACTGATTTCTTTCATCATTGAACAAAACGATGGTTCAAAGGCCTTCACAATATCTACAGCAAATGTTGTTGTGGATGCAACTGATGGTTTGTGAAGTTGCATGAGTTGATGTTTAAGAGCCAGTTGTTCATTCTGAATTTCATATATTTGACTTGTAAGAAGACGCACTTGCTCTGTCAATTTCAGAAACATTTGATGAATTTTTTTGAGCTTTTTCAAAAGGAATTGAATTTCCACTGGTTTCCTCATCTTCATCTTCAGCCAAATTCATTACATCATCATTGCCTTCGATTAGATTCACACACGAATGAAATGCTGATTCATATTTTCTAGCAATATCAGTAAACAAACTACCATCATTTTCTTGCTCGTGATGATATGTACCATTAGACTGTTCCGGCAAATCTTCGTGTGGTTTTGTGGGACCGTCTTCAAATAATTTAGAATCAACACAACCTAAGAAACAAAACATTAATATTCTCAAACTATATTAAAATATACAGAGATAGGTAAATAAAATTAAAGCAATGATAAATGTCTATAATGACCTGCAGCGACTTTAGGGTCTTCAATATCAGCAAACAAACTACCATCATTTTCTTGTTCGTGATGATATGTATCATTAGACTGTTCTGGAAAATCTTCGTGTGGCTTTGTGGGACCGCCTTCGAATAATTCAGAATCAACACAACCTAAAAAACAAAACATTAATATTCTCAAACTGTATTAAAATATACAGAGATAGGTAAATAAAAATAAAGCAATGATAAATGTCTATAATAACCTGCAGCGACTTTAGGGTCTTCAATAACCCCTTGTCACAGAATTAGTAACATTGTCCAAACCTTCATGTGAATCATTCAAAACATCAACTAACATTTCTGAGTCACGATGATATTTATCATGAAACTGTTCAGTCAAATCTTCAAGAGTAAATAAAAAATATTAATACACTCAAAATGTATTAAAATATGCAAAGACAATTATAAAATTTAAACAAACATATTTACGAATATTGTCCAAAGAATAATGATAGATATCTAAAATGACCTATGGTGGCTAGAGATTCTACAATAATATCTTTATTAAGTGAATTAGTAACATTCTTCAACAACCCATGACAATCCTTTAAAACATAAGCTAAATACACAACAAATTTAAAATAATGTTAACACAATAACAAACATAGGCTGTCATTAAAAAAAAAAAAAAAAAAAAAAAAAAAAAAAAAAAAAAAAAACCGACTTAAATGAATATCATAGAGTGCACACAATAGTTGTTGGGAATTATGATGCATATCAAGAACAGACTACTTAGGTCTGGTAGTTTACTACTTAGGTCTGGTCGTTTACTGAGTTAGGTCTGTTTGTGATTTAGGTCTGGTTATGTAAAGATAAGTCTGGTAGTACATGTTAAGTCTGGTTGACTTATAAAGTCTGGTCTGGTCGTGAAGATAGGAAAGTTTGTTAGAGTTATATTAGGAAAAGATACAATGCGTGTATGTATCTTTATAGAAGATTTGTGTATATCTTCTGTGTCATCTAGGGTTTCCTTGTGTTATAAAAGGATCCCTAAAGTTTGTTAGTAAACGTGTGTGAGTTGTACGAATTGATAATAGTGAATATCAATATACGAAGTTAGTGATATCCCTGCTTGTGTTCTTAATTGTTCTTGTTAAGATTCCGCATTAACATTAACAATCACTTAGGGTTTCTCACTTAGATTGGTTCGGATTTATCCTAACCATCTACTAGGTATTCAAAACTACTTAGTGATCTATATACAATTTGTGGACCAACAAGTGGTATCAGAGCAAGGAGAGAGACTCTGAATTCGTAGAACACTAAATCCCTAAAACCTAATTCTCACTCAAATCACCCTTCACAATGTCTGAACTCGATAAGCCTGAAACTTTCTCAATCCATAACAGTGAGGATGAGCAATCAAACCATGAAGATGAAGGAAAAACCGAAACCAGTAACTCCCAAACACAACAACAACCCATCCCTTCCACAACCACAATCTCAAACATAAAACTTCCACTACTGAAGAGAGAAGAGTATGATATATGGGCCATGGAGATGGAACATTATCTGGAATACATTGATAGTGATGTATGGAAGGTGATTCAAAAGGGAAATTCTAAGAAGAGAATTTCACAAGGGAATGATGGGCAACTCAGAATAATGCCACCAGTATCTGCTGAGGAGATTAGGGCTGTGGAGAAGGAAAAGAAGGCCAGAACCTTGCTTCTTATGGCTATTCCTAAGGAGCATCTACAAAGGTTTCATGGCATTCTTGATGCTAAGGAGATGTGGGAAGCTATCAAGAAACGATTTGGAGGTAATGCTAACTCCAAAAAGATGCAAAAGGCTGTTCTTAAACAGCAATTTGAAACATTTAGTGTTTCAAAGACTGAAGGTTTGGAGAAGGGCTATGACAGATTTCAACATCTGTTAACACAATTGGAAGTTCATGGTGCAGCAGTCTCGAATGAGGATGCAAATCACAAATTCCTTAGATCTTTACCATCAGAATGGGGCAATGTATCTGTGGCAATGAGGATTAAGGAGGAAGTAGACTCTATGACACCTGATGACCTTTACAATAATCTCAGGATGTTTGAAAGGGACATCAGTAACAACACTCAGGGTTCAACCAGTTCCTCAAATGTTGCTTTTGTATCTCAAAACAAAAGCAGTACTTACAAGGTTAGATCTGGTGTTAGGTCTGGTAACTATGAAATTCCTTCAAGTGAAAGGTCTGCTTCAAGTTTCACTGATGAGGTGATACATTCTTTCTTTGCCAATCAAACGGAAGATGAAAGCTTTATTAGTGAAGACCTTGAACAAATTAATGATGCTGAAGTTGAGGAGATGGATATAAAATGGCACATTGCCATGGTTGCTTTAAGGGTCAAACGATTTCAGAAGCAATATGGTAGGACTATCAACTTCAACAACAAATCACCAGTGGGATACACAAAGAGGACTGTTGAATGCTACAACTGTCACAAGCATGGGCATTTTTCAAGAGATTGTCCAGAGAAGAAGTCTGCTGATGAGAAAAGAGTTGAAGATGGGAAGATGGAAAAGAATCAGATGAGTCTGCTGACAATGGAAGCTGGAGGAGTCAATTGGGGTGAGCATCCAAGAGTAAATGAGGAGTCTGATCATGCTCTCATGGCCATTGGTAATGAGGTATCATTATGCTCTAAATTATGTACTGACTCATATAATCATGTTAAAGCTTTATGTGATGAGCAGCAAGAACAAATAGGTGATCTAGAAGTAAATTTATTAGCACATAAAAATGCTGTAAAAACTTTAGAGGCACAAAAGGTCACCCTTCAAAATCAACATGCTGCTTTAAATGAAAAACTATACTTTCAAGCTAATAAAATATATGAACAAGATGAGAAGCTTAAAAGGTATAGACAATTAGGGCTTAAAATTCAGAAGGAGAGGGATGAGCTGAGAAAAAGGGTAGATCAATGGAACAATTCAAATAAAAACCTGTTTAAGTGTTGGGATTCTCAAATTAAGTCAAATAAAAAATGTGGCTTAGGATATGAGGAAAATGAGAATAGGGATATATTTAAGACTAAAGAAGAGGACTATGCTGGTAAGCCTTTGTATAATAGGTTTGTTAAGACTGGTGACTTTAAGGGAGTACCACCACCTTTGAGTGATGACTATACTCCTCTTGAAAAAGAGGAGTTAGATGATTCACTCTTTGTGTATGGTAAGAAAGGTCCTCAAGTGCCTGAACCAACTACCTCAGAGGACAAATCTAGTAGATATTCTTCTTGTCAATCCAATGACTCTGAAGGATCTATTGATAGTTCCTCTGATCACTCTAAGTCTGAGTCAAACAATGAGGAAAAAGAGAATCCTGAACCTAAGGTTGTTAAGAAGTGTGAACCTGTTGTTACTAAACCTTTAGTGACTGAACAAAAGGCTGAGACAGTTAAACCTAGTTGTGTTAACCACATAAAAACTCCTAGGGAATCTGTTAAATTGAATGAGTCACCTAGAAGCAATAGTGTTCACAGAGAGAGTAGGAGTAGTTACAATTATGCTCCTAAAAGATGTTTTGTGTGTGGAAGTTTGAGTCATTTAATAAGAGATTGTGACTTCCATGAAAAGAGAATGAAAAGAGAGGCTGAGCAAAAGAGAATGAATGTTAATAAGGTTAATGGTTCAAATAAACCAGTTTGGAACAATGCTAATAGAGTTAACCATGCCAACCAGTTTGTTCCCAGACCTGTTCAACTAAATAACACTACCAGACCTAACTCCTTTGTTAGTTCTGGTAGACCAAATTTTGGGTCTGGCTACAGAAACTTTAATGTGAATAGGCAAAATGTTAATTTTATGAGGCCTAAAGTGAATACTGGTTATGTCAACTCTGTGAGACCAAATGTTAACACTGGTTTTGTAAGACCCAAGCAACCTTTTCAAAAATCTCAGGTGAAAGAAAATTTTAAAAGAACTAATTTTTACAAAGCTCATTCACCTGTGAGAAGACAAGTTGGAAAGCAAACAGCAAAACCTTTAAAGGGAAATGGGGGTTCTGCTGTTAAGACCTCAGCATGTATGTCTTGGGATTCAAACAAAAATAAATCCATGTATATATCCCAAAACAACAGTGGATCAGGTTCAATTAAGAAATTTAAGCATATTGATCCACAAGGCGAACCCAAGCCTACTCAGGCCTGGGTTCCTAAGAGAAACTAATTTCTCTTCTTTTTGTGCAGGATCATCCACTTTGCTATATGGAAGATAGAGGAATACTTGACAGTGGATGCTCTGGGCACATGACTGGTAACAAGAACTATCTTAATGATTTCCATGAATTCGAGGGAGGTTCTGTTACTTTTGGAGGAAGCAAGGGACAGATAACTGGTAAAGGAAGAATCATTGTGGGCAACATAGAATTTGACAATGTATCTTTTGTGAAAGAACTTGGGCAGTTCAACCTTTTCTCAATATCACAGATTTGTGATACTCAGCATAAGGTGCTTTTTACTGAAACTGATTGTCTTGTGTTGACTCCGGACTTTAAAATGCCTGAAGAACATCAAATTCTTCTTAAAGTTCCCAGACAACACAAAATGTACAGTTTTGATATGAAAGCATCTAATCCTGCAAAAGGTGCTACCTGTTTAATTGCAAAAGCTACATTGGATGAATCTAAGTTGTGGCACAGAAGGTTAGGCCATGTGAATTTCAAAAATATGAATAAACTTGTGAAGAATAACCTTGTGAGAGGTTTGCCTTCAAAATTGTTTAAAAATGATCATACCTGTGTGGCTTGCAACAAGGGAAAACAACATAGGGCATCCTGTAAGGTTAAATTAGAAAGATTAATCACTGAACCTTTGCATACCTTACATATGGATCTTTTTGGCCCTACATCTGTCCATAGTATAAATCATGCATGCTATTGCCTTGTCATTACAGATGATTGTACTAGATATTGTTGGGTGTTCTTTATGTCTAGGAAGGATGAAGCTACCCCTTTGATTCAAAATTTCATTAGACAGATTGAAAACCTTATTGATAAACGAGTCAAAATCATTAGGAGTGATAATGGCACTGAATTTAAAAACAAGAGCATGCAAGATTTTTGTGGTAATAAAGGAATTAAGCAACAATTCAGTAATGCAAGAACTCCTCAGCAAAATGGAGTTGCTGAGAGAATGAACAGGACACTTATTGAGGCTGCTAGGACTATGCTTGCAGATTCACTTTTACCTACTACATTTTGGGCTGAAGCAGTCAGCAATGCCTGCTACATCTTTAATAGGGTTAGAGTGACTAAGCCTCAAAATAGAACTCCTTATGAGCTTATGTTTGGCCACAAACCAGTTGTTAGCCATATAAGACCTTTTGGGTGTCATGTTACCATTCTTGATACTCTGAGTGTTCTTGGAAAATTTGAAGGAAAGTCTGATGAAGGGTTCTTACTTGGGTATGCATTAAACAGTAAAGCCTTTAGGGTTTACAATTTAGTATCCAAGAAAGTAGAAGAAAATCTGCATGTAAACTTTCTTGAGGAAAAACCCAATGTCAAGGGAATTGGTCATAGGTGGATGTTTGATATTGATTATTTGACTGATTCTATGAATTATGTTCCTGTCTCCAAGGAGAATCAAATTAACCCTATTGCAGGTACCCAAGAAGCTACTAACATTGCAGGTACCAAAGATTCTTCAAATTCAGGGAACATTGATGATATGGCTGAGCTTGTTGTGATTCCCTCTACAGAGAACAAGTCTGATGCAGGTGAAGCAGTAATCAAGGATTCTTCACCTCTGAAAACAGACTCTGAAGTTAAGTCTGGCAAAGTCAAATCCCCTAGCATTACCAGTACTTCACTTTTTAAGTCTGGTAGTGATGTTCTACCAGACCTTACTTCAAATGCTGAATGTGCTGATTCTAAGATGCCAGAACTTGAAGTATTTCCTAATCCTAATGAAGGTGTTTTTGATGGGGCTTCCTATGATGAAGGAGGTATTATTACTGATTTCAACAACTTACCCACTGAAGTGGAAGTAAGTCCAACCCCCACTCTCAGGATCCACACCATTCATCCCAAAAACCAAATAATTGGTAACCCCAAGTCTGCTGTTCAAACAAGAAGTAGAGTGCACCATCAGTCTGCTTCTCTTGCACTCATTAGCCTGATCAAGCAACAACAAAGGGTCAACCATAAGGACCAGCAACATTGCTTATTTGCTTGCTTTCTTTCTCAAAGTGAACCCACTACAGTTTCTGAAGCTTTAGGGGAGGAAAGTTGGGTAGAAGCCATGCAAGAAGAGTTGTTGCAGTTCAAGCTACAGAAAGTATGGGTTCTTGTAGACCTACCTTATGGAGCTAAAGTTATTGGTACTAAATGGGTCTTCAGGAATAAAAGGGATGAAAGAGGGGTAGTTGTAAGGAACAAAGCAAGGTTGGTAGCCCAAGGATACAAACAGGAGGAGGGCATAGATTATGATGAGGTTTTTGCTCCTGTGGCAAGGATTGAAGCTATCAGGTTATTCTTGGCCTATGCATCATACATGGGATTCAAGGTATATCAGATGGATGTCAAAAGTGCTTTTCTTTATGGCACTATTGAAGAAGATGTGTATGTACATCAACCTCCTAGCTTTGAGGATCCTGCTAATCCCAATCAAGTGTATAAGGTTATTAAAGCTCTGTATGGTCTTCATCAGGCTCCTAGAGCTTGGTATGAAACTCTTTCAGAGTTTCTTGAAGAACATGGATACATCAGGGGTGTAATTGACAAGACATTATTTATCAAGAGAGATCAGAAGGATATTATTCTTGTCCAAATTTATGTGGATGATATCATTTTTGGATCCACAAGAAAGTCTTGGTGTGATGAATTTGAAGGTTTAATGAAAAGCAGGTTTGAAATGAGCTCAATGGGAGAACTTACATTTTTCTTGGGACTGCAAGTTAAGCAAAAGGATGATGGACTTTTTATTTCTCAAGACAAGTATGTTGCAGAAATTTTGAAAAAGTTTGAATTCTCAAATGTAAAGGCAGCAGTCACTCCCATGGAGAACAAAGTGCCTTTAACAAAGGATGAAGATGCTGCTGATGTAAATGTGCATCTTTACAGATCCATGATAGGTTCCCTCATGAATCTTACTGCTTCTAGACCTGATATTATGTATGCAGTTTGTATTTGTTCACGTTTTCAGGTTCAACCAAAGACTTCACATCTTAATGCTGTGAAGAGAATCTTTAGGTACTTAAAGGGCAAACCAAATTTGGGTCTTTGGTATCCTAAGGAGTCAGCTTTTGATCTGACAGCTTATTCAGACAGTGACTATGCTGGTGCAAGTCTGGATAGGAAATCAACAACAGGAGGTTGTCAGTTCCTTGGAAGGAGGTTAATATCTTGGCAATGCAAGAAGCAGACGATTGTGGCTAATTCAACTACTGAGGCTGAGTATGTAGCAGCTGCTCATTGCTGTGGACAAGTTTTGTGGATTCAGAATCAGATGCTGGACTATGGTTTGAATTTTATGAATACTGTTATCCACATAGATAATAAGAGTACTATCTGTATTGTTAAGAATCCAGTATATCACTCTAAAACTAAGCATATAGAAATAAGGCATCACTTCATTAGGGATTGCTTTGAAAAGAAGTTGATTAGAGTGGAGAAAATACATACAGATTTTAATGTTGCTGACCTGTTAACTAAGGCATTTGATGGTCCTAGGTTCAATTACCTGGTAGTTAACATTGGTATGATGAACCCCTAGTTTGAATTAAGGGGAGGTTTGGCCTAAGGGGAGGTCAAACTGTGAAGTATGTAAAATATGAATACTTACCAGCATTTAGGTTATTTTTAAGTTTTGTAGTTTTGATTTTAGTTTTGTTAATGATTTGATAAAAAAAAAAAAAAAAAAAAAAAAAAAAAAAAAAAAAAATTAGTTTGTTTTATCTATATCTTTTATTTCTTTTATAGGCAATGCTGGTTTAAGTATATTTTCACAAGTTATTGAGTGAGATTATTGGAACTTCTCACTTGGTGAAGGTGCTTTGCACTAACACATCAAAAGGTTATCAGTCCACCTTGTCTCATCAACACAAGGACTGGCTAATCCTGAGCAAACGGCTAACAGGTAAAGATTGCTCAAATCCGTTTATGGCTGACAATTTGCCAAAAATTGTATGGTATTCAACTCACCATATCTAAGATAAGTGAAGAGTTGGCTAGCCCACAAGGTTATGGCTTGTGGTAAAGGCTGTGGAAAACCATAAATGGTAATCAATTCACCATGATGAGGTGCTTTTCCATCAAAGAATTGACTAGTCCAGAAGCAAACGGCTTTTGGTAAAGACTTAACAAATCCGTTGATAAGCTGATGATTTGCTTAAAATCATATGGTTATCAGTGTACCATGGTCTTACACACCAAAACATTTGGCTACTCCAGTAGTAATGGCTATTGGTAAAGAGACATCAAATCCATTAAATTTCAATGATTCACCTCTCACAGGTGTTAACACACCTGGAAGTGATGAGAATAGCTATGAAACTTAATATGAATTGATGTACATATAGTCATTGTTGCTGCCAAGTCCATATCAGAAGAGCTTATCAAGATTCAAGCTGCTAGAAAGGAACAAGACCTAAATACATTTCAAAGTGTTCAAGATTCAATCCTCAGAAGGCTAAATCAGAAGAACTTGAAGTTCATGAAGCATGAAGATCAAGTTAGGGGATGATTGTTGGGAATTATGATGCATATCAAGAACAGACTACTTAGGTCTGGTAGTTTACTACTTAGGTCTGGTCGTTTACTGAGTTAGGTCTGTTTGTGATTTAGGTCTGGTTATGTAAAGATAAGTCTGGTAGTACATGTTAAGTCTGGTTGACTTATAAAGTCTGGTCTGGTCGTGAAGATAGGAAAGTTTGTTAGAGTTATATTAGGAAAAGATACAATGCGTGTATGTATCTTTATAGAAGATTTGTGTATATCTTCTGTGTCATCTAGGGTTTCCTTGTGTTATAAAAGGATCCCTAAAGTTTGTTAGTAAACGTGTGTGAGTTGTACGAATTGATAATAGTGAATATCAATATACGAAGTTAGTGATATCCCTGCTTGTGTTCTTAATTGTTCTTGTTAAGATTCCGCATTAACATTAACAATCACTTAGGGTTTCTCACTTAGATTGGTTCGGATTTATCCTAACCATCTACTAGGTATTCAAAACTACTTAGTGATCTATATACAATTTGTGGACCAACAATAGTTATATATGAAAAGGCCTTTCCAAAATCAACTAATGTTATAAGGAAAATTATCCAAACTATTATACCATTAAAATGGAATCATAAGTAATGTAATGACATACCTTTAAATATCTTTGCTTGTGCCGATTTCACACCTTCATTAACATCTTGACTGATATAGAAAAAGATATATCAAACTCATAATTGATTAAAAAAATCAGCATAAAACTCAAAATCACATTGGGTAACATAATTCATCCGAACTTCCTTATCCTTGTTTTGTTGAATCAGACATGTGCTTTGTAATAAATCAGAATCACCACAACCTAAAAACCAAAATTCTAATAATTAGTAGAATTTTTAAAATACACAAACACACAAAATTTATACTAACATTAACTCAATAACAAATGTGATTGAGGAAAAGTAATAAATATCCCAAATGACCTGCTGGTAGCATCGATGATGACCCTGTTGACTTTGGATAAACCAAACCAAAAACTGACTTTGTCTTTACTTTCTTACCATTCTTGTCTACATCAAGCTCAACAGTGCTATCGCCATAAACCGCATGATCATCACTATGAATACCACCAGTATCTTGTAACGAAGATGTAGGTTCTGATAGACTCTTGCACACACTTTCCATTGCAGATGTGATTGGAACCTCAGAAGACACTGGTTGAGTACTAAATATTGCACCACCCATTACATGAAGCTTAATAGCTTTTTCATCATAATTCACATAATTTTCCCCAAGCAATTTTTCCAAAATAAGAGAAATGAATCGTGTATATGCTGGTTTTGCAAAACGTACTTCAACATTCAATTTGGAAGCAAGGTCATTGAAAATAATTTCCCTATAGTTTACTTTAAGACCATTGATAAGTCCATGTGCAATCAACTGATGAATATAATTCAATTGATCTGAAGACCCAATATTACCTTCGTAACAATTCGCATTTTTGGGTTACTATTCATTTTCACTATTTATTCCCAAATTTTTTATTTAATATACTCGTAAGTTAAACTATTCTAATGATAATACGAGAGTTTGACGCTCGTCGGGTCATTTTCGCAAAAGTTATTAAGAAACTATACGTTTTGGTTTAAACGCCATTTAAACATCATGCGCATAACGAAAACCAACTCTGATAATTTTCATCGCATCAGATTGATTTTTAGTACACTCACAATCAACTATGGAATTTTTAGAAAGTAAGTTAATGTTACACCCCGTGCCCGCTTAGACCAAAAACTAAAACTTTTAGAGCGGAAACGCTTGACTTTTACATACATCTGGTTACTCTTTTGACCACTGACAAAAATCTATAAACATTCAGACCTTGAGGCTATCTTTATATGAAACTAGACTCAATTACCTTCAAAACGACGAGTGGCACGTCCAGTGACGACTTACGGATCAAAAGATATGATTTTTCAAATTTTGCCAAAAACTTTACCGAGGCGCCCATCCGAATCGGATCGCCATCCATCCGAATCGGATGGAGCCTGCTGATCTTTAAAAATTAAGAAAACGCCCGTACCTTGCAAACCCGACCTCGAAACTTCACCAAACTTTCTAGAATTACTTGGTACACTAATTGGCTCATTTTCAAATAAAAAATTCACCATTTGACTTCCCGAGATAGTACTTCTCATATTCGACACATTTAACCCATTTTGACCCATTTCACTACAAAACCACTTATACCACTTCCATTTCACACCAAACTTTACCGAAAGCATTATATTAACATAACAAACATGTTCCAAGGGTACTTGACCCGTTTACAACCCAAAATGGGTAAATTCATACATAAACCAAATGCCCCTTTACATTTGACTATAAACACTTCAAACTTACTTTGACATACCAAATGACTACCAAATCGTTTGGAAGACCTTGACATACAAATTGCCATACGGCCACACTTTACAAAACTTGAAAATACCAACGGGGGTACAAATTACACATGAGCTCGGTATTCTACCTAAGCTCCTAACACTTACTACCTTTGGTCTAACTAATCTGAATCCTTAATCCTCATATCCAAGCCTTCCACATAAACAAGACAACCTACAAAATGGTTAGACAACTAAACTGTAAGCACAAAGGCTTAGTAAGTAAAACGACCATAACATGCTATCATACTTCAATCCACATAAACATCATATACATAAAACACTTACTTCATAGCTTACTACACAAGCCTCATCTAGCACATAACCTCAACATATTCCATAGCATCAAATCATCACATAAGCCATATCATGGCATCACATAAGCATAATTCAAGTCCATATCACTTATCATACAACATACATAACACTTATGTTAGAAATCCATATAACACATATTACCATCATTTTACTTACCTTAATCCAAGCTAAGCACATCAAGAACATCATCATCATCATCATCATAATCTTCCATCATCATCATCATCCTTCATAATAACATCATATAAACACCTAACACATAACATAATAATCATAAAAATGGTTTATACAACCATTAGCTTATTGATGAGTGTCTAAATACTCATCATTTTATTCCCGTTTAAACTACAAAAACAGCCAAAAACACTTTGAAAAGTCACATAATGCTACAAATATCCATAGAATGTGTTTTTATATGATTCAGGTACAAAAGGATTGAAAACAGGTGAAAAACGAGCTAAGTTTACAAAATTGACAGTTTCAGTCCCTGAAGTTTTATAAATTGGCAGAATTAGTCCCTGAAGTTTCAAAAATGGCAAAACAAGTCCCCCGGTTTTAAAAAAATGGAAAATTATCTTTTATGGTCCTTGTACTATTGAAACTTGGCATGAATGGCCCTTGTGATAAACTTTGGAAAATTATCATTTCAGCCCCCTAAAAATCCAAAAGTTGCACTAATGGTCCTTGGGCTTAAAACCTATACAAACCAAACCGGACCCTATTACTACCCTTAACCCAAAATAATAAACCCAACACCCCTTTACTATAAACCAAGCCCAATCCTACAAACCAAGCCCAATCCCCAAATAACCCAACCCGACCTGAGTTAATACCCAGAGTTTGACTTCGGTCAAACTCATCTTCTTCCTAAACTACCCCGCCAAAACCGAAACCACCCTTCACCCACAGATTTTTCTGCAATACCACCCCCCTCCTCCTCAACACTTCACCTAACAAACCAAAATACATTTAATGCTTCTTCCTCAGTACACTCAACCAGAGATAGTGGATTTTTCCACTATCTCAATTTTGGCGCCAAATTCAGTTTCGAAGGCTGAGATCACTTCAGACCAATCCAAGGGTGCAGAATGGATCAGAGAAGAAGATTAGACATATCCCATCTTAGTTTTGTATATATAGGAGACAATGTAACCTGTAATAGTAGTAGTTAATTTTCTTTAATCGTTTTTATTGTCTTTCTTTATTACATTGTCATTTACAGCTTTCAAGTGTTTTGTTACTCATTCAGTGTGTAATAAACCTTATTTATAGTCTCAATTTCAATCTATCTTTACATTTCCAATTTATGCTTAATCGTACCTTAAATTTCTTGTCATTTTAAATACTGTTGATTGTAGTTGTTTAGTGGACCCTATTTAGCTCACATAAGCTCCTGAAAAAGCTTATCAAGCTTTTAGAACCTTAAAACAAGTTATAATCATTAAAAACAAAAATACAAAAATAACTCAAGAAAATCAATGAAAAATACAAAGATGAGTGTTCATGGAGAAAACTGCATGGAGCAAGGTTAATTTTGGATTGCCTTTGGTTTAGTGGCTTATTGGTAAGCTTATAGGTGTGTTCTTTGGCCTTGGTTCTTGGTTTTGCTCTGGAAAGCATTTTGTAAGCTAAATTATAAATTTTTGCATTTTACTGTATAAGTAAGTATTGTGCTTTAATCTTTGTGCTTTTATGTTCCTGTGGTATTGTTTAGTGATTATATTGATTAAAAAAAAAAGTTGCTTGTTCATCAAATTAACTTGTTGCTAAAAATTGAAATTACACAGTTTAAATAGCATATTTGACAAATCTATGGTTTATGCTTGTGTTGTTGATGTTTTATGCTCATATGATCTTGTGTGTTCATCTTGTAACCTTTGGAATCAGTGTTGTGGTCTAACTCTATCATTTGCTTTGAAAATCTCAAATTAGTGATTATAAAGGGTTGTTTGGTTTTGCTGTGTTAACTGTGGTGAAGATTGTTTGTGGTGTTGTTCTTGTTTGATGTATGTCACAATAGGATCTATTAACTCAGTTAAACAATAAAATCCAGTACTTACTTGTTAGAAAGTCAAAATAGCCTTTAATCTCACTTTATTTGTTATCTGTTAGCATTTAGAGTTCCATTTTCATTAATTTAGCTCAATAGTTGTTAATCTAGCTTAATTTCATCTCTTTTCAGCTTAATATAACATAATCATTCAATAGATTAGGTTTAAAGTTCACAAAAGTCAACCTTGCAAACAGAAAAAAGTCCTAAGCATTACATCTGCACTAATAGTTTGCTTTTCTCAGCTTTTTCTAGTAATTGTAACTGCTTAATTAGTTAACCCCTTTGCATGATTTTTGTTTCTATCAGTAGCTTGCTAGTTAAACTTAATCTGTTTTAGCTTAAATCTGCAATTGTAGCTTATTTGCTAGCTTAATTCTTGTCTGCAAGTTATCCATATGAACTGATCTGAGTCTGCAACCTCCCCTGTGCACAGGCCAATAAGCTTATTTCATAAGCTTGTATCTTGTTCATTAGAGAGGTTTAGCTTGTGATTATTGTTGTTTTTAGAAGCCCTTCTGGCTAGCTTGCTATTTAAATTGCTTATTGTCTATTAACTGCTTATTTGGATTGCTTATTGTGCTTAACCATGTTTATCCAAATCACTCACTACATTGAGCAATCAATGTAGTTGAGTCAATTTCATAAGCTAATCAAAAGCTCATCAGTAAGCTTAAGCTTGTGTGCTTTAGCTTTTTCAAAAGCTAATCCACCAGTCTCAAAGGTTTAAAGCTTGTTTTTCATTTTCAAGCTTATTTAATAAGCCTGCTTGTGGCTTTTTGTTTGTCCCATTTTTCAGTATACACTGAGTCATCAGTGTATTTGCTGCTTTTTCATAAGCCATTCATAAGCTCACCAGTGGTTCCCACAGTGTGAGCTTGGACTTTTTGGAAAGCTAACCAACCCATCTTGCTACTCCAATCTTCACTTTGTGCTTTATAGCTTATTTCATAAGCTTATTTTACCTCTAAAGTCAGCAGCAGGTTGTTGCTCTAACAGTACCTTTCTTACACTAGCAGTACCTTGCTTATTTGCTTATTCCAAGCTTATCAGTGCTTATTTCTTGTTCCTCTAGTTTTATTCTAGTACCTTTTACTTATTTTCATCTTATTTCACCTTTGGTTCCAACTGTGAAGCTTATTTCAAGCTTGTTTGAGCTTGACACATCAATTTAAGCTCAAAAGCTCATCTGTTAAGCTCTTAAGCTTGCATTCAGCTTATTTTCAAGTTTTAAAGTTTTTGTCTTTATTAAAGTTTGTTAATTTCAGTAGTTAAATAGATTTGTAAAAGAAAAACCAAGAAAATCAAAACATAAAAATAGTGATAGCTTCTATTTAAGCCATTTGGCTTATTTTTAAGCTTTTTCCTTAAGCACTTATCATTTTTATAATTTTTATAGGTTCCTGTCACCTTATAGTATTTTTAGAAAAAGTTTCATATTTATTAGAGTTCATTTAGTATTTATTATAATTTAAATTAGTTTTTAATAATTATTAAATAGTAATTAATTAATAATAAATAGATAAATAGTAAAATAAATATTTTTATTTTTCCTAAAATTTTCTTTTTTCATTTGGATTCCAAAAATATAATTTTCACATCCGTGGGATTTATATTGGTCAGAATTCACATTTTATTTTGTACGTTTACGTAATTTTTATTTAAACGTACGTTTTTAAGTTTTAAACGTTTCTAAGTCATTTACTTTCACGTAATTGTTTTTATAGCTTGTTTAAGTTATTTTCTTTTAAAATTCCTTAGTTTAATCACTCACACCCTTTTCCTATTCAATTTCACCCGATCACAAATCCGTTCTATTACAGTGTTCACACCTCGTTGGGACTTAACGACCCGGGGAAACACTAAACTCCCTTGGATAATTGCATTGTGCCCTAGATTGTTTGACTCTTGTTGAGCATTTACTTGGTCAATATTATTTGACCGTTTGGGGACGATCAAATTTTGGCGCCGCTGCCGAGGAGGTGTGCTGCGTAGAACGCATTTGCAGAATCAGTGTTGTTGAGTATACATCCATTGTATATTTACCATCCTTGTTCATATTCTCTTATTTTTATATATATATAAAACCAAAATTATCGTTAAGTTAATTCGTTTGACTGATCGATAACCAAAAATATCGTATTTCAAGATTCCATAAACAAATAAAATCCAAAAAGAATCTTCTTGCCCTTTTCTAAGTTTCCATCACTCTAAAGGATTCTTAGACTCGTCTTAGTGCATGCGCACTCATTCTTCTAGGTCACCGAGCCCTTTTCGTGAGCTTGTAAACATACCCCGAAGATGTCGTAGACGTTCTGCTCCATCAGTCGTACCCGAGATACGTACTGATCCTAAAACTCCTGTCATCATGACAGAAGATCGTCCGATGAATGAGCTTCTCCAAGCACCCACCGATGGGTACGGAGATGCCATTGTTGTTCCAGCCATCATGGCTGAGAATTTTGAGCTTAAGACTAGGTTGATAAACCTGGTAACCCAGCGGCAATTCTATGGTTTTGACAGGGACGATCCTCAAGATCACATTAGATGGTTTAACAAAATCACTTGTACCATCAAATGCAAAAATGTCCCTGAGGAATCAATCAAACTTCTTCTTTTCCCGTTTTCCATCGATGGGGCAGCCCGGATTTGGCTTGACAAACAACCCCCTCGATCAATTGGAACATGGGAAGATTTGGTTCAAAAGTTCGTAAATGAATTCTTTCCTCCTTCTAAAACCACGCATCTTAAAAATCAAATCATGAAATTCTCTCAAAGGTTTGATGAACCATTTGGAGAGGCATGGGATCATTTCAAAGAATTGCTCCGCAAATGTCCTCATCACGGTTTCACCGATTTGATGCAAATGGACACTTTCTACTATGGGTGAAACCCATCTGACCAAGATTCTCTCAATGCCTCAGCTGGAGGTAATTTTCTGAGCAAATCCACTAAGGAAGCCATTGCACTCATTGAAAATAAGTCAAAGGTCCGCACTACACGAGCCATACCATATAATTCTCAGGCTAGTGCTGGTCCTTCCACTTCATCTCCCGTGAGTTCTCCTAGTACTGATACTCAGCTTGCTGAACTCATGAAGGTTATTCAATCTTTGGTTTTCAACACACAAAAGAAAGAGTCCGCTCCGCAAACTTCTCACACTGCTGAAATAAAAAAGGTAGAAGTTTGTGTTACTTGTGGTGGTCCTCACGCTTACTACAATTGTACTGCCACCGATGGCACTCCATTTGATGTTAATGCTATAGCCGGAACTTCCAATCAAGGAGGTAATCAATACCGTCCTCAAGTGGAACCAAACTACCGTGCTAGCAACCAAATTGGACAACCCGGATTTCCTCCACCCAACAATCCAAATAGGATTAATCCTAATCAACAAAAAGGGCACAACATGCAAAATCAATTTCATGCCCCGAACAATCAATACCCACCCCAAAGGGGTAATCAAGGGTATTCAGCTCCTAATTACCAAGGACCTCTCTCAAATGAACTTGATAACTACATCAAGGTTAATGAGACCAAAATGAGGGCAATGCAAAATCAAATCTCTAATTTGAAGAATGAATTTCAATCTTCAATACACAAGCAAGGAACTGAGCTTAAGAATGAACTTTCAAACAAAATTGATCATTCTCAAAGCGAAGTTAAGAATATGATTGCCAGTCTCATGAACCATCTCAATCCACCTTCTTCCTCGGGAGGTCTCCCTGGTAACACTGTTGTCAACCCAAGGGGTGAACTCAAAGCTGTCACTACACGTAGTGGTAAAGCTCATGATGGACCATCGATTCCTATTCCCTCTCCGGTGAGGGAAATGGAACGAGTAACCAAGGTGACAAAAGACCCGGTACTTCCCTCTAACAATGGAAGTGCTAAATAAGTCCAACCTATGGTTGTCCAAAATTCTACACCCACAATTGCTCCTAAACCGTCAAGAATAGATCCTACTCTTTCACGATTTACGGTTAAAAGTTTGTCAAGAAAACTTAGTGAGCAAAGAATAGCTAGAACTTATTCCAATATCCTCAATGCTGCTCCTATCAGTGCAATTGATGACAGTGATGATGATGAAAATACCAGTTTCATCAAAGCTATCACCACTCGTAGTGGTGCTGCTTATGAGGGACCCTCTGGTCCTATTCCTCCTCCGTTGTATGAAATGGAAAAAGAGATGGAGGTTACAACGGACAAAGTGCAAATTCCAAGCCCACAAAGTACAGCACAAGTCCATCCTCCGGTTGTCCCGAAAAAGAAATCCAAACCAGGAGTTGTCTTTGAATCCGTTGAGACTCCTCAAGTTGCTGCCCCTAAATCCAAACCTTATATTCCTTACCCATCGTGCTTAAATGAGCAAAAGCTCCGTGAAAAGGCAAGTCAACAAATGGATAAATTCTTTCAAATCTTTAAAGAATTACATTTTGACATAAGTTTTGCGGATGCTATCATTCTGATGCCTAAGTTTGCATCAACAATCAAACACTTGTTAAGCAACAAGGAAAAACTGATTGAAATGGCTAAAACTCCATTAAATGAGAACTGTTCAGCAGTTATCTTGAAAAAGCTTCCCGAGAAGCTTGGAGATCCTGGAAAGTTTCTAATACCTTGTGTATTTCCGGGAATGGTTGAATGCTATGCCTTGGCTGATCTTGGTGCAAGCATCAACCTGATGCCTCATTCAGTGTGGAAGAAACTTTCTCTTCCGGCTCTTACTCCTACCTGCATGACTCTTGAGCTTGCAGATCGTACTATATCACTTCCTCGCGGAATTGCCGAGGATGTGTTTGTGAAAGTAGGGAAGTTCCATTTTCCAGCTGACTTTGTGGTTGTTGATTTCGATGCTGATCCTAGGGCTCCTCTCATTCTTGGAAGAGGATTCCTAAAAACGGGCCATGCTCTTATTGATGTATTTGAGCATGAGATCACATTACATGTGGGTAATGAAGCTGTTACCTTTAACCATGATCAAACTTCGAGGTGCTCCTCAAATTATGATTCTGAATCGGTTAACCAAATCGATGTCATTGATATTGCTTCAAAGGAGTACTCTCAAGAAAGTCTTGGTTATTTTCATAATTCTGTGAGTGGGGATCCCACCACATCTTCTCAACTTATCATAGCCGACTCTTCCCCTTCTCTCACTTCGTTTGAGGGAATTGACTTCTTTCAGGAAGAGGTCGAGGCTTTTCTTGCTCTAGATAGTTCACTTCCGCATGAGGTTGATGATAACTATCTTGATCCTGAGGGGGACATTCTTTTTCTAGAAAGTTTGTTAAACGAAGATTCATCTTCCCCTCTTCCACCAAAACAACTTCATAATGAGGAAATCAAGTCAGTTGAGAAAACTGATAAATTTCCTGAGATCAAGTTTAAGGACTTGCCTCCTCTACTTGAATATGCAATTCTTGAGGAGGAAGTTCTTATCTTAATTGCTATTCAGATCTCTCTTCTTCCTTTCACCTACCCGGTGATTTCCCCTATCCTTCACTCATTCGGGAGTGAGGATACTATCTTTGACCCCGGCATTTTCAATTTACCATTCTTTTGAGCCGGGTATTTATCTCATCGGTGTGGAACTTTCACATACTTCAATGTTTGTCCAAACATCTTAAATGAAAGTCCGATGGAGATTGTCTCTTCCACATGTTGCTTCCCCATGAACAAAAACATTAGCAAAACATGGGTTTTCACCCATGTCTCTGTCTTCTTTCTCTGTTCTACCACCTAAGTGTGGGGGAGTTGCCCCTACTGTTGTTACCATATATATATATATATATATATATATATATAACATGTGTATATATAAAATAATGGCTATTAGTAATGTTACCTTTTTACTTTTTAAGTGTCGGTATTGTGGAAAACTAGAAGGGGGGTTGAATAGTTTTACGTCTTTTTAATTTATTATAAAAGTTTTGGTTTCTTGAATGGATTTTCAATTTGATCTTTATGTGAAGTCGACCTCTAATTAATACTAGCAATTATATAAGCCTATGTGTATGAAAGTAATGACGATGCAAGTAAAGAAATAAATAAGGTATGGAAAGATCTAACCGAGACACGAGAGATTTATAGTGGTTCGGCTACAAGGACACCTTCCTTGCCCTACTCCACTCCCCGAGCACACCTTGCTCGAGAGTTTTCTTCACAACTTCAATAAGCTCCCTTATGGCGGAGAAAACCGTACACAACTTTGGCTTACACGGGTTTAACGACACAAAGCTAAATGTCGAGTTCTAATCGTAGCTAGAACCAATCTCACAACTTCACAACACAACTTCTACACGACTTAATCACGACTTCTTCACGACTTCTTCACAACGGCTTCACGACTTCTTCACGACTTCAACACGACCGCTACACAACCTCTATGATGCGGCTTCACGACTTCAACACTATGTCTTCATGACTTAAGACTTCACGACTTCAACATGACCGCTACACAACCTCTATGCTACGGCTTCACGACTTCAACACTAGGACTTCACGACTAGGACTTCACGGCTTCAACACGGCCGCTACACAACTTCTATGCTACGGCTTCACGACTTCAACACTAGGACTTCACAACTAGGACTTCACAACTTTAACACGACCGCTTCACAGCTTCTATGCTACGGCTTCATGACTTCAACACAAGGACTTCATGTCTTCTAAGCTACGGCTTCACAACTTCTACACCACGGCTTCACGACTTCTACATTTTGACCTCACAACTTCTATACCACAACTACTTATACAACATCTTCACTACTTACACACAACACTAATCTACAACACACACCTTACATACAAATGAATGAATGATTTACAAACTTTGTTAAACACACAACTTAAGTAACAAAATGATACTAAGTTGTAATACTTCTAATCTTGATTGATAGAAGTATTCTTCTTTTGCACTTGGATGGTGGAAGCTTGGATCACTTGGAAACCAATGCTTAAGATTACATGATCAAAGGTTTTTCTAAGATATGAAATGAGATCTACTACAGAAAGTTTTAGTGCAAAAGGGTTGAGAAAAAATCCAGGGGAAGGCTGGTATTTATAGGGAAAAATCTGGACAGCTGGAGCCTACTGGAGCGGGGGCGGTCCCCTTAAATAGGGGGCGGTCCCCTTAATTATTAAGGGGGCCGCCTAGTAAAATTAAGGGGGCCGCCCCTACTGAACGTTGGCCAATTTTGTCCTTTTGTGGGGAAGGTTTTTCTGGAACATTTTAACTGATTTTGGTTAAAAATTTGAATTCATATTTTTATAAAAGATTAAACATTTTTATTTAATACCAAAAATGTTTTTCAAAAATATATAAAATGTTTTTGATGTTTTATAAAAAATCTAGTTATTAAGAAAATGTTCCTTTGATCATATAATGCATTAAGCACTTGTTTATTCATACCTTAAGTGATTAAGTTGTAGAAATGAATATTTACAACTAAATACTTGTTTATTTGATAAGTTTATGTTTTAATGAGTTTACATTTTGTGATCATCAAAACATAGAGATATGAATAAATATTGATAATGTTTTTAGGCATTTATTTATGTCAACAATCTCCCCCTTTTTGATGATTACAAAACCTAAACTCATTAAACCAAAAAGTTTATTTTTGGACAAGTATTTAGTGAGTTTACATTCACTTCTCCCCCTTTTTGTAGAATCAAAAAGGTTAAGCCGACAAAATTTAAACGTGAAATTTGTCGGGACGAAAACTCCCCCTTGATGTGTACTCCCCCTCGTTTGGGGGCACCAAGGAATCGATATATGGAATACTTGCAAGAAAAATATTAGAAGCACAAGCATATATATAGCAAAAATAAGCATGCATATAAGGACAAGCATAAAAATGTTGTGTATCAATACACAACCATCCAAGATTATATTCAATCCTACATTAGCTAGTAAGTAATGCAATCTACATAATCATTCTAGGAGTACATGATCTTTCATGGGGCTTGCACACAAAATGGTTTGAAAAATTATTTTTGATTAAGCATTGCATATGCTTAATTTGGTGAGAATGAAGGTGGTGGTAGTGTAGTGGGTGAAAATGATGGAGGTTGTGGTGGAGGTTGGTTGTTAAGCATGTGTTCAAGGGATGAAAACATGTAGTGTATCTCATCTCTAAGACCAAAGATGGTGGTTTGGTTGTGGATGTGGTGGTATTGGTGATGATGAGAAATGAGCATCAAGAGGTGTTATTGGTGATATGGAAATGACAAGTTGGGTGAATGGAGGTTCTTGAGTAGGAGGTGGAGTTGATGCTCTTGATGGTGGTGATGAAAGGTGTGAGTTGATGTAGTTATTGATGGATGAAAGGGTGTTTTTGATGGTGCATTTAGTACACTTGGGGATTAACATTGAGGTGGTGGTGATGGAGTTTTGGTGTCTTAGAGATGATTTTGGTGACAGCATGGTGAATGAAAATGGGTGTTTGATGGAGGTGATGGTTGATTTAGGTAAGGTTTGGGCTAGATAAAAGGGGTCGCAAGATGCAAAAGAAAACAGTAAATTTTACTGCCCAGATGGCCGGTCCCCTTAATTGTAGGCCGGCCCCCTTAAAATTAAGGGGACCGCCTAGGGAATTAAGGGGGCCGCCCATCTAGTGCTTTCCCAGGCGACCAAATTTGAAAAATTTCCAGAAAAGGGTCATTTTTAGGGTGTTTTTGCAGCAAGCTCCATTTGAATCATGTACATCAAGAATGATTAAATAGTGACATAAACATGTTAATTACGCATGCATACATTTAAAACATATTACGGAATAATCATGTTATTAATCATCAAGCATGTATATATATCATGATATCAAGTATACAAGCAATAAGCATAACAATCATATATTAAAGACAAGAAATAAAGCATTCACTAGTTGAAAATAATTATGTTAAAAACATAATTATTGATACAACACATATTTTGCTTATAGCATGCAATAAGTAGAAAATTTTAAATTGCCTAAGAGATCCATTGGACTTGCTTGAGACATGAAAATTTGGATTATTTTGGATGGATGATGGTAAAGAGGGGGTAAAAATGTTGGATTAATGGGGTTGTAAGTTTGGGTGTATGGATGTTGGAGAGAGTGTTGATGGAGGAATTGGAGGTGGTGAGCTTGGACTTGACCATGTTGAATGAGGGTTTTGATGTTGTTCAAGTGGTGGTGTTGGATTAGATCTAGTGAGAAGATACTCAATCCAAGTGAGACGCTCATTTAAGGTGATGGTTTGATTTTGGAGAAAGATGCAACAAGGACTATTGTTGACATGTTTCTCAGTTTGACTCAAGTGATGTGGTGATGATGGTAATGATGGTGATATGGATGGTGATGATGGTAATGATGGTTTGATTTTGGAGAAAGATGCAACAAGGACAATTGTTGACATGTTTCTCAGTTTGACTCAAGTGATGTGGTGATGATGGTAATGATGGTGATATGGATGGTGATGGGTTTAAGTTGTTTTGAGCAAGGTGCAAAGCAAGGAGAGCATTAAGCTCATGGGCTTCCTTGAGTTCTTCAATGAACTTCAAGTGTTGAGTGGAAGGTGATGATGATGGAGAGTGGTTGTTATTTGGTGGAAGTGGTGGTGACACTTTTGGTGGTGGAGACACTTGTGAACTTGGGTAATTATGAGTGAATGAAGGTGGACATATGGATGATTGGTTATGTGTGTGAAAGGGTTCATTAGGATGAGGTTTAGGTGTTGGTTGAGTTTGAACAACATCATTTGTTGGGTTATGGCAAATGTCAAGCTTCCTCCTCCAAATGGGTATGTATGGTGTAGTGATGATGTGATTGTGGAAGGTAAATTTTGGAGGGTGGTTTGTGACAAAATGTGTTTGTGAATTTTGGGAATTATAGGATCAAATGGGTTGGAAATTGAAAAGGAAAATAGTAATCCGTCACTCCAGATGGCCGGTCCCCTTAAATAGGGGCCGGTCCCCTTAATTTTAAGGGGGCCGCCTGGTTATTTAAGGGGGCCGCCCATCTGCTGACTTCCAGATTACTGGAAATGGGTTTTTGGCATAAATTTGTAGAAAAGGTTTGTGTTTTTGGGTTTAGTTTCAAGCAAGTCCAACTTCTTTCAAGGCAATTTAGGATTTAATAACTCATATATGCTAAGCATATTCATTAGACATTATTATCTAGCATGCAAGCAACTCATTTAGCATGTAACATATATATGTTAGACAAGAAAACACTACATAGCACCAAGTAATTCATAGTATCATATTTAGGAAGATTAATAAGCAGTTAATTAATCCTAATGATTATCTATGTACAAGGGAATGGGGAGTTGTGATAGCATGGACTTCTAGACTTGTACCAAGTGAGATCTTTAATAAGTAAACCATGATTTTTCTTTTTTGATTTAGTTCACTTATAAGTGTCATATACACAAGTATATATGACATATATGAGATCACCAAGCATGATTTAAAGAAATGTTTTTGGCATTATTCAACAATGCTTGAAAGTAGGTTTTATGTGGATGTGAAAAATATATTACTGAAATAGTTTTGGCTTTATTTCAAAATGTTTTTATGAGGAAAGAAAACATATTTTTCCAATCTTTGGTTTTTGATAAACACGTAATTATAGACACAAGTTTGGAAGAAAGGTAGGATGGTGAAACATGTTTATTAGAAATGTGTCGAATCTTTTGAAAAATCATTTTTCCAAAATGTGAAGTTTTTGCAAATTTAAAAACAAGTCCCATTAATTATAGGTTTTAAAAAATAATGGTTTATAAAAGATCTCATGCTCAAGTCTATTGTCACATGCTACCTCTTTCTACATATCCTATGACATTTACGCATGTATTATGACTAAATACAAAGATACATCATGTCAGAGTAGTTAGAGGAAAAACAAAAGCTATTATAATGACAATGCATTCAACTAAACAAATAATTACGAAGGCATGCAGTCAAATCACATAGGAGCAAGTAAACATCTAGAAATTTTATATATGCAGGATGACATACATCTAGGAATGAAAAGCTCTAGTGAAAAGCAAAGTTCATAGCAGTAAACTATCGTTAGGTATATTTAGGAAGAATAATGTATTCAAGTTGGAGAACGAGTATGAGACTATTACTAGTGGTGCTCAATTCAGGCTAAACACGACTGTTTTTACGGGTTACACACACCCAACTTCTCACATAGAAGCAATTCAACCGTTAGGTCAAATTGAGTTTCTAGTCAATAGATTCTCCAGTAGTCATTCTCTTTTTAGAAGAAATTAAGTTCCTAAATTTACCTATCGAAGAGTACCAAATATTAAGATTGCTTGGTTTACTAATACTTAGGGGGCTAACTAAAGGGTTTCTAGTTCATTAAGCCACATAACGAATATAACTAAAGTGTAAAGGCAAAGCAACCTATCAGACTAAGCGTATCCTAAGGCATTAATAAGATTATATGCATGAAGTAATTACTTATGAAATTTAAAAAGAGAACTTACCTCACGTCCTAGCTTTTCTTCGTAATATCTTAGATGATGATTGACTTATTTAAACCGAAGTGGCTTGACCCGAACATGATCTTCTCCTTCGTCTGTGTCACTCCATGATTTTGGATTGAGTTCACTTTGGAGTTGATTCATGTAGTCTTCGTCGTTAATACCTACATTAACAACATTTGAACTAGTAGCACATGTATCTATTTTATCTAAATGTTTATCTATTAAATTTTCTAAGATAACTAATTCATGTACAAGATCAAAATCCTCATCTTTGGCTTGACATTTTTCTTGATGAAAGTTTAAGAGATTTTTCCAAATATCGTTTGCCGTTTTACAGAAAGATATTCTTTCATATTCAACTTTCAACAAGGTTTTGTAAATAATTATTTTAGCTTCATTATTTTTGTTATTCTTAGTTTTTAAATAATCATTTTGAGTTTCAAAATCCGTTTTTGTTTGACTTTCAAAATCCGTTTTTGTTAGTTGAAAATCACCAATCGAAATGACATGCCAAAGATCTAGATCAATTGATTTCACATAAGTTTCAAATTTATTTTTCCATTCAAGAAAAGTATAGTTTTCAAATAGTGGTGGTTTTAGCAAAGATTCCCCTTCTAGATATTTTTCGAATTCCATAGATCGATTCAAGTTTTAAAATACAGTATATTTTAAAGATCTTGATTGACGTGGCTCTTGATACCAATTGTGGAAAACTAGAAGGGGGGGTTGAATAGTTTTATGTCTTTTTAATTGATTGTAAAAGTTTTGGTTTCTTGAATGGATTTTCAAATTGATCTTTATGTGAAGTTGACCTCTAATTAATACTAGCAATTATATAAGCCTATGTGTATGAAAGTAATGACGATGCAAGTAAAGAAATAAATAAGGTATGGAAAGATCTAACCGAGACACGAGAGATTTATAGTGGTTCGGCTACAAGGACACCTTCCTTGCCCTACTCCACTCCCCGAGCACACCTTGCTCGAGAGTTTTCTTCACAACTTCAATAAGCTCCCTTATGGCGGAGAAAACCGTACACAACTTTGGCTTACACGGGTTTAACGACACAAAGCTAAATGTCGAGTTCTAATCGTAGCTAGAACCAATCTCACAACTTCACAACACAACTTCTACACGACTTAATCACGACTTCTTCACGACTTCTTCACAACGGCTTCACGACTTCTTCACGACTTCAACACGACCGCTACACAACCTCTATGATGCGGCTTCACGACTTCAACACTATGTCTTCATGACTTAAGACTTCACGACTTCAACATGACCGCTACACAACCTCTATGCTACGGCTTCACGACTTCAACACTAGGACTTCACGACTAGGACTTCACGGCTTCAACACGGCCGCTACACAACTTCTATGCTACGGCTTCACGACTTCAACACTAGGACTTCACAACTAGGACTTCACAACTTTAACACGACCGCTTCACAGCTTCTATGCTACGGCTTCATGACTTCAACACAAGGACTTCATGTCTTCTAAGCTACGGCTTCACAACTTCTACACCACGGCTTCACGACTTCTACATTTTGACCTCACAACTTCTATACCACAACTACTTATACAACATCTTCACTACTTACACACAACACTAATCTACAACACACACCTTACATACAAATGAATGAATGATTTACAAACTTTGTTAAACACACAACTTAAGTAACAAAATGATACTAAGTTGTAATACTTCTAATCTTGATTGATAGAAGTATTCTTCTTTTGCACTTGGATGGTGGAAGCTTGGATCACTTGGAAACCAATGCTTAAGATTATATGATCAAAGGTTTTTCTAAGATATGAAATGAGATCTACTACAGAAAGTTTTAGTGCAAAAGGGTTGAGAAAAAATCCAGGGGAAGGCTGGTATTTATAGGGAAAAATCTGGACAGCTGGAGCCTACTGGAGCGGGGGCGGTCCCCTTAAATAGGGGGCGGTCCCCTTAATTATTAAGGGGGCCGCCTAGTAAAATTAAGGGGGCCGCCCCTACTGAACGTTGGCCAATTTTGTCCTTTTGTGGGGAAGGTTTTTCTGGAACATTTTAACTGATTTTGGTTAAAAATTTGAATTCATATTTTTATAAAAGATTAAACATTTTTATTTAATACCAAAAATATTTTTCAAAAATATATAAAATGTTTTTGATGTTTTATAAAAAATCTAGTTATTAAGAAAATGTTCCTTTGATCATATAATGCATTAAGCACTTGTTTATTCATACCTTAAGTGATTAAGTTGTAGAAATGAATATTTACAACTAAATACTTGTTTATTTGATAAGTTTATGTTTTAATGAGTTTATATTTTGTGATCATCAAAACATAGAGATATGAATAAATATTGATAATGTTTTTAGGCATTTATTTATGTCAACAGGTATAATAGCCGGTACTTTGAATATTGAGGGCAATATTCAGTTCTAAGTGTGGGGGGGGGGAATTCTAGCAAATTTGATCATATGTACCATCTAGTACCCCCATTTTAGCCAAAATTAAAAAAAAAAAAAAAATCTCACTTAGAACGCAATAAAAGGTTATCAATCCACCATTTCTAACCCACATAAGGACCGGCTAATTCGAGAGCAAATGGCTCTTGGTAAAGATATCTCAAATCCGTTTATGGCTTACAATTTGCCAAAAATTGTATGGTATTCAACTCCCCATATCTTTATAAGTGAAGAGTTGGCTAGCCCGCAAGGTTATGGCTTGTGGTAAAGGCATTGGAAAACCATATTTGGTAATCAGCTCACCAAGATAATAACTGTATTTTATCTAAGAGTTGGCTAGTCCAGAAGCAAACGGCTTTTGGTAAAGACAAATCAAATCCGTTGACAGCTGATGGTTTGCTCAAAATCATTTGGTTATTAATGTACCAAAGTATCATACTAAAACATTGGCTACTCCAGAAGTAATGGCTTTTGGTAAAGAGACATAAAATCCATTAAATTTTCATAAAAGATTGCTAGGGACTAGCAATAGTTTAGTGTGGGGGATTGATGAGTGTCTAAATACTCATCATTTTATTCCCGTTTAAACTACAAAAACAGCCAAAAACACTTTGAAAAGTCACATAATGCTACAAATATCCATAGAATGTGTTTTTATATGATTCAGGTACAAAAGGATTGAAAACAGGTGAAAAATGAGCTAAGTTTACAAAATTGACAGTTTCAGTCCCTGAAGTTTCATAAATTGGCAGAATTAGTCCCTGAAGTTTCAAAAATGGCAAAACAAGTCCCCCGGTTTTCAAAAAATGGAAAATTATCTTTTATGGTCCTTGTACTATTGAAACTTGGCATGAATGGCCCTTGTGATAAACTTTGGAAAATTATCATTTCAGCCCCCTAAAAATCCAAAAGTTACACTAATGGTCCTTGGGCTTAAAACCTATACAAACCAAACCGGACCCTATTACTACCCTTAACCCAAAATAATAAACCCAACACCCCTTTACTATAAACCAAGCCCAATCCCCAAATAACCCAACCCGACCTGAGTTAATACCCAGAGTTTGACTTCGGTCAAACTCATCTTATTCCTAAACTACCCCGCCAAAACCGAAACCACCCTTCACCCACATATTTTTCTGCAATACCACCCCCTCCTCCTCAACACTTCACCTAACAAACCAAAATACATTTAATGCTTCTTCCTCAGTACACTCAACCAGAGATAGTGGATTTTTCCACTATCTCAATTTTGGCGCCAAATTCAGTTTCGAAGGCTGAGATCACTTCAGACCAATCCAAGGGTGCAGAATGGATCAGAGAAGAAGATTAGACATATCCCATCTTAGTTTTGTATATATAGGAGACAATGTAACCTGTAATAGTAGTAGTTAATTTTCTTTAATCGTTTTTATTGTCTTTCTTTATTACATTGTCATTTACAGCTTTCAAGTGTTTTGTTACTCATTCAGTGTGTAATAAACCTTATTTACAGTCTCAATTTCAATCTATCTTTACATTTCCAATTTATGCTTAATCGTACCTTAAATTTCTTGTCATTTTAAATATTGTTGATTGTAGTTGTTTAGTGGACTCTATTTAGCTCACATAAGCTCCTGACAAAGCTTATCAAGCTTTTAGAACCTTAAAACAAGTTATAATCATTAAAAACAAAAATACAAAAATAACTCAAGAAAATCAATGAAAAATACAAAGATGAGTGTTCATGGAGAAAACTGCATGGAGCAAGGTTAATTTTGGATTGCCTTTGGTTTAGTGGCTTATTGGTAAGCTTATAGGTGTGTTCTTTGGCCTTGGTTCTTGGTTTTGCTCTGGAAATCATTTTGTAAGCTAAATTATAAATTTTTGCATTTTACTGTATAAGTAAGTATTGTGCTTTAATCTTTGTGCTTTTATGTTCCTGTGTTATTGTTTAGTGATTATATTAATTAAAAAAAAAAGTTGCTTGTTCATCAAATTAACTTGTTGCTAAAAATTGAAATTACACAGTTTAAATAGCATATTTGACAAATCTGTGGTTTATGCTTGTGTTGTTGATGTTTTATGCTCATATGATCTTGTGTGTTCATCTTGTAACCTTTGGAATCAGTGTTGTGGTCTAACTCTATCATTTGCTTTGAAAATCTCAAATTAGTGATTATAAAGGGTTGTTTGGTTTTGCTGTGTTAACTGTGGTGAAGATTGTTTGTGGTGTTGTTCTTGTTTGATTTATGTCACAATAGGATCTATTAACTCAGTTAAACAATAAAATCCAGTACTTACTTGTTAGAAAGTCAAAATAGCCTTTAGTCTCACTTTATTTGTTGTTTGTTAGCATTTAGAGTTCCATTTTCATTAATTTAGCTCAATAGTTGTTAATCTATCTTAATTTCATCTCTTTTCAGCTTAATATAACATAATCATTTAGTAGATTAGGTTTAAAGTTACACAAAAGTCAACCTTGCAAACAGAAAAAAGTCCTAAGCATTACATCTGCACTAATAGTTTGCTTTTCTCAGCTTTTTCTAGTAATTGTAACTGCTTAATTAGTTAACCCCTTTGCATGATTTTTGTTTCTATCAGTAGCTTGCTAGTTAAACTTAATCTGTTTTAGCTTAAATCTGCAATTGTAGCATATTTGCTAGCTTAATTCTTGTCTGCAAGTTATCCATATGAACTGATCTGAGTCTGCAACCTCCCCTGTGCACAGGCCAATAAGCTTATTTCATAAGCTTGTGATTTGTTTATGAGTGAGGTTTAGCTTGTGATTATTGTTGTTTTTAGAAGCCCTTCTGGCTAGCTTGCTATTTAAATTGCTTATTGTCTATTAACTGCTTATTTGGATTGCTTATTGTGCTTAACCATGTTTATCCAAATCACTCACTACACTGAGCAATCAATGTAGTTGAGTCAATTTCATAAGCAAATCAAAAGCTCATCAGTAAGCTTAAGCTTGTGTGCTTTAGCTTTTTCAAAAGCTAATCCACCAGTCTCAAAGGTTTAAAGCTTGTTTTTCATTTTCAAGCTTATTTAATAAGCCTGCTTGTGGCTTTTTGTTTGTCCCATTTTTCAGTATACACTGAGTCATCAGTGTATTTGCTGCTTTTTCATAAGCCATTCATAAGCTCACCAGTGGTTCCCACAGTGTGAGCTTGGACTTTTTGGAAAGCTAACCAACCCATCTTGCTACTCCAATCTTCACTTTGTGCTTTATAGCTTATTTCATAAGCTTATTTTGCCTCTAAAGTCAGCAGCAGGTTGTTGCTCTAGCAGTACCTTTCTTACACTTGCAGTACCATGTTTATTTGCTTATTCCAAGCTTATCAGTGCTTATTTCTTGTTCCTCTAGTTTTATTCCAGTACCTTTTACTTATTTTCATCTTATTTCACCTTTGGTTCCAACTGTGAAGCTTATTTCAAGCTTGTTTGAGCTTGACACATCAATTTAAGCTCAAAAGCTCATCTGTTAAGCTCTTAAGCTTGCATTCAGCTTATTTTCAAGTTTTAAAGTTTTTGTCTTTATTAAAGTTTGTTAATTTCAGTAGTTAAATAGATTTGTAAAAGAAAAACCAAGAAAATCAAAAGATAAAAATAGTGATAGCTTCTATTTAAGCCATTTGGCTTATTTTTAAGCTTTTTCCTTAAGCACTTATCATTTTTATAATTTTTATAGGTTCCTGTCACCTTATAGTATTTTTAGAAAAAGTTTCATATTTATTAGAGTTCATTTAGTATTTATTATAATTTAAATTAGTTTTTAATAATTATTAAATAGTAATTAATTAATAATAAATAGATAAATAGTAAAATAAATATTTTTATTTTTCCTAAAATTTTCTTTTTTCATTTGGATTCCAAAAATATAATTTTCACATCCGTGGGATTTATATTGGTCAGAATTCACATTTTATTTTGTACGTTTACGTAATTTTTATTTAAACGTACGTTTTTAAGTTTTAAACGTTTCTAAGTCATTTACTTTCACGTAATTGTTTTTATAGCTTGTTTAAGTTATTTTCTTTTAAAATTCCTTAGTTTAATCACTCACACCCTTTTCCTATTCAATTTCACCCAATCACAAATCCGCTCTATTACAGTGTTCACACCTCGTTGGGACTTAACGACCCGGGGAAACACTAAACTCCCTTGGATAATTGCATTGTGCCCTAGATTGTTTGACTCTTGTTGAGCATTTACTTGGTCAATATTATTTGACCGTTTGGGGACGATCAAATTTTGGCGCCACTGCCGGGGTGGTGTGCTGCGTAGAACGCATTTGCAGAATCAGTGTTGTTGAGTATACATCCATTGTATATTTACCATCCTTGTTTATATTCTCTTATTTTTATATATATATAAAACCAAAATTATCGTTAAGTTAATTCGTTTGACTGATCGATAACCAAAAATATCGTATTTCAAGATTCCATAAACAAATAAAATTCAAAAAGAATCTTCTTGCCCTTTTCTAAGTTTCCATCACTCTAAAGGATTCTTAGACTCGTCTTAGTGCATGCGCACTCGTTCTTCTAGGTTATCGAGCCCTTTTCGTGAGCTTGTAAACATACCTCGAAGATGTCATAGACGTTCTGCTCCATCAGTCGTACCCGAGATACGTACTGATCCTAAAACTCCTGTCATCATGACAAAAGATCGTCCGATGAATGAGCTTCTCCAAGCACCCACCGATGGGTACGGAGATGCCATTGTTGTTCCAGCCATCGTGGCTGAGAATTTTGAGCTTAAGACTGGGTTGATAAACCTGGTAACCCAGCGGCAATTCTATGGTTTTGACAGGGACGATCCTCAAGATCACATTAGATGGTTTAACAAAATCACTTGCACCATCAAATGCAAAAATGTCCCTGAGGAATCAATCAAACTTCTTCTTTTCCCGTTTTCCATCGATGGGCAGCCCGGATTTGGCTTGACAAACAACCCCCTCGATCAATTGGAACATGGGAAGATTTGGTTCAAAAGTTCGTAAATGAATTCTTTCCTCCTTCTAAAACCACGCATCTTAAAAATCAAATCATGAAATTCTCTCAAAGGTTTGATGAACCATTTGGAGAGGCATGGGATCGTTTCAAAGAATTGCTCCGCAAATGTCCTCATCACGGTTTCACCGATTTGATGCAAATGGACACTTTCTACAATGGGTTAAACCCATCTGACCAAGATTCTCTCAATGCCTCAGCTGGAGGTAATTTTCTGAGCAAATCCACTAAGGAAGCCATTGCACTCATTGAAAATAAGTCAAAGGTCCGCACTACACGAGCCAGACCATATAATTCTCAGGCTAGTGCTGGTCCTTCCACTTCATCTCTCGTGAGTTCTCCTAGTACTGATACTCAGCTTGCTGAACTCATGAAGGTTATTCAATCTTTGGTTTTCAACACACAAAAGAAAGAGTCCGCTCCGCAAACTTCTCACACTGCTGAAATCAAAAAGGTAGAAGTTTGTGTTACTTGTGGTGGTCCTCACGCTTACTACAATTGTACTGCCACTGATGGCACTCCATTTGATGTTAATGCTATAGCCGGAACTTCCAATCAAGGAGGTAATCAATACCGTCCTCAAGTGGAACCAAACTACCGTGCTAGCAACCAAATTGGACAACCCGGATTTCCTCCACCCAACAATCCAAATAGGATTAATCCTAATCAACAAAAAGGGCACAACATGCAAAATCAATTTCATGCCCTGAACAATCAATACCCACCCCAAAGGGGTAATCAAGGGTATTCAGCTCCTAATTACCAAGGACCTCTCTCAAATGAACTTGATAACTACATCAAGGTTAATGAGACCAAAATGAGGGCAATGCAAAATCAAATCTCTAATTTGAAGAATGAATTTCAATCTTCAATACACAAGCAAGGAACTGAGCTTAAGAATGAACTTTCAAACAAAATTGATCATTCTCAAAGCGAAGTTAAGAATATGATTGCCAGTCTCATGAACCATCTCAATCCACCTTCTTCCTCGGGAGGTCTCCCTGGTAACACTGTTGTCAACCCAAGGGGTGAACTCAAAGCTGTCACTACTCGTAGTGGTAAAGCTCATGATGGACCATCGATTCCTATTCCCTCTCCGGTGAGGGAAATGGAACGAGTAACCAAGGTGACAAAAGACCCGGTACTTCCCTCTAACAATGGAAGTGCTAAATACGTCCAACCTATGGTTGTCCAAAATTCTACACCCACAATTGCTCCTAAACCGTCAAGAATAGATCCTACTCTTTCACGATTTACGGTTAAAAGTTTGTCAAGCAAACTTAGTGAGCAAAGAACAGCTAAAACTTATTCCAATATCCTCAATGCTGCTCCTATCAGTGCAATTGATGACAGTGATGATGATGAAAATACCAGTTTCATCAAAGCTATCACCACTCGTAGTGGTGCTGCTTATGAGGGACCCTCTGGTCCTATTCCTCCTCCGTTGTATGAAATGGAAAAAGAGACGGAGGTTACAACGGACAAAGTGTAAATTCCAAGCCCACAAAGTACAGCACAAGTCCATCCTCCGGTTGTCCCGAAAAAGAAATCCAAACCAGGAGTTGTCTTTGAATCCGTTGAGACTCCTGAAGTTGTTGCCCCTAAATCCAAACCTTATATTCCTTACCCATCGTGCTTAAATGAGCAAAAGCTCCGTGAAAAGGCAAGTCAACAAATGGATAAATTCTTTCAAATCTTTAAAGAATTACATTTTGACATAAGTTTTGCGGATGCTATCATTCTGATGCCTAAGTTTGCATCAACAATCAAACACTTGTTAAGCAACAAGGAAAAACTGATTGAAATGGCTAAAACTGCATTAAATGAGAACTCTTCAGCAGTTATCTTGAAAAAGCTTCCCGAGAAGCTTGGACATCCTGGAAAGTTTCTAATACCTTGTGTATTTCCGGGAATGGTTGAATACTATGCCTTGGCCGATCTTGGTGCAAGCATCAACCTGATGCCTCATTCAGTGTGGAAGAAACTTTCTCTTCCGGCTCTTACTCCTACCTGCATGACTCTTGAGCTTGCAGATCGTACTATATCACTTCCTCGCGGAATTGCCGAGGATGTGTTTGTGAAAGTAGGGAAGTTCCATTTTCCAGCTGACTTTGTGGTTGTTGATTTCGATGCTGATCCTAGGGTTCCTCTCCTTCTTGGAAGAGGATTCCTAAAAACGGGCCATGCTCTTATTGATGTATTTGAGCATGAGATCACATTACGTGTGGGTAATGAAGATGTTACCTTTAACCATGATCAAACTTCGAGGTGCTCCTCAAATTATGATTCTGAATCGGTTAACCAAATCGATGTCATTGATATTGCTTCAAAGGAGTACTCTCAAGAAAGTCTTGGTTATTTTCATAATTCTGTGAGTGGGGATCCCACCACATCTTCTCAACTTATCATAGCCGACTCTTCCCCTTCTCTCACTTCGTTTGAGGGAAGTGACTTCTTTCTGGAAGAGGTCGAGGCTTTTCTTGCTCTAGATAGTTCACTTCCGCATGAGGTTGATGATAACTATCTTGATCCTGAGGGGGACATTCTTTTTCTAGAAAGTTTGTTAAACGAAGATTCATCTTCCCCTCTTCCACCAAAACAACTTCATAATGAGGAAATCAAGTCAGTTGAGAAAACTGATAAATTTCCTGAGATCAAGTTTAAGGACTTGCCTCCTCTACTTGAATATGCAATTCTTGAGGAGGAAGTTCTTATCTTAATTGCTATTCAGATCTCTCTTCTTCCCTTCACCTACCCGGTGATTTCCCCTATCCTTCACTCATTCGGGAGTGAGGATACTATCTTTGACCCCGGCATTTTCAATTTACCATTCTTTTGAGCCGGGTATTTATCTCATCGGTGTGGAACTTTCACATACTTCAATGTTTGTCCAAACATCTTAAATGAAAGTCCGATGGAGATTGTCTCTTCCACATGTTGCTTCCCCATGAACCAATGAATGCGGGGTCGAGTCAAGCTAAGTGACTCGGTGAACAAAAACATTAGCAAAACATGGGTTTTCACCCATGTCTCTGTCTTCTTTATCTGTTCTACCACCTAAGTGTGGGGGAGTTGCCCCTGCTGTTGTTACCATATATATATATATATATATATATATATATATATATATATATATATATATATATATATATATATATATATATATATATATATATATATATATATATATATATATATATATATATATATATATATATATATATATAAAACATGTGTATATATTAAATAATGGCTATTAGTAATGTTACCTTTTTACGTTTTAAGTGTCGGTATTGTGGAAAACTAGAAGGGGGGGTTGAACAGTTTTACGTCTTTTTAATTTATTATAAAAGTTTTGGTTTCTTGAATGGATTTTCAATTTGATCTTTATGTGAAGTCGACCTCTAATTAATACTAGCAATTATATAAGCCTATGTGTATGAAAGTAATGATGATGCAAGTAAAGAAATAAATAAGGTATGGAAAGATCTAACCGAGACACGAGAGATTTATAGTGGTTCGGCTACAAGGACACCTTCCTTGCCCTACTCCACTCCCCGAGCACACCTTGCTCGAGAGTTTTCTTCACAACTTCAATAAGCTCCCTTATGGCGGAGAAAACCGTACACAACTTTGGCTTACACGGGTTTAACTACACAAAGCTAAATGTCGAGTTCTAATCGTAGCTAGAACCAATCTCACAACTTCACAACACAACTTCTACACGACTTAATCACGACTTCTTCACGACTTCTTCACAACGGCTTCACGACTTCTTCACGACTTCAACACGACCGCTACACAACCTCTATGATGCGGCTTCACGACTTCAACACTATGTCTTCATGACTTAAGACTTCACGACTTCAACATGACCGCTACACAACCTCTATGCTACGGCTTCACGACTTCAACACTAGGACTTCACGACTAGGACTTCACGGCTTCAACACGGCCGCTACACAACTTCTATGCTACGGCTTCACGACTTCAACACTAGGACTTCACAACTAGGACTTCACAACTTTAACACGACCGCTTCACAGCTTCTATGCTACGGCTTCATGACTTCAACACAAGGACTTCATGTCTTCTAAGCTACGGCTTCACAACTTCTACACCACGGCTTCACGACTTCTACATTTTGACCTCACAACTTCTATACCACAACTCCTTATACAACATCTTCACTACTTACACACAACACTAATCTACAACACACACCTTACATACAAATGAATGAATGATTTACAAACTTTGTTAAACACACAACTTAAGTAACAAAATGATACTAAGTTGTAATACTTCTAATCTTGATTGATAGAAGTATTCTTCTTTTGCACTTGGATGGTGGAAGCTTGGATCACTTGGAAACCAATGCTTAAGATTACATGATCAAAGGTTTTTCTAAGATATGAAATGAGATCTACTACAGAAAGTTTTAGTGCAAAAGGGTTGAGAAAAAATCCAGGGGAAGGCTGGTATTTATAGGGAAAAATCTGGACAGCTGGAGCCTACTGGAGCGGGGGCGGTCCCCTTAAATAGGGGGCGGTCCCCTTAATTATTAAGGGGGCCGCCTAGTAAAATTAAGGGGGCCGCCCCTACTGAACGTTGGCCAATTTTGTCCTTTTGTGGGGAAGGTTTTTCTGGAACATTTTAACTGATTTTGGTTAAAAATTTGAATTCATATTTTTATAAAAGATTAAACATTTTTATTTAATACCAAAAATGTTTTTCAAAAATATATAAAATGTTTTTGATGTTTTATAAAAAATCTAGTTATTAAGAAAATGTTCCTTTGATCATATAATGCATTAAGCACTTGTTTATTCATACCTTAAGTGATTAAGTTGTAGAAATGAATATTTACAACTAAATACTTGTTTATTTGATAAGTTTATGTTTTAATGAGTTTACATTTTGTGATCATCAAAACATAGAGATATGAATAAATATTGATAATGTTTTTAGGCATTTATTTATGTCAACAATCTCCCCCTTTTTGATGATTACAAAACCTAAACTCATTAAACCAAAAAGTTTATTTTTGGACAAGTATTTAGTGAGTTTACATTCACTTCTCCCCCTTTTTGTAGAATCAAAAAGGTTAAGCCGACAAAATTTAAACGTGAAATTTGTCGGGACGAAAACTCCCCCTTGATGTGTACTCCCCCTCGTTTGGGGGCACCAAGGAATCGATATATGGAATACTTGCAAGAAAAATATTAGAAGCACAAGCATATATATAGCAAAAATAAGCATGCATATAAGGACAAGCATAAAAATGTTGTGTATCAATACACAACCATCCAAGATTATATTCAATCCTACATTAGCTAGTAAGTAATGCAATCTACATAATCATTCTAGGAGTACATGATCTTTCATGGGGCTTGCACACAAAATGGTTTGAAAAATTATTTTTGATTAAGCATTGCATATGCTTAATTTGGTGAGAATGAAGGTGGTGGTAGTGTAGTGGGTGAAAATGATGGAGGTTGTGGTGGAGGTTGGTTGTTAAGCATGTGTTCAAGGGATGAAAACATGTAGTGTATCTCATCTCTAAGACCAAAGATGGTGGTTTGGTTGTGGATGTGGTGGTATTGGTGATGATGAGAAATGAGCATCAAGAGGTGTTATTGGTGATATGGAAATGACAAGTTGGGTGAATGGAGGTTCTTGAGTAGGAGGTGGAGTTGATGCTCTTGATGGTGGTGATGAAAGGTGTGAGTTGATGTAGTTATTGATGGATGAAAGGGTGTTTTTGATGGTGCATTTGGTGCACTTGGGGATTAACATTGAGGTGGTGGTGATGGAGTTTTGGTGTCTTAGAGATGATTTTGGTGATAGCATGGTGAATGAAAATGGGTGTTTGATGGAGGTGATGGTTGATTTAGGTAAGGTTTGGGCTAGATAAAAGGGGTCGCAAGATGCAAAAGAAAACAGTAAATTTTACTGCCCAGATGGCCGGTCCCCTTAATTGTAGGCCGGCCCCCTTAAAATTAAGGGGACCGCCTAGGGAATTAAGGGGGCCGCCCATCTGGTGCTTTCCCAGGCGACCAAATTTGAAAAATTTCCAGAAAAGGGTCATTTTTAGGGTGTTTTTGCAGCAAGCTCCATTTGAATCATGTACATCAAGAATGATTAAATAGTGACATAAACATGTTAATTACGCATGCATACATTTAAAACATATTACGGAATAATCATGTTATTAATCATCAAGCATGTATATATATCATGATATCAAGTATACAAGCAATAAGCATAACAATCATATATTAAAGACAAGAAATAAAGCATTCACTAGTTGAAAATAATTATGTTAAAAACATAATTATTGATACAACACATATTTTGCTTATAGCATGCAATAAGTAGAAATTTTTAAATTGCCTAAGAGATCCATTGGACTTGCTTGAGACATGAAAATTTGGATTATTTTGGATGGATGATGGTAAAGAGGGGGTAAAAATGTTGGATTAATGGGGTTGTAAGTTTGGGTGTATGGATGTTGGAGAGAGTGTTGATGGAGGAATTGGAGGTGGTGAGCTTGGACTTGACCATGTTGAATGAGGGTTTTGATGTTGTGCAAGTGGTGGTGTTGGATTAGATCTAGTGAGAAGATACTCAATCCAAGTGAGACGCTCATTTAAGGTGATGGTTTGATTTTGGAGAAAGATGCAACAAGGACTATTGTTGACATGTTTCTCAGTTTGACTCAAGTGATGTGGTGATGATGGTAATGATGGTGATATGGATGGTGATGATGGTAATGATGGTTTCATTTTGGAGAAAGATGCAACAAGGACAATTGTTGACATGTTTCTCAGTTTGACTCAAGTGATGTGGTGATGATGGTAATGATGGTGATATGGATGGTGATGGGTTTAAGTTGTTTTGAGCAAGGTGCAAAGCAAGGAGAGCATTAAGCTCATGGGCTTCCTTGAGTTCTTCAATGAACTTCAAGTGTTGAGTGGAAGGTGATGATGATGGAGAGTGGTTGTTATTTGGTGGAAGTGGTGGTGACACTTTTGGTGGTGGAGACACTTGTGAACTTGGGTAATTATGAGTGAATGAAGGTGGACATATGGATGATTGGTTATGTGTGTGAAAGGGTTCATTAGGATGAGGTTTAGGTGTTGGTTGAGTTTGAACAACATCATTTGTTGGGTTATGGCAAATGTCAAGCTTCCTCCTCCAAATGGGTATGTATGGTGTAGTGATGATGTGATTGTGGAAGGTAAATTTTGGAGGGTGGTTTGTGACAAAATGTGTTTGTGAATTTTGGGAATTATAGGATCAAATGGGTTGGAAATTGAAAAGGAAAATAGTAATCCGTCACTCCAGATGGCCGGTCCCCTTAAATAGGGGCCGGTCCCCTTAATTTTAAGGGGGCCGCCTGGGTATTTAAGGGGGCCGCCCATCTGCTGACTTCCAGATTACTGGAAATGGGTTTTTGGCATAAATTTGTAGAAAAGGTTGTGTTTTTGGGTTTAGTTTCAAGCAAGTCCAACTTCTTTCAAGGCAATTTAGGATTTAATAACTCATATATGCTAAGCATATTCATTAGACATTATTATCTAGCATGCAAGCAACTCATTTAGCATGTAACATATATATGTTAGACAAGAAAACACTACATAGCACCAAGTAATTCATAGTATCATATTTAGGAAGATTAATAAGCTAGTTAATTAATCCTAATGATTATCTATGTACAAGGGAATGGGGAGTTGTGATAGCATGGACTTCTAGACTTGTACCAAGTGAGATCTTTAATAAGTAAACCATGATTTTTCATTTTTGATTTAGTTCACTTATAAGTGTCATATACACAAGTATATATGACATATATGAGATCACCAAGCATGATTTAAAGAAATGTTTTTGGCATTATTCAACAATGCTTGAAAGTAGGTTTTATGTGGATGTGAAAAATATATTACTGAAATAGTTTTGGCTTTATTTCAAAATGTTTTTATGAGGAAAGAAAACATATTTTTCCAATCTTTGGTTTTTGATAAACACGTAATTATAGACACAAGTTTGGAAGAAAGGTAGGATGGTGAAACATGTTTATTAGAAATGTGTCGAATCTTTTGAAAAATCATTTTTCCAAAATGTGAAGTTTTTGCAAATTTAAAAACAAGTCCCATTAATTATAGGTTTTAAAAAATAATGGTTTATAAAAGATCTCATGCTCAAGTCTATTGTCACATGCTACCTCTTTCTACATATCCTATGACATTTACGCATGTATTATGACTAAATACAAAGATACATCATGTCAGAGTAGTTAGAGGAAAAACAAAAGCTATTATAATGACAATGCATTCAACTAAACAAATAATTACGAAGGCATGCAGTCAAATCACATAGGAGCAAGTAAACATCTAGAAATTTTATATATGCAGGATGACATGCATCTAGGAATGAAAAGCTCTAGTGAAAAGCAAAGTTCATAGCAGTAAACTATCGTTAGGTATATTTAGGAAGAATAATGTATTCAAGTTGGAGAACGAGTATGAGACTATTACTAGTGGTGCTCAATTCAGGCTAAACACGACTGTTTTTACGGGTTACACACACCCAACTTCTCACATAGAAGCAATTCAACCGTTAGGTCAAATTGAGTTTCTAGTCAATAGATTCTCCAGTAGTCATTCTCTTTTTAGAAGAAATTAAGTTCCTAAATTTACCTATCGAAGAGTACCAAATATTAAGATTGCTTGGTTTACTAATACTTAGGGGGGCTAACTAAAGGGTTTCTAGTTCATTAAGCCACATAACGAATATAACTAAAGTGTAAAGGCAAAGCAACCTATCAGACTAAGCGTATCCTAAGGCATTAATAAGATTATATGCATGAAGTAATTACTTATGAAATTTAAAAAGAGAACTTACCTCACGTCCTAGCTTTTCTTCGTAATATCTTAGATGATGATTGACTTATTTAAACCGAAGTGGCTTGACCCGAACATGATCTTCTCCTTCGTCTGTGTCACTCCATGATTTTGGATTGAGTTCACTTTGGAGTTGATTCATGTAGTCTTCGTCGTTAATACCTACATTAACAACATTTGAACTAGTAGCACATGTATCTATTTTATCTAAATGTTTATCTATTAAATTTTCTAAGATAACTAATTCATGTACAAGATCAAAATCCTCATCTTTGGCTTGACATTTTTCTTGATGAAAGTTTAAGAGATTTTTCCAAATATCGTTTGCCGTTTTACAGAAAGATATTCTTTCATATTCAACTTTCAACAAGGTTTTGTAAATAATTATTTTAGCTTCATTATTTTTGTTATTCTTAGTTTTTAAATAATCATTTTGAGTTTCAAAATCCGTTTTTGTTTGACTTTCAAAATCCGTTTTTGTTAGTTGAAAATCACCAATCGAAATGACATGCCAAAGATCTAGATCAATTGATTTCACATAAGTTTCAAATTTATTTTTCCATTCAAGAAAAGTATAGTTTTCAAATAGTGGTGGTTTTAGCAAAGATTCCCCTTCTAGATATTTTTCGAATTCCATAGATCGATTCAAGTTTTAAAATACAGTATATTTTAAAGATCTTGATTGACGTGGCTCTTGATACCAATTGTGGAAAACTAGAAGGGGGGTTGAATAGTTTTACGTCTTTTTAATTTATTGTAAAAGTTTTGGTTTCTTGAATGGATTTTCAAATTGATCTTTATGTGAAGTTGACCTCTAATTAATACTAGCAATTATATAAGCCTATGTGTATGAAAGTAATGACGATGCAAGTAAAGAAATAAATAAGGTATGGAAAGATCTAACCGAGACACGAGAGATTTATAGTGGTTCGGCTACAAGGACACCTTCCTTGCCCTACTCCACTCCCCGAGCACACCTTGCTCGAGAGTTTTCTTCACAACTTCAATAAGCTCCCTTATGGCGGAGAAAACCGTACACAACTTTGGCTTACACGGGTTTAACGACACAAAGCTAAATGTCGAGTTCTAATCGTAGCTAGAACCAATCTCACAACTTCACAACACAACTTCTACACGACTTAATCACGACTTCTTCACGACTTCTTCACAACGGCTTCACGACTTCTTCACGACTTCAACACGACCGCTACACAACCTCTATGATGCGGCTACACGACTTCAACACTATGTCTTCATGACTTAAGACTTCACGACTTCAACATGACCGCTACACAACCTCTATGCTACGGCTTCACGACTTCAACACTAGGACTTCACGACTAGGACTTCACGGCTTCAACACGGCCGCTACACAACTTCTATGCTACGGCTTCACGACTTCAACACTAGGACTTCACAACTTTAACACGACCGCTTCACAGCTTCTATGCTACGGCTTCATGACTTCAACACAAGGACTTCATGTCTTCTAAGCTACGGCTTCACAACTTCTACACCACGGCTTCACGACTTTTACATTTTGACCTCACAACTTCTATACCACAACTACTTATACAACATCTTCACTACTTACACACAACACTAATCTACAACACACACCTTACATACAAATGAATGAATGATTTACAAACTTTGTTAAACACACAACTTAAGTAACAAAATGATACTAAGTTGTAATACTTCTAATCTTGATTGATAGAAGTATTCTTCTTTTGCACTTGGATGGTGGAAGCTTGGATCACTTGGAAACCAATGCTTAAGATTACATGATCAAAGGTTTTTCTAAGATATGAAATGAGATCTACTACAGAAAGTTTTAGTGCAAAAGGGTTGAGAAAAAATCCAGGGGAAGGCTGGTATTTATAGGGAAAAATCTAGACAGCTGGAGCCTACTGGAGCGGGCGCGGTCCCCTTAAATAGGGGGCGGTCCCCTTAATTATTAAGGGGGCCGCCTAGTAAAATTAAGGGGGCCGCCCCTACTGAACGTTGGCCAATTTTGTCCTTTTGTGGGGAAGGTTTTTCTGGAACATTTTAACTGATTTTGGTTAAAAATTTGAATTCATATTTTTATAAAAGATTAAACATTTTTATTTAATACCAAAAATGTATTTCAAAAATATATAAAATGTTTTTGATGTTTTATAAAAAATCTAGTTATTAAGAAAATATTCCTTTGATCATATAATGCATTAAGCACTTGTTTATTCATACCTTAAGTGATTAAGTTGTAGAAATGAATATTTACAACTAAATACTTGTTTATTTGATAAGTTTATGTTTTAATGAGTTTACATTTTGTGATCATCAAAACATAGAGATATGAATAAATATTGATAATGTTTTTAGGCATTTATTTATGTCAACAGGTATAATAGCCGGTACTTTGAATATTGAGGGCAATATTCAGTTCTAAGTGTGGGGGGGGGGGGGGGGAATTCTAGCAAATTTGATTATATGTACCATCTAGTACCCCCATTTTAGCCAAAATTTAAAAAAAAAAAAAAAAAAAATCTCACTTAGAACGCAATAAAAGGTTATCAGTCCACCATGTCTAACCCACATAAGGACCGGCTAATTCGAGAGCAAACGGCTCTTGGTAAAGATATCTCAAATCCGTTTATGGCTTACAATTTGCCAAAAATTGTATGGTATTCAACTCCCCATATCTTTATAAGTGAAGAGTTGGCTAGCCCGCAAGGTTATGGCTTGTGGTAAAGGCATTGGAAAACCATATTTGGTAATCAGCTCACCAAGATAATAACTGTATTTTATCTAAGAGTTGGCTAGTCCAGAAGCAAACGGCTTTTGGTAAAGACAAATCAAATCCGTTGACAGTTGATGGTTTGCTCAAAATCATTTGGTTATTAATGTACCAAAGTATCATACTAAAACATTGGCTACTCCAGAAGTAATGGCTTTTGGTAAAGAGACATAAAATCCATTAAATTTTCATAAAAGATTGCTAGGGACTAGCAATAGTTTAGTGTGGGGGATTGATGAGTGTCTAAATACTCATCATTTTATTCCCGTTTAAACTACAAAAACAGCCAAAAACACTTTGAAAAGTCACATAATGCTACAAATATCCATAGAATGTGTTTTTATATGATTCAGGTACAAAAGGATTGAAAACAGGTGAAAAATGAGCTAAGTTTACAAAATTGACAGTTTCAGTCCCTGAAGTTTCATAAATTGGCAGAATTAGTCCCTGAAGTTTCAAAAATGGTAAAACAAGTCCCCCGGTTTTAACAAAATGGAAAATTATCTTTTATGGTCCTTGTACTATTGAAACTTGGCATGAATGGCCCTTGTGATAAACTTTGGAAAATTATCATTTCAGCCCCCTAAAAATCCAAAAGTTACACTAATGGTCCTTGGGCTTAAAACCTATACAAACCAAACCGGACCCTATTACTACCCTTAACCCAAAATAATAAACCCAACACCCCTTTACTATAAACCAAGCCCAATCCCCAAATAACCCAACCCGACCTGAGTTAATACCCAGAGTTTGACTTCGGTCAAACTCATCTTCTTCCTAAACTACCCCGCCAAAACCGAAACCACCCTTCACCCACAGATTTTTCTGCAATACCACCCCCTCCTCCTCAACACTTCACCTAACAAACCAAAATACATTTAATGCTTCTTCCTCAGTACACTCAACCAGAGATAGTGGATTTTTCCACTATCTCAATTTTGGCGCCAAATTCAGTTTCAAAGGCTGAGATCACTTCAGACCAATCCAAGGGTGCAGAATGGATCAGAGAAGAAGATTAGACATATCCCATCTTAGTTTTGTATATATAGGAGACAATGTAACCTGTAATAGTAGTAGTTAATTTTCCTTAATCATTTTTATTGTCTTTCTTTATTACATTGTCATTTACAGCTTTCAAGTGTTTTGTTACTCATTCAGTGTGTAATAAACCTTATTTACAGTCTCAATTTCAATCTATCTTTACATTTCCAATTTATGCTTAATCGTACCTTAAATTTCTTGTCATTTTAAATATTGTTGATTGTAGTTGTTTAGTGGACTCTATTTAGCTCACATAAGCTCCTGACAAAGCTTATCAAGCTTTTAGAACCTTAAAACAAGTTATAATCATTAAAAACAAAAATACAAAAATAACTCAAGAAAATCAATGAAAAATACAAAGATGAGTGTTCATGGAGAAAACTGCATGGAGCAAGGTTAATTTTGGATTGCCTTTGGTTTAGTGGCTTATTGGTAAGCTTATAGGTGTGTTCTTTGGCCTTGGTTCTTGGTTTTGCTCTGGAAAGCATTTTGTAAGCTAAATTATAAATTTTTGCATTTTACTGTATAAGTAAGTATTGTGCTTTAATCTTTGTGCTTTTATGTTCCTGTGGTATTGTTTAGTGATTATATTAATTAAAAAAAAAGTTGCTTGTTCATCAAATTAACTTGTTGCTAAAAATTGAAATTACACAGTTTAAATAGCATATTTGACAAATCTGTGGTTTATGCTTGTGTTGTTGATGTTTTATGCTCATATGATCTTGTGTGTTCATCTTGTAACCTTTGGAATCAGTGTTGTGGTCTAACTCTATCATTTGCTTTGAAAATCTCAAATTAGTGATTATAAAGGGTTGTTTGGTTTTGCTGTGTTAACTGTGGTGAAGATTGTTTGTGGTGTTGTTCTTGTTTGATTTATGTCACAATAGGATCTATTAACTCAGTTAAACAATAAAATCCAGTACTTACTTGTTAGAAAGTCAAAATAGCCTTTAGTCTCACTTTATTTGTTGTTTGTTAGCATTTAGAGTTCCATTTTCATTAATTTAGCTCAATAGTTGTTAATCTAGCTTAATTTCATCTCTTTTCAGCTTAATATAACATAATCATTCAGTAGATTAGGTTTAAAGTTCACAAAAGTCAACCTTGCAAACAGAAAAAAGTCCTAAGCATTACATCTGCACTAATAGTTAGCTTTTCTCAGCTTTTTCTAGTGATTGTAACTGCTTAATTAGTTAACCCCTTTGCATGATTTTTGTTTCTATCAGTAGCTTGCTAGTTAAACTTAATCTGTTTTAGCTTAAATCTGCAATTGTAGCTTATTTGCTAGCTTAATTCTTATCTGCAAGTTATCCATCTGAACTGATCTGAGTCTGCAACCTCCCCTGTGCACAGGCCAATAAGCTTATTTCATAAGCTTGTGATTTGTTCATTAGTGAGGTTTAGCTTGTGATTATTGTTGTTTTTAGAAGCCCTTCTGGCTAGCTTGCTATTTAAATTGCTTATTGTCTATTAACTGCTTATTTGGATTGCTTATTGTGCTTAACCATGTTTATCCAAATCACTCACTACACTGAGCAATCAGTGTAGTTGAGTCAATTTCATAAGCTAATCAAAAGCTCATCAGTAAGCTTAAGCTTGTGTGCTTTGGCTTTTTCAAAAGCTAATCCACCAGTCTCAAAGGTTTAAAGCTTGTTTTTCATTTTCAAGCTTATTTAATAAGCCTGCTTGTGGCTTTTTGTTTGTCCCATTTTTCAGTATACACTGAGTCATCAGTGTATTTGCTGCTTTTTCATAAGCCATTCATAAGCTCACCAGTGGTTCCCACAGTGTGAGCTTGGACTTTTTGGAAAGCTAACCAACCCATCTTGCTACTCCAATCTTAACTTTTTGCTTTATAGCTTATTTCATAAGCTTATTTTGCCTCTAAAGTCAGCAGCAGGTTGTTGCTCTAACAGTACCTTTCTTACACTAGCAGTACCTTGCTTATTTGCTTATTCCAAGCTTATCAGTGCTTATTTCTTGTTCCTCTAGTTTTATTCCAGTACCTTTTACTTATTTTCATCTTATTTCACCTTTGGTTCCAACTGTGAAACTTATTTCAAGCTTGTTTGAGCTTGACACATCAATTTAAGCTCAAAAGCTAATCTGTTAAGCTCTTAAGCTTGCATTCAGCTTATTTTCAAGTTTTAAAGTTTTTGTCTTTATTAAAGTTTGTTAATTTCAGTAGTTAAATAGATTTGTAAAAGAAAAACCAAGAAAATAAAAAAATAAAAATATTGATAGCTTCTATTTAAGCCATTTGGCTTATTTTTAAGCTTTTTCCTTAAGCACTTATCATTTTTATAATTTTTATAGGTTCCTGTCACCTTATAGTATTTTTAGAACAAGTTTCATATTTATTAGAGTTCATTTCGTATTTATTATAATTTAAATTAGTTTTTAATAATTATTAAATAGTAATTAATTAATAATAAATAGATAAATAGTAAAATAAATATTTTTATTTTTCCTAAAATTTTCTTTTATCATTTGGATTCCAAAAATATAATTTTCACATCCGTGGGATTTTTATTGGTCAGAATTCACATTTTATTTTGTTCGTTTACGTAATTTTTATTTAAACGTACGTTTTTAAGTTTTAAACGTTTCTAAGTCATTTACTTTCACGTAATCGTTTTTATAGCTTGTTTAAGTTATTTTCTTTTAAAATTCCTTAGTTTAATCACTCACATCCTTTTCCTATTCAATTTCACCCGATCACAAATCCGCTCTATTACAGTGTTCACACCTCGTTGGGACTTAACGACCCGGGGAAATACTAAACTCCCTTGGATAATTGCATTGTGCCCTAGATTGTTTGACTCTTGTTGACCATTTACTTGGTCAATATTAGTTGACCGTTTGAGGACGACCACTTATCCCTAACAACTCTAATCATCATATAATCATATATTGATTATATGATGATCAATCCCACCATTTATTCATCATCTCCAAGTTAGGGTTTATAAACCCTGACTTCTCAATTCATCAAATACACTAGATATAGAGATTACTTACTTGTGGGATATCAAGGTTATGCTTAATCTTGCCATAGGAACATGATTACTTCACTAGCTTCATCATCAAGCTTATTTCTTTTCCCTCCTTTTCTTATAACCGGCCTCACCCACATACAAACCTTTACAGAAGATAAGAAATGCCTGGAAAGTTCTAGGCTTAGATATTTTAGATGACAAGTTTGCCCAATTGGCAAGAATGGCCCCTCAAGTCTCATTCCTTCTTATTTAGCCACAACTAACTTTATCACATATTTAATACATGGCAACCTAGGCCCCTTTAGTTACACATCATATTTTACATAACCACTTTAGTCATATTTTGACTATCAGGTTTGACCACTACACAACAAATGTTGACTGGCCAATCATATAAGGTCTTTATTCATTTTCATCTAGGGTGGGGTCTCAACACCTGGGAAACGGGTCTAACAATTCTACCCCCCCCCCCCTTATTTAGATTTCGTCCCTGAAATCTCTCGTCTAAAACTATCCAAAACCAATTCTCAACATATACATATCCTTATTCTCATGCTCTCTAGGCCATTACTTTACAACAATCCACGTGATCTTGCAAATTCCAAACTCACTATACATAATCATAACTCATAACAACACTTCTCATCATAAACTTTTCTAAAATTTCCCATAATGACGACTTGTCATCCGGAAATATTTGCCATTTTGACTTCATATAAGTCAAGCTTCAAAACTATTCCCACGCTATTCATCAATGCACTAGCATGACTTACAATCATATGCCGGTCAACTTCGCATTTTACACAATACCAACACTTATCTATTTTAAAATCCGGTAACTCATCTCAATTTATATCAAGTACCATCTAAATGACACTTTCAAAATCTTTCTACACATCACTTAAGCAATCTTTCTTATTAAATTTTGGGAATACTTACCCATTTTCTTATCAACTCAACACACAAACTCATTCTAAGCGTCTATCTTAAGGTTTCACACATGACCTTTAGACCGCTATAAGTTTTATTCATATTTATCTTTTCTTATGACGTCTAACCGGTTTTAGTTTTCACTATCTCATATCACTATCTGTACTCATGTCATATCGGCTACACATAAGTCCACTCATTTATAACTCTTTATTTACATAAAAGGCGTCCCAATCTACGTAAATAAGGAATTATAAACTCATGATTTGGCGATTTACAATTCTTCATTTAAATGGAAAGGCGTCCCAATCCATTTAAATCAAGAAACCATAAACCGTCCTACTTATACGCTTCTGACATAACGCTCGTACTTGTTTTACTTTCCATCTTTTCTAGCCTTGGATCCAATCTCACTAACTTTCATCCATGCCATAAAGGCAAGCTAATCACCATGCCATAAAGGCAAGCTAAACATCCATGCCGCGAAGGCAAGCTATCATCCATGCCATAAAGGCAAGCTAGGCCATCTCGAAGGATGCCAAACACATGCCATGAAGGCAAGCTAACAACCATGCCATGAAGGCAAGCTAGGCCATCCCGAAGGATGCCAAAATACATGCCAAGGATATAGGCAAACCATGCCGGTGAAGGCAAGCTAACAATCATGCCATAAAGGCAAGCTGGGCTATCCCGAAGGATACCATAACATCCATGCCATAAGGCAAGCTGGGCTATCCCAAAGGATACCATAACTAGAGCATTGGATCCAAGCTATATTCATCTTATCCTCTTTACTCAATTCATCTTCTATGTACTTTTATAATTAGGCACACACTATCATTTATTCAATTTTCTTTGCCTTACGTAGTCTCAACATTCACTATCATGCTTACTATCATCTAAACAAGTTTCTATATAACACTTGTCCATTATTATATTTGCATTCTCACAATGCAACTTATCATTCATCCGTCAACCCCAAGTTGACTCACACACTCACTATGTGCCATCTTTATTTTAGACAAGTCCTATATGAATAATGCTTGTCCATTTCAATTTACACATCTTCTATGTGTCTTACCATGCACTCTTACTAATACCCGTCAACCCCTTGTTGACCATATTCTCAACTTATACTATCACTTCATTTAATTTATTCAACTTTTACGAATATAAACCTTACATAGGTTTATTCTTTAACACTATCACTAATCTCATCATACGCATTCCAAATATATAAACATGATTATATTCGTATTTTACAATTCTTTCTAGCGCACTTCATGTCACTTATGACTTCTAGTGCAATCTATATCTCAGGCATCACTTCTACTCATCACGCATAATCATATATTACTAACACATTTTAATTATCATGTTTTATATGCAACGTGATTTTATCACGTTTTAACTATACATTCTAACTTTCTCATTTTAGGAACTCATATAAGAAATCATGCTTCAAACGTCTAGTTGTTATTATATCCATCATGCCTCTCAAGACATCAAACTACAAACATACTTCGCTATTCATTTCTTAATTATCTCAAACTTTTTAAGCATTTATGCTTTTTCAATTAATTGTCATGCTTCTTAAATTATTTCACATATCAATGTGTTCTCTCAACTTCTTTCGACACTAAGCCATCTCATAATATGAATTGCAAAGCATCTATCTCAACTCTTACACTTCTATGCAATCGTGCTCTCAAGCACACCACATAAAACTTAGACATATAATAAACTACTATAGACTTAACATCACATAATCAATCATATCTTAACACTTAACACTTATCCAACAAGTGTTAAAACATTCAAAATTAAATCAAAATCGACTCACATAATCTATGGCTCATACATCAATCTATGTCTAAGCATCAACATTCTAGCTAGCCGCAAGCAATAGCCTACCTTATAACTAAGGCATCATAAACTTTAGTTCACTTACTAACCCATCTCTAATACCACTTAGCCTTGCTACTCGCATTCCATAACTATAACTCTATCATACATCACATAATCGCAATACAATCACCGGCACCAACCGAGGTGCACGGCTAACTAATCACTTAACATCTCAAGTCCCCATGGACTTGTATCTCATACACAACAACACTATCATAAACATACATCACCTATCATCAATAGGCTCAACTAGCATAAAACATAATCCCTCTAACACTTAGCAATTAATTTCCGCGCGACTAACACTTACGTCCAATGCTTCTACGAGTGGTTTAAGACTAGGCAACCTATATTGGAAACCTAATTCACTTAAACCGAAGCTCTGATACCAATTTGTTACACCCCGTGCCCGCTTAGACCAAAAATTAAAACTTTTAGAGCGGAAATGCTTGACTTTTACGGACATCTGGTTACTCTTTTGACCACTGACAAAAATCTATAAACATTCAGACCTTGAGGCTATTTTTAAATGAAACTAGACTCAATTACCTTCAAAACGACAGGTGGCACGTCCCGTGACGACTTACTGATCAAAATATATGATTTTTCAAATTTTGCCAAAAACTTTACCGAGGCGCCCATCCGAATCGGATCGCTATCCATCCGAATCGGATGGAGCCTGCTGATCTTTAAAAATTACGAAAACGCTTGAAACTTGCAAACCCGACCTCGAAACTTCACTAAACTTTCCAGAATTACTTGGTACACTATTTGGCTCATTTTCAAATAAAAACATTCACCGTTTGACTTCCCGAGATAGTACTTCTCATATTCGACACATTTAACCCATTTTGACCCATTTCACTACAAAACCACTTATACCACTTCCATTTCACACCAAACTTTACCGAAAGCATTATATTAACATAACAAACTTGTTCTAAGGGTACTTGACCCGTTTACAACCCAAAATGGGTAAATTCATACATAAACCAAACGCCCCTTTACAATTGACTATAAACACTTCAAACTTACTTTGACATACCAAATGACTTCCAAATCGTTTGGACGACCTTGACATAGAAATTGCCATACGGCCACACTTTACAAAACTTGAAAAGACCAACGGGGGTACAAATTACACATGAGCTCGGTATTCTACCTAAGCTCCTAACACTTACTACCTTTGGTCTTACTAATCCGAATCCTTAATCCTCATATCCAAGCCTTCCACATAAACAAGCCAACCTACAGAATGGTTAGACAACTAAACTGTAAGCACAAAGGCTTAGTAAGTAAAATGACCATAACATGCTATCATACTTCAATCCACATAAACATCATATACATAAAACACTTACTTCATAGCTTACTACACAAGCCTCATCTAGCACATAACCTCAACATATTTCATAGCATCAAATCATCACATAAGCCATATCATGGCATCACATAAGCATAACTCAAGTCCATATCACTTATCATACAACATACATAACACTTATGTTAGAAATCCATATAACACATATTACCATCATTTTACTTACCTTAATCCAAGCTAAGCACATCAAGAACATCATCATCATCATCATAATCTTCCATCATCATCATCATCATCATCCTTCATAATAACATCATATAAACACCTAACACATAACATAATAATCATAAAAATGGTTTATACAACCATTAGCTTATCCCTAACAACTCTAATCATCATATAATCATATATTGATTATATGATGATCAATCCCACCATTTATTCATCTTCTCCAAGTTAGGGTTTATAAACCCTAACTTCTCAATTCATCAAATACACTAGATATAGAGATTACTTATTTGTGGGAAATCAAGGTTATGCTTAATCTTGCCATAGGAACATGATTACTTCACTAGCTTCATCATCAAGCTTATTTCTTTTCCCTCATTTTCTTATAACCGGCCTCACCCACATACACACCTTTAGAGAAGATAAGAATTGTTATGATTTGTCTGTTATTGAAGAGCCTAAGGCTATCCTGGAGCATCAGGTTTGGGTCATGAGAAATTGAAGAATTATACGTATATGTCATCCACACATCTTCTATGATTCGATACATTTCCATCCGATCTCTCGACTCCAATTTCGAGGACAAAATTTTTTTTAGAGGGGAAGAGTTGTAAAACCCTAAAATTCTATTCATGTGAAATTCCCATTTTGCCCCTCTAAAATTTTGAATTTATAAAAGCATACAATTAATAATATAGGAGCATTATACATTCTAACCTAAGTATAAATTTAACCATATGTCACAACCTCATAATTAAATTACACATTATAATTACTATATGTTGTACACTAACCAAAGTAATACACAATAATAATATTCGTTACAAGTTACAAAAATCTTCCTAGCCCATATAATATTGGACGCCCCATAAGCCCAAGAAAGACATGATTTGTACAATAAAATGGAGGTCAATTAGGCCCATAAATCTCTCTCAATCAAGATCAGAAATTAACACAAATTGATACTTTCCAAACAAAAAGGTACGCTCCTTTTTCTATCCCTAGAACCGGCCTTTCTTTTTCCCTCTTCTTCTTCTACTATACGACCCAAACAAACAAAAACACCAAGGCTTCTGCTTAATTTTTCTCTCAAGAACAAAAGGGGTTCAAGGGTTTTGCCATTGTTAATTCGTGAGTATTTGATTATTGGAGTTCTAAGGTTCTTGTTCTTTTCTTTTGTCTCGTTGATCACAAGGTATATTCAATCCTTTTTTTGTTTTTCTTGTTCCCAAATCGACACAATAATCTGAATATAATCATCATGAAAACCTAATTAGTAACATGTGTTAATACGCATATTAATATGTTTATCTTGCTACTCGTTAACCATAAAATCATAGATGTTAATGTGTTAGAATTAGGGTTTTTGTGATTTTGGTGTTGTTATTTTATGTGTTCATGTGTAGGTTATTGTTATTAATCTTGAATGATTTATATGAAGTGTTTATATATATGTTTGTGATGAGTAAATTATGGAAATAAAAGGTATATTGATCAAGTGGTTGATTGGGTTAAAAAGGAATAGACGAATTAGGGCTTGTTTGTGAATTAATTAAAACGGTTCTTGAATATTTAGATTACATGAACTGAAATTGGTGTTTGATTCCTTGGATTTGATTGCATAAGTATGTTAATATGATGCCTAAATGAGTTGTGAGTGAAGGGTGTAAGCTTATATTCAAATTGGGTAATTAAAATGGTGCTAGATACGGCCTAAAATGGATTTGTGTGATTGACTGTTCTGAATGTCGATTTTGTGGGCTTGATAACGTGAGCTTCTAAAGGTTCTAATACTTAAATTTTACATGTAAACCTATTTTAGGATCCTAGGAAAGTATTCCCATTGGTTTGAACGAATTTGAGTTTGATTTGGATGTTTTTCTGAATTTAATGTGATCATATGTTAAAATGTGTTAGCTGAGTTGTATTTCAGTCGGATTCTATGATTTTTCATTTCCAAACCAAAGCAAATTTGAGACCACAAATTTAAAGGAATCATATTTCATATGTGGACTACATTCTGGAATTTTTGTGGAATTTTCTAAAGTCATATGGTTAGGTTTTTAAGTGCATACTTTTGAAGTGTATCTGCAGATCCGAATCTGAACATGTTAACCTAGACGATTTTTAAAAGAGGTTTACACTTGATAATAAAATCTGTAAAAATTGCAATAGACTCCTAAGACATATGGGCTTCTGTTATAATTTTTTGGAATTTTAGTTTGGACCTCTGGTATATTTTTAAAATTCGTTAAGTGGGCTTAATTTTATGATAAAACCAGTTAACATGTATGCATGTTTTACCTAAGTGTTAAAGGTGTTCTTTTGATGTTTGGTGCCCCAATACTTGTTTCTATTTCGGGTATGACATATTAATGTCGTGTTGACTAGTGTGTAAGTATGTTAAACCTATTTGATAATCCCGAACCCTAAACCTAACTAAATTGGGAAGCCGTGTTAAACGTTACTAAATATGGAAACTTACTAAATATGGAAACTTACTAAATATGGAAAGTTACTAAATATGGAAACTTGCTAAGTATGGAAAGTTACTAAATATGAAAACTTACTAAATATGGAAACTTACTAAATATGGAAACTTGCTAAATATGGAAAGTTCCTAAAAATGGAAAGTTACTAAAAATGGAAAGTTACTAATTATGGAAAGTTACTTAATCTGGAAGGTTACTAAAAATAGAAAGTTTCTAAAAATAGAAAGAAACCTAAATTATGAAATCTGATTAAAACGAGCTTATAAGTAACACATGATCATTAAATTGTATAGGTTCGGTGAAGAAGGAGTGATTCCCTGTTTCGGTATCCTTTCTTATTTTGGTTGCTTGCATAAGGTACAGATATTCTGACCTTTCTTATAAGGTTTCTCATGATCCTTTCACATCTTCTGATTTATTAACCCTGATTATGAACCTTTGCTATGTACCCTTTGATATGAACCTTTGCTATGCACCCTTTGATATGAACCTTTGCTATGCACCCTTTGATATGAACCTTTGCTATACAACCTTTGATATGGACCTATGATTATGATATTTCTGATGACCTTAGATTCTGTGTCATTACTATGACATTCTGTTTGACCCTTCAGTTTGATACCCGAGCTATCACTAGTCATGGGGGTTCCATGACCATGTCATTGATGCACTAATGGCATGACTCTAGGGTGGTCGAGTGATGTTCCACCCTGTCCCTTTCTGTTATGTATTATGTTTCTGGCCATTATGATTTTCTGCAGGGGCGTATGGATGCATCCAAGATCTGATCTGTTATGATATATGATATATTTCTGGTGACTGGTGTTGTGTGCAATACACGCCTTTCACATTTCTGGGAGCTAGCTACTCCAATATGTTACTTATGTATTGATGAAGACCATGATTATGATGTTTATGTTATGATATGTTTATGGGCTCGTGGTAGATTTCTGACGACCTTTACACCTTTGATACATTTTGATATACCTTCTGTTATTCCCCAATGCACCATATTCTGTTTTCTCCATTTCAGTTGACTTATGATATTTGTTCAGACGATCTTGACCTCTCAGATTTTTGACAGATGATATTCGTTTCAGCAGGAGTCTGTGTTTCCTCTTTCTTTACATATACATGTTTGATTATTCATTTATTATATATATCTGTTCACTGGGCTTTTTAAGTTCAGCCGCATTTCTTTTCCTGCGGCAGGTTGTAGAGGGAAGCTGGGATATGAGTGAAGAGTGCATAAGAGCCTTTAGAGAACTACCCCTTTGATAGCTACCTTGGATTAGAGTTGACTTGGATATTTTCATTACCAGACCTATTGTACCTTTGTTGAAATCCTTGTATTCCATTTACTTTAGATTTCATTTGTAACCTTTGAATTTAATTGTATTATTAAAGTCTTTCGCTTGTGTATGTTCTGTTTGACACCATGAATGTGATATCTTAACCCTTGTCGGGTTGGGGTGTTACAATGCAACTAGGATTATTTCTCCTCACACTAGTTCATAATCTTCCTTTAGGGATTCTAGTGTCACAATCTTGGCTTCTTCCAAATAATCCACTCTTTTGTCTAGGAAAGATTACTCCCACACTTCTCTACATTCTTCCTACACTACTCCTCTAATCATTTGTAAGTTCTCCTAATCCCAACAAATGATTATATACACTTTTCATATAATCCCAACATTTCTATAAACATTCTTTACCAATTATTCCTTAATCATTATTTCCCAATTCTTTTCTATCTTAATGGCAATATGATTCTCACATGATCAATCCTTTGATTACTCCTATCCTTTCATCTGGGAAAAACAGAGAAAACTGGAGAGACTCTGCACCCCATTGGCGACGGTCCCCAAAAACATACCGGCAGTCCCTTATATATATGGGACCGTCCCTTGTTTAAAGGACCGTCCCTAGTAGTTGTGTCATGAACTGGTTCACTGTTTTCCTTTTTGAGTACCCTTAACTCACCACTCTTTAGACCAGCTTCTTTACCTCTATGTAGGTGAACACTACCTTGAACCTTCCTATACCTTGCCTTGTCCAAAATGACAACCTCTTCACTCTCCTTAGTCATCTGCTTCATTCTCTTCCTTCTAGGACTTATCCATATAATTGATATCACCCATGAGAATTCCTTCAAGAACCTCCTCTTCCTCTTCTTCAACATAAGCCTAAATTAAAACACTACCTTCAAATATGAAGTATCCTATCTTCCTTCTCATCTTCACACTATCCTTGCCAAACTTTGGCTCAAAACATTCTCTCTTTATTTCGGTTCATCCTTTCCCACTTCTCCACATTAGATATTCATCTTCATCCTCATCTAGGAGAATATCATCCTCACCCTATATCACCCAGACACTAGACACTTATCTTGGAAGAAGTTAGAGAATGGTGTGTTAATCAACAATTATATATGTTTAGTTTCAATCCCTTTCATGCCATGCTTTAGAATAATCATATTTGAATCATGCATGTATTAATCTCCAATAATGTATTCCTATATATATCATCATTATATATATGTGTGCACTTGTCTACTAACTCTGTTTTGTAGCATTACTTCATCGCTCGATTCTTTGGTAGCCAAAACAAGTTTTGAGCATACACCAAGGGGGAGCTTTTGCAAATGTCAAAATCAATTGCAATCTTTGATGCATCTACACATTCTTGCTATGTTAAGCATTTGCAACATAAATGATTCATGGATATGCTAAAGTCAATGGGGATGCAATGAGCTAGGCGGAGCTCGTGAGTAGTTGGGTACATGGTTCGGAGTTGGTTAAACCATGGCAATAGGAGCAAGGCTTCACTAGGATGATGCAAGCTCAATTATTTGAATGATGGGATTCGGGATTGTCTAATACATTAGGGGATTATCCTTCAACCTATATGCTAAAGTTATCTTCTCAAGTTTTCTTCTCAAGTTTCTTCTTAAGTTATCTTCTTAAGTCATCTTCGTCTACATGGCCAAGTCTTCTTCATCTTCTCAAGTCTTCTTCTCAAGTTGACCTCTCAAGTCTTCCTCTAGTACAAGCAAAGACATCTCTTCTATAGAAACTAGAAGGGGGGGTTGAATAGTTTCACCGTTTATAATTACGCTTTAAAATCTTTTGCTTCTTTTAGGTCCGTTTATGTTCCTTTTGTATAATTGTTAGATTTGCTAGTTATGTGATATCTAACTAGCTAGATGTAAATATATGAATCAAGTAAAGTAAAGAGTATAGGAAAGAACACAACCAAGGAGACACCGAGATTTATAGTGGTTCGGTACGAAGCTCACTCTTCATCCTACTCCATTCCCCGAGTACCACACTCGAGAGTTTTCAATCATTATGTCAACACACTCCTTCAGACGGAGCAATCCGTACACAAGCTTACACCAAGTTTAACGACACTAAGCGGAATATCGAGTCCTAATCCTAGCTAGACCCAATCTACACCAAAGCCCACGTGGCCACACGAACAAGCACACTTGTCCCACTTAGATCGACACACGATCTAAGTCATCTCACGAATGAGGACTCCTGTTCACTTGAATCTTCACCCGATTCAAGTCTTCACACTAGAACTCCCCTGAGTCCTAGCCTTCACACGACAACATACAATTTATTACAAGATCTAATCTAAATACACCACTTCTTGGACTTACACCTTTGTCCAAGTTCACCCTAACACAACTAGTCACGACTCACACACAAGTCGGATCTACAATATTACAACATATACAAATGAGGGAGTTGGAGGAAGAAGAGAATCGTAACACTTGCTACGTTTGTGTGTGGACTCAAATAACACTTCGATTCTTGATGACTTCGAGTGTTCTTCTCTTGCACTTTGATGTAGAGGATGAGAGAATCACTCATAAACACATACCGACATGTGATAGTGATCAAAGAAATAAGAATGAAAGAACAGAAAGGTTTTGTGCAAAGAGGCTTGTTTTATAGAAAGGAACAGTTCTGTATTTATAGGCGTCAGGAAGAGCGTGGGCGGTCCCTTAAACATCAGACGGTCCCTTATCGATAAGGGACCGCCAGTCCATTTAAAGGACCGTCCTGACAGACGCTCCTCTTTTTGTCCTGACATGGTGAAAGTTTATCTGGTGAAAAACTTTACTGTTTTGGGTGGGAAATACGGTTGTTATACATTTTGAATTTTGAATTCATTTTCTTAATAAAACATTTCTTTAAAAACAAAAAAATACTTTTGTGAAAATGTTTTGTCACACATAAAAATGTGAGGTTTTGTAAGAATAAATTCTTTGATCACTTTACTAATATCGGTATAGAGTTTGTTCATACCTAAAGTGAGGTTGTAGTAGATACGTAGTAGAAACGAGTTTTCTCGATTAAAAACTTATTAACCATAACTTTACGTAACGTGTTTTTATATTTTGTGATTATCAAAACGTATGAAGATCGAATAATGCAAATAACGTTTTTGACATTATTTGTATTAACAATCTCCCCCTTTTTGATGATTACAAAATATAAACTCATTTTAGGTAAAATTATGTGTTGATAAATTTTTAATGTGTTTTCATTTACTTCTCCCCCTTTTTGTAGAATCAAAAAGGCTTCGTCGATGTGTAGAGAGGAAAGAAATCGAAGGAACTAAAGCTCCCCCTAGCTTAGTGCTCCCTGATGAGTACCTATTTACTCATCATTTTATGCCCATATAAGACACAAAAATGACCAAAAATAGGCAAATAGATCAAATATTGTTGCAAATATTCTTGGTTTGTGTTTTTATGTGTTTCAGGGACAAAAGGATTGAAAACAAGGCAAAACGGACAAAAACCGAGCACAAGATTGGAAAGTTGTGAAAAGCCGAGGCCGGGGAAGGAATTTCAAGTTAGGATCACTTTTATGATCAAAAAGTCAAAGTCAACCATCATGAATGTCAAAATACCAAAAATGGTCCTTGGAGATAATTTTCAGAATTTGGCAAGTTTGGTCCCTAGATTTTCAGAATTGGCAAACTTGGTCCTTTAACTTAACACCAATCTCAAATCTAATCCTAAACTAACCAAACCCTTAAAACAAATAAACCCAACCCTTTTACCCTTAAAATTAAATCCAGCCCAACAAAACCCAACCCATCCTTTTATTTTAGCTAATCAGAATAGTCAACACCAAGGTCAACCTTCCCTTCCCGCTTTCTCCATTCCCCAAAACCAGAAACCACCATGTCTCCCACCAGACATCATTGTCCCCCCATGCCTTTTCTCTGCCACACGCAACCCTCCCCCTCCAATAGCTTTTAGCTAGTACAGCTTCACATGAATCCAATTTTCCCAGTGGAAATCCACTCAGCCCACTTTCCCGCCAAAATCCAATTCAACGGCTGAGATTGAATTGAGGATATCCAAAGGGTGGGATTTGCTTAGAAGAAAGAAAGGAACATTTTGGTGATATAAAAAGAACCTCTTATTCACACAGAAAAGAGTAGTAGATTTTAGTAGATTTTAGTTAATTAGGAGTAGTGTAATTTACTTAAACTTAGATAAGCTTTAGTTGTTCAGATTAATTTCAGAGTATTGTAATCTTCATATTCGAACTCAGATTATTTCAATAAGCATTGTAAGTTTCCAATTTTAATTAAAGTTGAGTTTAATTTCAATCCAGTGATCCGAATTCATTGTTGTTTAAATTTTATAAGCTTTCTTTTCCTGTTTAATTAAGCTCAAATAAGCTTCTAAAAGCTTATTTTAAATTTAATTCTGTTTAATTCAGCCTCAATTTCAAATAGTCAAAAAGTCAACGCCATAGTCAAAACTGCTTATTAGCTTTTTACCAGTGCTTATTTGTCCCTTGTGTGCTTATATTTGCTTATTGTCATTCTCTGTTTCAGTTTATTGCCTTACTTAGTTTTTAGTCATTTGGAAAGTGTTTTTGCTTAAAAACCTTAAAAAAACCAAAGTATAGCTTATATAGGATTAGCCAAGTTCACTGCTTATTTTCAGTTAATTCTCATTTATTTAGGCTAAATACAGTTATGTTGATATTTTTCCTTCAAGAGTTCAGCTTAATTCAAGCCTTTTCTAGTATAAATCTCATAGTCAGTAGCCTTAAAGGGTGTTTGGAAAAAGGTCAAACCGGGTCAAAATTGTGTCCACTGTTCATGTGCAGCTGGACAACATTTGATCTTCTCTAATTTAGGTTACATAATCTGTTTGCAGAGGTCTTTGAGTTTATTTGATTAGTTTGATAGTATCCAAGATAACAGTGAAGGTGAGAACATGGTACTGATCAAGTTAGCTTGTTACAGCCATAAGCTCCTTCAAAGATAGCTTGTGGTATTTTGGTATCCCCTTTAGTCCATTAAGGCACATTAAGTAGTTAATTAAGTTTCCCAAAGCTTTGTTCCTAAATTAGCTCAAAACAGTCCTAGTTACAGCAGACTGCATTTTTGTGATTTTGCAATTTGCAGCCCTTGTTTTTCATTTTTAATTTGTTCATGTTAAATCCTTTTGAGCTGTAATTTGGTACAGTTAAGGTTTAGTTTCTAATCTAGTTAGGTAGCATTTTTCTGATTTTTTAGAATTAGCTTTTCACAACTTTTTGGTAGCTTAAAAAGCCCATTTTTGCCCTGTACTAGCCTGCAACTCAGCAAACCCTTAGCTAAATGTGGTTTATATCAGTGCTTATTTGCTGATTTGGTTGTTTTTTTCAGTTTCCCTTATTGCAATTTTAGCTTATTGGTAGTTACCTAGCTTCTTTCAGTTTCCATTTAGCTTATTCGTAGCTTAACAGCCATTTGGCCACAAACCTTAGCTTATTTCCTAATATAGCCCACTGATCAGTCCATAAGGGCTTATTTGTGAGCTTATTTTAGCTTTTCAATAAAAGTTGTAGTTAAGAAAATTGCTTATTTACATGTGCTTAATTAGTTTTAATAAGAAAAAAAAATGTTTTTGCAAAAAATGCTAAGGCCAGGATTCGAACCCTGGACCTCAGCCTACCCAAGCCCCAACACACCACACAAACACCAGCTGCCCTAGGGTCTTTGTCTGGTTATACATTGCACCATCAAATACTTATCCTTCCTTTTCCATTCTAGCTTTTTAGAACTGTCTAGCTTATTCCAGCTTATCTGGATAAGCTAGCAACCCCATCTTATTTTTCCTAGGATTAGAACTTTAATTAGGACTTTTTTGTAACTTTTCATATTTTTCCATTTCCATTTAGTATTTTTAATTCATTTTTCTTTTTAATTCAGTTTTTAATTCGTATTTAATTAAATAAAATTCAGAAAAATTTAATTCTTTTTTTAAAATTTTCTTTTATTAATTAGGACTTAGGAAAAATAGATTTGTACCTGTAGAGTTAATATTTCATCATTCTGACATTTTGGGCTCGGGATTAGCCCGGGTTTTGCACGTTTTAAGTTTTCTTTACGTTTTTAGATACACGTTCTTTAGATTATCGTTTTCCTTTCCTATTTAGTCGTTTTAGTTCATGTTCACTTATTTTAGCATAGATATCCAAAATCTCTCCTTTATCACTATTCACTACACGCAATCACGAACCGAATCATAATTCCATTCATCCTTCATCGGGGATAACGACTCGGGTTTACATAATTTCCTGTGTAATCCTTTGGGAAATTTATATACTATAATTGATGAATCACTCCCCCTTGATGAGGGCACGGGGGAATCGAGCTATGGTGTCGTGCTACAAAAACAAGTTAGAGAACAAAGCACATACACACACATATATATAGAAGAATTTAGAGGGGTTGAGAAGAGAAACAAGATAGATTGAAGGATATAATAGAAGGGTGAAATCAAGCAGATACAACATGAAACAGATAAGGAAAAGAAGAAAAAATCATATTCCTGAGCCTTACTGGGGACGGTCCGGTAATGCCTGGACGGTCCTTTAAAGATAAGGGACCGCCATGGTAATAAAGGACTGCCATCAGTAGGCGTTGTACATGACAGATGTATTGTGATTTTAGTATTTTTCCATTTTTAAGGTTGGTTAATGTGGTCCATTTTTAAAGACAACCATTATAAATATGTAAAACCCTAAATTTTAAATACCTAATTTTACGTTTAATTTGAAATTTTCCTAAGTTATAGATGCGATTAATTATAAAACCGAAAGTAACTAAACGAATTTACCGTTAATCCAAATAATTAGAACAAAACATCATCATGGGGTTTTTGAACATAATGGAAATCCAAAAATATTTCTGAAACATAAAAATAAATACGAGGCACCAATTGCGTTACATGAATTATAGTTTCGGGCCATATATCTTTTGTTATGCTTCAACAACCCAACCCAAGACCCATGATACTTAAGCCCATAATCCTCTTGGCCCAATACACAAACCACAAGACCGGTTTTGGTTCTCCTCCCTCCCATATCATACGACAAAAAAAAAGGAGAAAAACCCTAGCAACAAAAGTGGCGGCTTCTCCATTTTCTTCTTCCTATTTCGATTCAAAGAAAAAGGCAAAGGAAGTTCGTTGTGGATTCTACTAGGTGTTCATACGTGGGTGTGTACGTGGAGAGGTGATTGTGGTTGCTCTAGTCGAAGGTAGTAAGATTTGTTGGTCCCAATATGATTGTTAGATTGAATGAAATTGCAATAAGTAAAAACTAAATAACTAAATTTCTAACCATTGTAACATTACATATGTTCAAGTATATATAGTACACGAATAGGTATGACCCATATGGTCATGACTGTTCGAATGGGTTCAAACCAAACGACACACCCTTTCGCCTAATACAGAAAATTAACTAACTTTTCTAACTAATTAACTTAACTAACTTTGGCAGCTATTAAGTTTCCTTCAAACACGTTTGGTCCTTCAAGTTTCCAAGAGAAGCAATGTCGAGATTATTGCTCACATTCTCCTCCTTAATCTTGATTGTTGATTCGTCCTAAGTCTTGAACTCCGAGCATCTGTCGCATAGTCACGAACTTGAGTCTTGGTAAAGCTTTTGTTAAGATATCTGCTCTTTGTAGTTCTCCTCTAACGTGTTCCACATTGATATGACCATTCTCTACACATTCACGAATGAAATGATAGCGAATGTCGATGTGCTTGCTCCTTCCATGAAAAACTGGGTTCTTTGCGAGTGCTATTGCTGATATGTTGTCAATTCTAAGCGTTATCCTTTTTTCTTGCCATCCAGTTAATTCACTAAGTAGTCGTTTTAACCATAAAGCATGACTTGCTGCTCCAGTAGCTGCCATGAATTCTGATTCACATGATGATAGTGCCACTATAGGTTGCTTCTGAGTACACCAGGTAATAGGTGACTCTCCAAAGTAAAATACGATTCCGGTAGTTCCTTTTCCTTGATCGGTGTTGATTCCATAACTACTATCGCTGTAACCTGTAATCTTGCAGCCGCCTTCTTTCTTATATATTATTCCATGCTCCTTTGTTCCTTTGATATATCGAATTACTTGTTTTACTGCCTTTAGGTGATGATCCTTTGGTTCTTGCATAAATCTGCTGAGTAATCCGACTGAGTAACTAAGATCCGGTCTTGTATGTAATAAATATCTAAGACTTCTTATTAAACTTCGGTAGTAAGTTGCGTCAACTGGGTTTCAATCTTCCGCCTTGACCAACTTAGTGCCAGGATCCAATGGTATTTTTGTATCATTGCTTTCTGTCATACTAGTCTCTTTCAAGATCTTGTTAATATATCCTGTTTGCTTGATTGTAATCTCTCCTCCTGTCTGTGTAACTTCTATCCCAAGGTAATATGCTAGCAAACCCAAATCGCTCATTTCAAATTTTTCTTCCATCTGGGATTTGAATAAGTCTATTTCCTTCTTTGGAGTGCCCGTGATTATCAAATCATCTACATAAACTCCAACTATAAGTGTAGAAGTCTTGCTTCTCTTCGTGTAAACTGCTTGTTCAAGATTACATTTCTTAAAGTCTAGTGACTTCAAGGTTCTATCAAGTTTCACATTCCAAGCTCTTGGTGCTTGCCTTAAGCCGTACAAAGCTTTAGTCAGCTTGTACACTTTTCCGGATTTTCCTTGTTGAACAAATCCTTCAGGTTGTGTAACGTAGACTTCTTCCTTCAAGTCTCCATGTAAAAATGCTGATTTTACATCTAAGTGGTGTACTTGCCATCCGTGATAAGCTGCTAATGCTAAGATCAAACGAACTGTCTCTATCCTAGCAACCGGTGCAAATACTTCATCGAAGTCTATCCCTTGTTCTTGTACATAACCTTTTGCTACTAATCTTGCCTTATATTTGATGATCTTTCCTTGTGCATCTCTTTTGGTCTTAAAGACCCATTTGAGTCCTATTGCCTTCTGATTTTCAGGCAAATCTGTAAGAGTCCATGTATTGTTCTTGTTGATTGAATCTAGTTCAATCTCCATGGCCTTAATCCATTTCTTATCTACTGATGCTTCCTTATAATTACGCGGTTCTTCTTCAGTAAATAATAAACTGGTAGTTTCAGCTCCAGGTGCATCCCTGTATAATCCTGATATATTTCTATAACCTCGTATTGGTGTATGATCAATTCTATTGTCTGAGCTTCCATCTGAATTGAAAGTAGCTTCTTCTTCATCTTCAGAGTTAGGGTTGTAATTGTATGTTGGTGGTGTGATTGGTGAATCTGGATCTGGTATTTGATCCGGTTCCTGATGTATATTGTCCATATTTTCTGTGTTGACTGGTATAGGCTTTTCATTGTCAACTCCTTCTTCCACAAAGATTCCCCAAAATGAGTCTTGTGTACCTTCATTCTTATCCCAATCCCACGGTTTTGTTTCCATAAACTTTACATCCCTACTAACATGTTTCTTCTTTCTTATAAGATCATATAGCCTACATGCTTTTGATCCTTCCTCTACTCCTAAGTAAATCATTGGTATGCTTCTGTCATCCAGCTTCTTTAAATGAGGTATTGTTATCTTAGCATAAGCTGTGCATCCGAATATTCTTAGGTTTTCCAGATTCGGTTTTCTGTTGTAGAGTGCTTCATATGGTGTTTTGTCTTCCAAGGCTCTTGTAGGTACCCTATTGAGTATGTAAATAGCATGCTTGACTGCTTCTGCCCAAAAATTTAAGGGTAGCTTCATTGCTTTCATCATACTCCTAGTAGTTGATAACACCGTCATATTCTTTCTTTCAACTACTCCATTTTGTTGAGGTGAGTATGGTCCTGTTAACTGTCTTGCTATTCCATTATCCTTACAGTATTTAGTGAATTCATTTGATGTAAATTCACCTCCTCTATCCGTTCTTAGCATTCTTAACTTCAATCTTAACTCCATTTCAATCTTCTGTCTAAATTCCTTAAATGTGTTGAATGCTTGATCTTTCGATGTCAGAAAGTAGGCCCACATAAAACGTGTACAGTCATCTACTAATAAGAAGATGAGTTTCTTTCCAGAATGCGTGGCTGGACTTATGGGACCACAGAGATCTCCATATACTAAGTCCAAGGGGTTCTTTGATCTGAATTTAGCTTGATTTTGAAATGGGTTCTACTGTGTTTTCCTAATAAACATGCATCACAGATTTGTCCTGCATGATTTATCCTTGGTATTCCTTCCACTAGACCCTTTTTTGTCATTTTGTTGATGTCATCAAAGTTCAAATGACCTAATCTAGCGTGCCATAACCATGCTTGGTTATCTATGTTTGCTAAGAGACATATAGGTGCTTCTATTTGTAATCTAATACTGTAAAGTCGATTCTTAGATCTTTCCACCTTCATTAACAACTTCTTATTCTTATCATACAAATTCAGTTTGTTTCCATCCATGATGATCTTACAACCTATCTCCGTAAGTTGTCCTAGACTAAGTATGTTACTCTTGAGGTTTGGAATGTAGTAAACATCTGAAATTATCTTTTGTTCCTTGTTTCTACATCCTAATAGTATAGAACCTCTACCCTTTATCTCTACGTATGATCCATCTCCAAAGCGAACGCGTCCTGTGATGCTCTCGTTAATATCCTTAAAATGACTCTTAGTTCCCGTCATATGGTTACTTGCACCATTATCTAAATACCATATGCTATTATCTGTTGTAGCATATTTTCGGGGTTGTACTTGTCCTTCATTCAACAAAACTTCTTCGGGTGTTGTTTCGTGTGTTGTCATTAATAGTGATGGCTCATCGTCTTCCAAGATAAGGTTTGATTGCTCCTGAGTTGTTGATGGTTTTCTACAATCTTTCCTAATGTGTCCAAGTTTCCCACACTTGAAACACTTTATCTTCTTTTATTCCACTCACATTTGTTCTTATTTGACTTTTCATTGTGAGTTGAACTTCCTTCATTCGAGTTATCTCTATTTCTATTGTTTTGCCAGTTTCCACGCGAGTTGTTTGATTTACCTTTATATTTGGTAAATTGATTTCCATTTCTTGAGTGTTCACCTTGTGTGAACAATAAATTATCCTGGCCTTCTACTTGTTCTCCCTTTCTTAATTTTATCCTCTCCTCGAATGCCTTAAGTTTTCCAACGATCTCATCTAATGTAATATCATCGAGATCATTTGTCTGTTCTATGGATGCTACTATTTGAATGAACCTATCTGGTGTGGAGTCTAGTAGTTTTCGTACTAAAAGTGATTCATCCAAAGTTTTTCCTAATTCTTTAGCCTTCGTGGCGTAGCCGTTTAGTTTGGCTGTAAACACATCCACCGTGTCATCCTCCTTCATCTGAAGTGTCTGAAATCCAATCATCAATGATTGTAACCGTGCTTGTTGCACCCTTTCTTCTCCAACGTGTCTCTTCTTCAATGATTTCCAAAATTCCTTTGACGTTTTTGATAACGCCTAAATCTAACATGTTTTTGATAGCGTTATTGGTAGTTTTATATATATTTTGTGGTCATATTTATATGCTTTTGTTACTAAATCATACCAAAGTGTGTTTGCAAAGCATTTGTAGCCAAAGACAGGAAAATGGATGGAAAAGATGCAAAAATGAGGAAAAAGGAAGTATTTGAGATTGCATGTGAATCTTGTGTCAAGTTCCGCTCCGTAAGGTACTTCAATGAGTTAAAGTCCAAGTAGTCGAGTTCATAAGCTTAAGGATGAAGAGAAAGATCAAAGAATCAAGAGCTACGACCGAGAAACAAGTCGTACGCAAAAGTCCAAGAAATAGGTCCATCAGCCATAGCCATCCGATCGGTCGCCGCCCGCAACCGATTCGGATGGAGTGAATTTGGATTTACCGAGAAGACCAACCGATCGGTAGACCATTCTATCCGATCGGTTGGAAGTCGCTGTTTGACCCAAGACTTCTTTATTAAGGATTGTGACTTTATAAATCCGGTTCTAGGTCCTTCTTTTCAGTATTCTAACCATTCAATACTACTTGGGGAGCAAGAGAAGCATTTATGCACTTAGACCCTTGGTTAGAGCAATTTATGGAACTATTTGTTGAGTATTTATAATACCAATCAATCTAGAGAGAAGAGGAGTGCTAGGAAAGTGTTTGCTTGTTAGAGAGAGAACCAATCACAGAAAATACTCAAGAAATTCGTCCATAAGTCCAGGAGAAGGGAGAAAGTCGAATATACCATTTTCATTGCTTGTGGAATCATTGTCTTTCACTTGTAATCTTATTTCCAAATCATTGTAAGACTTTCAATCATGGTTTCTAATGTTCAAAGTATTGAGTTTACATTTATGTTTGCTATGAGTGGCTAGAGCCTTTGTGCACTTGCTTAGATGATGTGTATTATTCATTGATTGGCATATGATTGTGATAACATGTTTTAATTCAATTTCAAGTCGATTCTAAGAACCAATTGTGATAAAGTTTCATAGTGACATTTGGGTAATCAAGTTTAACTAGTGCTAGTAATCTTAAGGGTTGAAAGAACTATTGTTATTCCACTAGTTATAATCATTTGTCTATGAATGATTGTTGTCTTCCACTATTCTTGATTAAACAAAGAAACTTAATTGTGATTGTAATGAAAATGCTTTTGTCTATCAAAACGGATTGATTGTAAACCACTTTAAAGGTCGAGAGATTAATAGTTTGCTTTCAATTGTGACCTTTTGTCTATAATCGGTTACCTTTCGTATTGACCATTTCCTAAGCTTGTTTGATTAGACAAAAGATTGTTTTTGTGTTTGAGGAACACCAACTCATGAACCTTGAATTGATCTTGAATTGATTGGTTAAACGTAATGCTTGTTTTTATAAACCAAAATCTTGACGAAGGTTTAATTTGTAGAAACAATAGATTAGTGTCAAAACTAATTATCACAACCAACATGTTTTCCAAAGTTATCACAATCATATTAGTCAATTGTAGTACACTAGTCTAAGCAAGTGTAGTTTTTAATCATTTGAATTTTCATTATATCATTACTACTTGTTTGAGATAGTTGCTTTTAACTTACAATTCGATTCACTACACAAATCCCTGCGAACGATCCCGACTTACCATCAAAATCTTGCTACAACGGACGAGTATACTTGCTCGTATGTGTTGTTATTAGATTCGGTAATTCACCCCTTATAAATTTAAAACTTGCACCGAACCGGGCACATCAAGTTTTTGGCGCCGTTGCCGGGGATTTTGATCGTGTTTCTGTAAGTTTTAGTCCAATTCTCATTTAGTTAGTTTTCGTAAAAAAAAAAAAAAAAATTTACCGAGCTGCCCATCCGATCGGTTTTCCAAAATTTTCATTTACCGAGAGAACCATCCGATCGGCGGACACTTCCATCCGACCGGATCCTTCAAATCAAATTTACCGAGAGATCTATCCGATCGGTAGACTGTTCTATCCGATCGGTTGGACGATTCTGATCTTTTCAAATTGTTTTCATTCTTTGTTCGTTTGTTTAGACATTGCCTCGATTCGTTGGGGAATTGTATGAACACTCGATCAACTGGAGTAGAACCAATTCCACCAATTTTCGATCCCGAAAGTTTGATTCGAACAAGATCTAGAAGAAGAAGAAGAACACCCTTTGTTCCACTAGCCAATCGTGTACCACGAATACCAAACCCAACTTTTGATAACCTTTTTGAAGCCAAAGTCGTTTATAACCCATTCACTGATCAACCTTTTCCTATGGCTGACGATAGACCCATGTGGGAAGCAAACCGAGCCGTAGCACCCACTCCTGGAGCTGCTATTGTTGCTGTCAACTTAGGTGACAATTTCACCGTGAAAGGTCACCATCTTTCTATGATCAAAGACCGTCAATTCGATGGCCGTTCGAGGGCCGATCCTCACAAACACGTTGCCGAATTCATTGAAATTTGTGGCATGTTCCGATACGGTGATACAAATGTAGATGCCATTAAACTCAAACTTTTTCCGTCATCACTTGCTGGAGATGCAAAAGTGTGGTATAACGAATTAACACCAGGAATCATCACTACTTGGGAGGAGATGAGGCAAGCTTTTGTAAGCCGATTCTTTCCACCTGCAATGTTTGATCGACTCATGGGAGAAATTCGTGCTTTCACACAAAATCCTAACGAATCACTCGTCGAAGCCTGGCTTCGTATGAAGGATTTACTTCGAAGTTGTCATGGACATGGTTTAGGACGAGGAACCATTATCCAAATCTTTTACCATGGACTTGATGAAACATCTCAAGGAATTCTTGATGCTGGAGGAATATTTCTTTATAAGACTCCTAACCAGGCATACCAATTGCTTGAAGACCGAGTTCTTCTCAAACTCGACTGGTCAAAAGATGCCAAGACAAAACCCTTAAGAAAAACCGTTGCCTTTGCCGAAAGTTCTGATTCATCTAAACTCATGGAGAAAATGGAAACCCTGGTTTCCAAAATCGATTCGCAATACAAAGATCTTAGAGGAGAGATGAAAGAAATGCGAGATGGTTGTAACAACTGTGGAGGTAACCACCCATCATCAGAATGCGATGATCAACTTATGGACCAACCAAAAGAAGGAGAAGCTAATTACATCCAAGGAGGATACCGAGGAGGAGGATATCGTGGAAATTATTACGGACGAAACTCTGCTAGTTGGCAAGATCGCCGACAAAGGGATAACAACCATGAGTCCCAACCAAAAGTAGAGAACCAAACCTCACAAAATTCCGACAAGAAACCTGAAGAAACAGATTTTGAAAAAATGATGAGAGAATTCGTCACTGCTCAAAAATCAACTAACGAGTTCGTCAAGAATCAATTTTTCAATCTCAAGACCAAAGTTGAGCAAGGTCAGAAAAATCATCAAGCATCTATCCAAGATCTTGAAAACAAATTTGGGAGACTCTCTGATCAAATTTCTTCCCGACCATCAGGTTCGTTGCCTAGTAACACCCAAACCAACCCAAAACCATCATCATCATCGAATGATAAGACTTATCGTCCACCACAAACCAGAAATGAGCATATCAATGCTGTATTCACAAGAAGTGGCCTGTCTTATGATCCACCACCCAACCCAAACAACACCACAACTATCAATTACGATAGTGAGGATGAAGATGAAGAATCCAAGAAGGAAAATACACCAAAAACACCACCCAAACCCAAACCCAAACCACCAGTTAAGGCTTACACTCCAAAAATTCCATATCCTCAGAGCCTTAAGAAAGAAAGAATGGAGGAGCATTATAAGAAGTTTGTTGAAATAATCAAAGAAGTTAGACTCAATGTACCTCTCATTGATGTTTTAGCCGGAATGCCCAATTACGGGAAATTTTTGAAAGAACTTCTTAACAACAAGAACAAGTTGGAGCAAATATCCGCTACCTTTCTCAATGAAGAATGTTCAGCTATTGTTCAAAACAAAATTCCACAAAAACTCGGAGATCCCGGAAGTTTTCTGATTCCATGCATATTAGGAAACAACATCACATGCGATGCTTTAGCCGACTTAGGTGCGAGTATCAATTTGATGCCCTATTCGCTGTATACGAAACTTTCAATCAATACCTTGAAACCCACAAGGATGAGTATCCGATTAGCTAATCATACTTACCAATATCCTGTTGGTATTGCTGAGAATATGCTTGTCCAAGTAGGTAAATTCATTTTTCCCGTGGATTTTGTGATTTTAGAAATGGAGGAAGATAGTAGAGTACCCCTTATTTTAGGAAGACCTTTTCTAAACACCGCTGATGCGATCATCAAAGTAAAAGGAAAAGAACTCAATCTTGGAGTTGGAGAAGATAGAATCACCTTTTTAATCGATAAAGCAATGCAATATCCACATTCCAGTGATGACACTTGCTTTAACATTGATGTAATCGATGAAGTCACTGAGGAAGAATTGGATGCATTACTTGAAGATTCTGATCCATTCATGACTATTTCAGAGAAGATTAGTGAAACAACTTTTGATAAAGAATTCGCTGATTTTATGGAAGTAAAGATTGATGAAGAAGAAGAAGAAGGAGAGATAATAGAAGAAGATTTTGAGGAAATCAGTTTTAATGATCAAATGAGGATCAAAACATCACTTCAAGAACCACCGATTGATCTTGAATTGAAACCACTTCCAGAAAATCTTGAGTATGCTTACTTGGAAGACAATTCGCTACTTCCAGTAGTCATATCTTCGTTGCTCAATGATTATGAGAAAGAATGTCTGATTTCAGTTCTTAAGAAGCATAAAGAAGCTTTTGCGTGGAAAACTTCTGACATCCCAGGAATCAGTCCTGATTTTTGCAAACACAAAATCAATTTCGAAGAAGATGCCAAACCAGTTGTAGAAAGACAACGTCGACTCAACCCCAACATGAAAGAAGTTGTTAAAAAAGAAATCATCAAACTTCTTGATGAAGGTATCATTTACCCCATCGAGGATAGTCCTTGGGTGAGTCCTGTTCACTGTGTTCCGAAAAAAGGAGGAATGACTGTTGTGACCAACGAACGAAATGAATTAGTTCCAACTAGAACTGTCACCGGATGGCGAGTATGTATTGATTACAGAAAATTAAATAAAGCCACCAGAAAAGATCATTTTCCTTTGCCTTTCATGGATCAAATGCTTGAGAGATTAGCAGGAAACAAATACTTTTGTTTTCTCGATGGTTTTTTCAGGATATTTTCAAATTCCTATTGATCCAGCTGATCAAGAAAAGACCACATTCACATGTCCCTTTGGAACTTACGCTTATCGGCGTATGCCTTTTGGATTATGTAATGCTCCCGCGACTTTTCAAAGATGTATGATTGCCATATTCCAAGATATGCTTGAAACGTCTATGGAAGTTTTCATGGATGACTTTTCAGTTTTCGGAAGCTCATTCGAAGCTTGCCTTTCTAACCTCGATAAAATGCTTGAAAGATGTAAAGCTGCACATCTTGTTCTCAACTGGGAGAAGTGTCATTTCATGGTAACTGAAGGAATTGTGTTAGGACACAAAATTTCCAGCGCAGGAATGGAGGTTGACAAAGCAAAGATCGATGTCATAAGCCGTTAGAAGTTTCCTAGGACATGCAGGATTTTACCGTCGTTTCATTAAGGATTTTTCCAAAACATCTCGTCCAATGACGAAACTTCTTGAAAAAGATGCTGTTTTCGATTTTAATGCAGATTGTATGAAAGCATTCGAAGCATTGAAAACACAACTGACTAGTGCACCCATTATGGTTTCACCTGATTGGTCACTACCATTCGAGCTTATGTGCGATGCAAGCGATTTTGCTGTTGGAGCTGTATTAGGACAACGAGAAGAGAAACATTTTCGTCCTATATATTTTGCCAGCAAAACACTCAACAATGCTCAACAGAATTACACAGTTACAGAGAAAGAATTGTTAGCCGTTGTTTTCGCTTTCGATAAATTCAGATCATACCTTGTACTTTCGAAAACAATCGTGTTCACTGATCATTCAGCGTTAAAATATCTGTTTAAGAAGCAAGATGCCAAACCGCGTCTCATCCGATGGATTTTACTACTCCAAGAATTCGATATCGAAATCAAAGATAAGAAAGGAGCAGAAAATCTAGCCGCTGATCATCTATCTCGTTTTGAAAATCCAAATCTGGAAGAGTTAAAAGAAGATGAGTGTAAAACCCGAAAATCTAAAACATGCAAAAAATTACCAAAATGCCCCTGAAAACTTTAAAATTTAATTAAAGCTTAATTAAAGTTCCGAATCGATCCCAAACTTCTGGAAACGAACAAGATATGATACAAAATAATTTTGACGACTTCGATTTATATTTATACAAGTTGTGAGATGACCAAAATACCCTTTGTATACCGAAAATTTAAATACATAATTATTATTAATTAAAAACCTTTTTAAACAAAAAAATTAAGATTAAATACTAATTAAGGAAATTGATTTGGGCCATTAAGGCCCGGTCTTTGCCTTTTTCCCTCCCCCCCAATTTGCGTCATAACACATCTATACCATCCATGATTTATTTTCTTCCAAAAACCCTAAAAAACATTAGCCGCCACCTTAAAAATCACCCACATCACATCCGATTTTTAGCAAGATAAAATTTTATGGAGTTCTTGATGATGCAAGAAGGTGGAAAAATAGCCACAAGGTTCTGGGTCGATCGTTTGGTTGTGGTGATTTAATTGGGTCAAAAAGTGCAACCAAACAAAAATCCATAGCGTGTAATCCTTTGATCTATAAATTTTTCTGGTAATTTTCTAGCCACTCTCCTAATCAATATAAATGGGAAAAATATAAAATGAACCATGCACTATATATTTCGTATAGGAAAATAATGGGTTATAAACCCTAAAATCGAATTAAATCTAAAAATCTTGTATGCGAATTTTATGGGCCAGGTTATTATTTTTTGTGGCTTCTATGATGATCATATAACATGATAAAAATGGTATTCGAATTTTTGAGGCCTAAAAACATGTATGTCGAATTTAATTTAAAACCGGATTTAAGAAATAAAAAGAGAAATTATGGAAAAACTTATTAACCAATCGATCTAGGGTTTTGGTGATGAAATCTGGAAATAAATGTGAATAATGATGATAAATGATGGCCTAATGATTGGGATTGCTAGGGTTTGATTTTGTTAAGGTTTTATGAAAAACGATTTGAAAATAATAAGTTTAAGGGGTGTTTTGTAATTATTAAAACTTAGAGAAAATTTTGAAAATATGTTAGGACCTGGGAAATTGAAAAATTATAAAAGAGGGTCTTAATTGTAATTTTGCAAAATGGTTTAATTTGATAAATTTTAAATTTGTCAAATTTTGAAAATAAATAAAAATGAGGGACTAAATATGTAATATCTGGAAACTTGGTGCTGTTTTGAGTAATAAATTATATTCAGGGGGTTATGTGTAATTTTGATAATTTAATGGCTTAATATGTAATTGTTAATAATTAAAGGTTGAAATTGTAATTTAAAGGACTAAATATGTAACTTTGATAACTAGAGGGACTTGATGTGTAAATTGTGAAATTTAAGGGGTTCATGTAACATGCTAAAATAAGTGTTCATTGTGTAAAATTGAGAAATTAAGGGCTTAATATGTAATTATGGTTAATTATTTAAATCGATTTGTAATGTTAATAAAGTACAAGGACTAAATATGTAATATACGAAAGTTTGAGGGCTGTTTGTAACATAATAAATTGAGGGTTATTTCTGAAATTTGAAGAAATAAAGGACTTGATGTGTAATATGAATATTGTAAGGTTAATTGTAAATTATGTAAGTATAAGTTTAATTTGTAATTAATTAATTAAAAGGGTGTAAATCGTAAATTTTAGAAACTTGAAGGCTAAATGTGTAATTCTGGAAAGTATAAGTGTTTGAATGGTAAAATGATGATAATTTTAATGTGGACCTTAAACTTTGGCAAATTTACACATTAACCCTGAACTATGAAAAACTTATCACAATTAACCCTGAACTTGTGTAACTTTCAAAATGAATGACTTCCATAATAAGCTAATATAAGACTTGACTTGAATTATATCACTTGAATCTTGCTAAATTGTGGAAACTTACTAATTATGGAAACCTGCTAAAAATAGAAAGTACTAAAAATAGAAGTTACTTATAATGGGAAGATAACTGAACCCCTTTCATATTTCTGTCTTCTACTCCTTTAGGTTCGAAAGGGGGAGTGATCTTGACCCTGTCAGCTACTTTGTGTTTGTGATTGCTTTTTGAATAAGGTACAGATATTCTGCTCTTCTTGTAAAGAGCCTTCGTCTCATTTCTGATTCCTGATTCATTGTTATGTTTCCTTGTATTGTGAACCATAGGATTTGACCTTTGCTTTAACCTTTTTCTTGAACCTTGTCATGAAACCCGAACTTGAACCTTGATACACTTGATATGAACCATTTGACTTGAACCTTGACTTGAACCCTGCTATGACACTTGACATGATTTGTTCACCCCTGATAACCTGAATAATTAAGACCTTGGGTATTTGAAGGTTCATAGGATTTTAAACTACTTTTTAATTGTATATGAAGAGGTTTTGAAACATTTCCTTTAAAGACTTTTATTATGAAACTGTTCTAAGATCATTTTATTAAAAAAACCATGTATAAAGGATTTCTTATAATAAACTATTATGAACCTTCCAGTATTTGACCTTTCTGATATTGACTCCTGATAATGAACCCCTGCATTTATCTCCTGTCTTGAACCCTGATATGATATAAACCATGACACTTTGATACCTGAGACTTGACACCGACCGAGACTTGATACTTGACCTTGACCCACAGTTTGAGACTACGAGCCACCCACTAGGCATGAGGGTTTCATGTCCATGTCATTGATGCACCGGTGGCATGACTCTAGGGCAGGAGAGTGATGTCCTGTCCCGTCCCCGACCTGATTTGATTTGTTATGTAGAGGAAGACCTTGTGGCCTGCGGGGGCGCATGGATGCATCCTAGACATGTCCTGATTTGTTATATTTCCTGTTATATCCTGGTGACTGACGAGTGTGTGCGATACACGTCTTTCACACCCCTGGGAGCTTGCAACTCCAACCCCTGGAGGTATCCCCTCACCCTGTTTCCTGGTATGCTAAGGTCACCCCTCCATACACCCTGATATATGTGATGTGATTTGATATGTTTTGGGCTCGTAGAGGATTTCTGTTTACCTGAAACCTTGTAACCTTATGACCTGTTACTTGACCTGTTATTTGACCTGACACTTGACCTGACGTTTGACCTGACTTGATTTGACTTGGGTTTATGGTGGATTACTGGTTATGTTACCATATGACTTGATACTGGATTTGACTTGATTGGACTTGGGATTTTGGTGGGTTCTGGTTTCATTTACTTTCACCATTGTAACCATTCTTAATTCCTGGTATGTCTGCATAACTCTTGTATTCCTTTCCTGACTCTTGTTACTCCTGGTATTATTTCATTTACTTTATTATCCCGTTATTACTGCTTTGTTTCCGTTATATCTGTTCACTGAGCTCTCGTAGCTCAGCCGCATTTCTTTTCCTGCGGCAGGTACATTTAAGCTAGGAGCTGGGTTTTAGCTTGGGATGAGAGCAACTTGTGTGAAGTTTAGACCTTGTCTTTCTAGTGTGACCATTTGGATATTATTTCTGTTATGCCATTGTTTGGGCATTTGGATTCTGTTTTGTACTTCGTTATTCCTGTCTTGCACTTGATATAAGTCGTGTTGACTTATTTTCCTTGGATTTTAATGTTAAAGCTTCCGCTATTTTTATTTCTTGAATGCTTGTATCTGATATGAAACCATGTATTTGTGACACCTTTACCCTTGTCGGGTTGGGGTGTTACAATGAGATTGACGATTATTTTCCGGATGAAACACTCATGACTGTTGATACAGATGATGAGAACGAAATTCCATGGTTTGCCAATTATGCAAATTATCTCGTTGGAGGAATTCTAAAGAAAGGATTAACTCATGCCCAACGAAGTAAATTCTTTTCGGATCTTAAACATTATTATTGGGAAGAACCTTATCTTTTCAAAATGTGTCCCGATGGGATGATTAGAAGATGTGTTTATGGTTCTGAAACGAGAAGAATTCTCGTTGAATGTCATCATGGCCCAACTGGGGGACATTATGGTCCTTCCACCACCGCTAAAAAAGTCTTTGATGCTGGATTCTATTGGCCGACTATTTTTAAAGAAGCCCATACTCTTGTTAAGAATTGTGATGCTTGCCAAAAATCCGGTAGTCTGTCTCGAAGAGATGAAATGCCTCAGAAGAGCATTCAAGTCTGTGAATTATTCGATATTTGGGGAATTGATTTCATGGGACCGTTTCCTAAATCACACAAATACGAATACATTCTCGTTGCTATTGATTACGTTTCCAAATGGGCTGAAGCGGAAGCTCTACCCACAAATGATGCACGAGTAGTTGTTAATTTTCTCAAAAAGCTTTTCGCTCGTTATGGAATTCCTAAAGCTTTGATAAGTGATCGTGGAACCCATTTCTGTAACAAACAAATGGAGAAAATTATGAAGCGATACGGAGTTCATCATCGTTTCGCTACAGCTTATCACCCACAGACCAGTGGTCAAGTCGAAAATACCAACAGAGCCTTAAAAAGGATACTCGAAAAAACGGTTAAAGACAATCCCGCCGTTTGGTCGAGAAAACTAGATGATGCTCTGTGGGCATTTCGCACAGCTTACAAAACACCAATCGGTACAACACCATACAGATTGTTGTATGGAAAAACTTGTCATTTGTCATTCGAAATCGAACATCGCGCTTACTGGGCACTGAGAAACTGTAACCCAGATCTCAAAGTAGCTGGAGAAAAGAGATTTTTGCAATTGCATGAACTCGATGAGCTTAGACTACAAGCTTATGAGAACTCCAAACTTTACAAAGCAAGAACAAAAGCTTATCATGACAGAAAGCTAAGAATCAGAAAAGAATTCAAAGCTGGAGACAAAGTTCTGCTTTTTAACATGAAGTATAAGTTCAAAGCTCCCAAGCTGAAACCGAAATGGTTCGGACCGTATACAGTGAAACATGGATTTCCATCCGGATATGTTGAATTGCATGACAAACATGGTGGAAGCTTCATTGTTAATGGGCACCGAATTAAGTTATACTATGACAAGGAGCAGATGAATGAAGTTTCTATTCAAGAGATTCCGCCTGAATCAGAATATGAAGCTATAACCTTTATGTCACCCTTCCCGACCGATTTCAAGAAAAACACTCCGTGGGCCGAAGATTCTGGTTATATCTATGATGTTCTACCAAGACCGTGGGAGAAAGTTAAGTTGGAATACATAGATGAAACTGGAGAAGGAATAGTGATTGGAAATGTGATGTACGTTCCAAAATTTCCAAAGAAGAAGTCAGCACCAACATGAAGAGAGAGAAGTTCGAGTCCGGCTGATGACTCATTAATAAAACAAGCGCTTCTCGGGAGGCAACCCGTGTGTTTTCTATGTTTATTTTTCATTTTTATTTTCTAGTGATTAAACCCCAAAGTTTTTCTAAATTGCTTAGTTGAACTTAAGTGTAGGGGTGTATCACTGTCTTTTGAATAAAGCGAAGATATATTTCGTATGTGTGTCTCTTTTGTTTTTAGATTACTGCAGATAATGATTTCGAAGCTTGGACGCTAGGATCAAGACTCCTCTTGAAAAGAAAATACGGTTTATTCTCTTATTTCCCTATTTCATTCTTTGCCGTTTATCACATTGAGGACAATGCTTAACTTAAGTGTGGGGGGGGTGAATAGGAAAATAAGAATAGATTGTAGTTTTGAGTTGAATTTTAAAATTTTGTTTGCCCTTGTAATCTAGTCTTTTGTCATTTTAAAGATCATATTCTAGAATAACTGGATTTATCCACTGGTGAAATCTGTAATTTTGAAAATTCGAGATGTGTCCCGATTAATATTGCAATCCATTCTGGGATTGATAACATTAGCTAGCACAGATTATAGCCCTTTCCACTAAAGTGTGAGGATTTGAGCCTGTTCTATATATAGCATACATCTTTTATGCTTAGATCTTTTGCTATGAGTGTGCCGGTGATTTTATTTATTCTAGAACTTGTACTTGTAAATCATTACGAGACCGTTGTGAGATCACATTTCGTTTGTGATATAAGTGTATATGCCTGATAAGAGGCAATCTTAGGTTTTATCCCAAATGGCCTTCCATTTTCATATAATGCTATATTAGCTAGCTACATTGGCTAGTTAACCACTCATATGGACCCATTTGTTATCATTTGTCTTTAATGCTAGATACCTCTAGTTACACCCGTCGAGCCTATCTTTTCTTTTGATACAATCCAGAAAAATTCAAAAAGATTTTACACCAGCTATTTTACAGCTTTTTGCTAGCCTTATCCATAGTCAAGTCTTGGTTGGTTGCTAGCTAATTTGGCAAGATGGATGTTATGTGGAAATCATGAAAGTTCAAAGAAAGCGTAAACTCCGAAAGTTGTTATTCAAGAAAGTCATCGCAATATAAGATGACAATTCAAAAAAAAAAAAAAAAAAAAGTCATTGCAACTATAAGGTGACAAGAATAAGCCAATGGCTAAGTGAATCAAGTATGAATAAAGGAAGTATGGAGTTTTTCACAAAATGGCATGATATTGGTTTGAATAGCTAGTAACATTTGGTTCGTAGACTTTGACTAATTTTGTTCTTATGTTCAACCAATTTCATAAATATATCCCATGCCTTATCTACCCTTTTGAACTTTGTGAAATTATTAAGTGTATGGACATGTAGTGACCATCCGATTTCTTGAGGAATTGACTAACGTTGTTAGCGATCTAGGGCGTATTTTGGCGACCATCGTTTATGCAAGTAACGTCGTTAGCGAACCAAGGTACAATCTAGTGACCATCCGTTATTTGGTAATGCAAGAATTCGTTGTTAGGGAGCTATTATGTTTTGCATGAGATAGTGGCGCGTTAGTCATTTTATACCCCTTTAAGCTTAAACCAAATAAAGCCTCTTTGATATGTATACTTGGAGCTCACACCATTTCGGTGTAGTTTTGTTTCTTGTACAAGCCTATGGTAATATTTAGATCATGACTGAGCAAATGAGTGTCATTCCTCTTATATACTCCACCAATCATACAAATGAGTGTTTGAGTGAATTATATTTCATTTTCCTTTCGTGAGGTGTTTAGTAATGTGTATCATGCAAGAAAATCATTTGGGTATTGTCAAACATCTCGATGATTCAACCATAAAAGCTTAAAATGATGAATCTAGCTTGTACTAGTGCTTGATAGATTTGCATCACATTTTCCTAATCATTTGTGCATACCATGTGGATAATTTTTTTTATTTCTAGATTTGCTTGAGGGCAAGCAAAGTTCAAGTGTGGGGGATTTGATAACGCCTAAATCTAACATGTTTTTGATAGCGTTATTGGTAGTTTTATATATGTTTTGTGGTTATATTTATATGCTTTTGTTACTAAATCATACCAAAGTGTGTTTGCAAAGCATTTGTAGCCAAAGACAGGAAAATGGATGGAAAAGATGCAAAAATGAGGAAAAAGGAAGTATTTGAGATTGCATGTGAATCTTGTGTCAAGTTCCGCTCCGTAAGGTACTTCAATGAGTTAAAGTCCAAGTAGTCGAGTTCATAAGCTTAAGGATGAAGAGAAAGATCAAAGAATCAAGAGCTACGACCGAGAAACAAGTCGTACGCAAAAGTCCAAGAAATAGGTCCATCAGCCATAGCCATCCGATCGGTCGCCGCCCGCAACCGATTCGGATGGAGTGAATTTGGATTTACCGAGAAGACCAACCGATCGGTAGACCATTCTATCCGATCGGTTGGAAGTCGCTGTTTGACCCAAGACTTCTTTATTAAGGATTGTGACTTTATAAATCCGGTTCTAGGTCCTTCTTTTCAGTATTCTAACCATTCAATACTACTTGGGGAGTAAGAGAAGCATTTATGCACTTAGACCCTTGGTTAGAGCAATTTATGGAACCATTTGTTGAGTATTTATAATACCAATCAATCTAGAGAGAAAAGGAGTGCTAGGAAAGTGTTTGCTTGTTAGAGAGAGAACCATTCACAGAAAATACTCAAGAAATTCGTCCATAAGTCCAGGAGAAGGAAGAAAGTCGAATATACCATTTTCATTGCTTGTGGAATCATTGTCTTTCACTTGTAATCTTATTTCCAAATCATTGTAAGACTTTCAATCATGGTTTCTAATGTTCAAAGTATTGAGTTTACATTTATGTTTGCTATGAGTGGCTAGTGCCTTTGTGCACTTGCTTAGATGATGTGTATTATTCATTGATTGGCATATGATTGTGGTAACATGTTTTAATTCAATTTCAAGTCGATTCTAAGAACCAATTGTGATAAAGTTTCATAGTGACATTTGGGTAATCAAGTTTAACTAGTGCTAGTAATCTTAAGGGTTGAAAGAACTATTGTTATTCCACTAGTTATAATCATTTGTCTATGAATGATTGTTGTCTTCCACTATTCTTGATTAAACAAAGAAACTTAATTGTGATTGTAATGAAAATGCTTTTGTCTATGATGAACTCAAATAAGTACATTTTATTACTATCATTTATCCTATTAAATTGACTTGTTTTACTATATTATGTATGAGGATTGATACTTAATCGTTTACTTTTGTAATTCTCAGGTAAAAACAAGCATTTGGTGAAACTTAGCGATTTTGGACTGATTATGGAGCAAAACATGCATAAAGTTAAGAGTCTACTGAAATGAAGAAGATCAAGACTAATCTGCTCCAGATGCGCCGCATCTCACTCATGACATGCGCCGCATCTCTATTAAGATATCACCAGATACGATCCAAGATACAAGAGGACATGCGCCGCATCTAATCATGGAGTTACGCCGCATCTTCTGGCGGTGTACGAATATTCCTGAATATTATAATCTTGGACCCCACGCGAAGTTAAGTACATGCGCCGCATCTACTCCTTAGATGCGCCGCATCTTCCCTCAGACAGAAACTATAAATACCCCAAGACCAGACGAATTTCGTGTGCATTATCAGAGTTTCGAAGACCGAACAGGAAAAACCCTAGGACGAATTCAGTCAAGGAGGCAGCACAAGACACACCCAAATCAAAGATACAAGAGCTGTAAGAAGGTGCTGCATGTATTTAATTCATTAAGTAGTTTTGTTTTATTGTGTTAGCAAACTTTAATTCATCAGGATTGGTGGCTTGTGTAATGTGACAACGAAAGATTGCACTCCCTTTAATACTTGCTTTCCCATCAATTAAAGTTTATATGTTGATGTCTTTGGTTACTACTTATTAGTGCATTGATAACCTCTGTGTTTATTAGTGGCTTGCGGGCATTTGATTGCGGGACATAATGTGGCTCCCACGGTTATTACTAAATTGATCACTTAGGAATAACTTTTAGACATAAGTAATCATTAAGGGTTTACTCGCCAATAAGATTAGGACCAACGAGAAAGGGTTAACTACATACACTTCATATAAAGCTATCAATAAAACAAGTGACAATCTACTTAATCATAAGGACAGCCCTCTTATTGTCTCAAGTATCTATCTGTGTACGTGTGTGCTACTTGCTGATTCGTGCCTATTGGTTTATTTTATTATTTAATTGCAAACAAATCGTGCCAGTCTCTCAGGCTGAAACCCCCTTGCGTTAGGATATTAAAATACTGATTAGAATAACTAGATAATACGTTCCACTCTTAGTGATCGACACTCTACTTACCATTATATTCATACTGACCGGGTACACTGCTCGTTAAGTGTGTGTGTTATTGATAAGTCGGCTAAATATAAATTTAAAACTTGAGTAGGCATTAAAACTGCTAAACCGCAACGACACATCACGCGCATCAAGTTTTTGGCGCCGCTGCCGGGGAGTGAATTGTTATTATCTGTTAATTTGATTAGTATTTTAATTAGGTTTTTCTTTTTATTAGATTAATTGCATCATTGTACTATTTTGCATATTTGTTGTATTGTGTGTTAATTGTTTTCTTTTATTTTTGTGTGTTTTATTTTCGTCGTGTGTTTTTATTTTTTTGTTTTTATTTTTCGTATTTTTTCTGTTCTGCTATCGTTGTACTGTGCTAAATCAAACGATACGGCGTATTGCGTTTAATTTTTTTTAAAATACAACGCGTTTAATTAATTCGATACGACGCATCTTTTCCCCAAGATACGGCGTATCTGTTTTTAATAAGAAATTTTTCTAAGCGATAAAGTAATACGACGCATCTGCTTTTGCAGATACGGCGTATCTGTTTTTGATAAAAAAAATTTCTAAACATTAACGCCATACGACGCATCTGCTTTCGCAGATACGGCGTATCTATTATTTTAATTAAAAACAGTTTGCGAATTATTAAACAGATACGACGCATCGATCTATATCGATACGGCGCATCTTTCTGAATCAAAAATCGATATTTATTTTGAAACGTAACGAAAATACGGCGCATTAACTTTCGTTAATACGACGCATTTAATTTTAATTAGATAAGCTGGTTTTTGATTAATTAATTCGATACGGCGCATTCTTAAATTCTAAGCGGCGTATCTATTTTCTGGATAAAGTCTGATTAAATTTTAACGTATTAAGATACGGCGTATCCAACTTTTTGGATACGGCGCATCGTCTGCAGATATCAGTAACTTTAATTTTTCGTATTCCGTTTTCGTTATTAATTATCTGATATATTACTTTCTCGAGCATACCCTACTGATATTTTTGTGTTGATTTCAGGAAGTGCATGACCAGGAGTTCTACGAAGAACTTGATTCAACCTTTCGAAGATCCTGAACGAGCCCTACATTCGCTTAAAAGGCTTTTCAACACAAGAAGCTTTGATCTTTCAAGTTCACTCGAGCTTGATTACTTTTCTGAAGAAAAAGAGGAAGTTGAAACAGAAACAATGGGCGAAAACACTACTATGGAGGAATACATGAACAGCACCCGTGCTGATTACACTTCAGGAGTTGCTAGACCTAAGTTTGATGATAAGTCAAAATTTGAGTTGAAGGGTCAATTTCTCAAAGAACTAAGAGAGAATGCTTTCAGTGGGACGGAACATGAGGATGCTAATGAGCATGTTGAAAAGGTCCTGGAGATTAAAGATTTGTTTACTTCAGAAGGAGTCACTGAAGATCAGATCATGCTAAGAATCTTTCCAATCTCGCTAAAAGGAGCTGCTAACAAGTGGCTAAGGAATGAACCTGCTAGTTCAATCACTACATGGGGAGATTTGAAGAGCAAATTCCTGAAGAGATATTGTCCACCTGCTAAGACTGCTAAAAAGATGGAGGCTATCAATAGTTTCAAGCAAGAGCCTGATGAAACCCTTTATCAAGCTTGGGAACGGTTTAAAGATTTATTGATAAAATGTCCTCAACACTATCTAACTCCTATGCAGGAGATAATATTGTTTTATCAAGCATTGGACGTGCCTACAAGACAGATTTTGGATGCTAAGGGAGCCGTACCTTAGATGAGTGCAGCTAATGCTAGGAAAGCGATCCAAGAAGCTGCTGATCATTCTCAGAAATGGCACGATGGGACCTCTACTAGATCTAAGAGCAGCACTAATTTTGACGGGATTGCTGCTATTCAAGCTCAATTGGATAAAATTAGTAGAGAGATGAAGAAGCGAGATGAAAGAGCATATGCTGCCCAAGTTGGATGTGAAAAGTGCGAAGGACCTCACTACACTAAAGATTGCCCGAACAAGAATGAAAGTGAGACATTTGAAGAAGCATATTACACCCAATTTGGACAACCATTCCGACCTTCAGGAAGATTTAGGGAAGCTAGTCTGGGATTCTATCAAAAGAACAACTTCAATCCCGCTTATCAAGAGAGGAGGCAGACTTTAGACGATACTTTAAAGCAAATTATGGCCGATGCTGCTAAAAGACATGAAGAGAATACTGCTATGATCAAAGAAATCCGAGCTTCAACGGACACTACTACAAGAAATCAAGGAGCTTCGATCAAAGCATTGGAACAACAAATTGGTCAAATGAGCAAGGTTCTTCAAGAAAGGGGATATGGAAGTTTACCGAGCTCAACTGAAACCAACCCAAGAGATCATGTCAAGGCCATAAGCACCACTGAAGAAGTCACTCCTAATATACCTAGAAGATCGATGAATGGTGATGATGGTGCAAGACCCAAATTTTTCTTTAATTCTTCAATCAGCTTAAGGAGACTACTAAAAGAAAAGACAAAGATTGAAGAGGAGATCAAGGCAACAATGAAAGAAGAGAGCTCTGCAACCGACTTAAATGCCTTGCCTCATAAAGAAAAAGACCCAGGAAGTTTTACTTTACCTTGTTCTATTAATGATATATCTTTCAATAATGTGTTAGCTGACTTAGGAGCTAGTGTTAGTGTTATGCCTCTTAAGACATTCGCTACCCTAGGACTAGGAAAATTAGCACCAACTAAGTTACTTATTGAATTGGCTGATAAAACGGTAAAACGACCTGAAGGGATTGCTAATAATGTGCTAGTTAAGATTGAGCAGTTTATTTTTCCCGTAGACTTTGTTATACTAGACATGCCCGAGGATGTTAAGATTCCTTTAATCCTCGGAAGACCTTTCTTGTCTACTGCCCATGCTAAGATTGATGTGTTTAAGAGAAAAATCTCATTAAGGGTAGGGAATAATAAACTTGTCTATTAGTGCCAAGATAAGGTTAAAAGCATAATTAGAGGTGTTTATGTGCTAGGATTAAGAGAGCGTATGGACCTTGATCTTGAAGCTAGACTTATGGGAGAAACATTGATTCAAAACAACTCAACTAATCCTAATCATGAGAACTTTGAGGAATTCATTGACCTTAATGTACCTACCGAACTTAGACGCAATGTTGTTAATGATTCTGATGATGAGTGGTATGATTGTGTGGTAATTAATAAACGTAGGAGAGTAGTTGAGAAAACGAATTTGAACAATGATGTGTTTATTGAACTACCACCCCACCTTGCTTATTTATGCCCATAAATAATAAGAATTTCCCGTCAGAATTTCCCGTCTATCATTTTGTCATCTCTGCCCGAAAGGGACAGGACTTTGTTCATACAGATATTGAAGAAGAACGGCATGGAAATTAAGGACGAGCAAGGAGTGTTCAATATTACTGAATTGGCGATGAGGGAGCGCGATGTTTCCGACTCCTTCAATGATCGATATTAATGAGCTGAACATGAGTCTAACTTGAAGACTCTGGAATAAAGACAAGTGCTTACCGGGAGACAACCCGGAAAATTTTTATTTTTCTGTTTTCTGTGTCGAGTCAGTCAGGCCCGCATGAGGATACGGCGCATCTCAATTCTGAGATGCGACGCATCTCCTGCAATGGTCATATCTTATTTTATTTTTCTGCATTTTTATTTTCGACTTTAAAACTATTTATCAGTTTATTTTTAATGCGGCGCATCCCTGGTTAAGGATGCGGCGCATCTTTATTCTGATCCGTATTTATTCTAGGCTCGATACGGCGTATCTTCTTCCATAAGATGCGGCGCATCGACTGACCTGATGACTTTCAGTTTTTATTTTTTAAGTTTTATTTTTCCTAACTACTAATGTATTATGCAAGTTTGAACCTTTCTTATCTTAGGTGTGTTTTAAAGTGTTGGTGGTATTATAGTTTCCTGGATTTCCTGTGGATACATCAAGTATGAAGCTTTAACGTTCTAATCCACAAGAAGTTGATTTTTGCTCTAATACAAATGGAGGATCATACCGAGCAAATCTCAGGGGAGTTTTTCTGTTCTAATTCTTTTATTTTCCAGTTTTTAGCCTTTTATACAAACAACGAGGACGTTGTTTAACTTAAGTGGGGGGATTGGAGAATTAGAACACTTAACAATTACTTGTCCTAAACTTTTTCAAAAATTATGCTTAAAATGTGCTTAATATATCAAACTTAATTTTTTTTTTTTTTTTTTTAGCATGTTTTTGTTTAAGATCTAAGTTGCATAGCTGCACACATGACGTTATTTTCAAAAATTGTGATTTTTCAAAATTCACAAATCTATGAGTGTGCCGGTGACTTGTAAACTTTAGAACTTGGCTTGTATACTATTCGAGACCACCATAATGAGTATTATTTATATAATTGGAATGACTTGTCTAATTTGGTAAAATTCTAGGATTACACCCAAATGGCCTTTATATGTTACGTGTTATTAACTAACTACACTGGTTAGTTAACCCCCGTATAAACCCTTTTGTTACTCTCATTTTTAGAGTAAGATACCCCTAGAAAAACCCTCAGAGCCATTCCTTTCGTTTCTTACACCTATGTTCAAAATGTTTCGTTACACCCTTACACCTTAGCCTACCCTGTAGATTAGAATCCGTGGTTGGTTAATTGCTATAGGCAAAGTGTGTTTCCTTACATTACCTGTGTTCGCGTGCGTAATTCATTATCTTTGGTTAGGTCGGGAAATTGCACAATGCAATTGGAGTGAAAGTAAATATTGTATATCTTTGAGTTTATTTTTCGTGTGTTTACTACTTTCACTATTACCATTATTTCTGAAGTTATGAAAAGTATGGAAAAATTATCCGGAAAGAAAGTTATAGTGATGTGGTGAAATTTTACACATCTATGTTTATGTTTCAAGTTAAAAAAAAAATAAATAAATAAATAAGAAAAGAAAAAGAAAGAAAGAAAAGTTGGATGTTTGTTTTTAAACCAACTTATGTAAAGTTATGTAAGTGGTCGATATCACCACTATTTGTTGTACTATATCTATGGATTGAATGGGAGTTGGCAGTTATGGGAACGCCAATTAAGGTTTATTCTTTGATTAAGATCTTGTTGAGTATAATTCGTGTCTACCTAAAGCGTGTGTTTCAAGTGTTAAAGCGTGAGTTATTCGATGATATGAGTCTTATTCATGGGATGGTTGGGATAGTGATTAACCACACTTAGGATTTTAATTTATTTGTTTTGTTTATTTTTATTTTTACACCAATTTATATCCCAAATGTTATCCATGCCCTTCATTATTCTTTATCCAACCAAACCTTTGATTTATTGAGATTAGGATTTGAGCAATCTTAAGTATCGTAGTCGTGGATTCGGCTAAGTATTTATGATTTTGTCCCCCTTTTTGATATATTATTATTGGTGAAGTTTGGACCTATCTTTAGCCTATTCGAGTTAAGGATTTGAGCAATTGCAAGTATCGTGTTCGTGGATTCGATCATGTATTTGTGATTTTGTCGCCTTTTCTGGAATTTGAAATCGATAGTGAAAAGAGAATAATTAACCCTTAAGCCTAAAAACCCTTTTTAACCGCTTTAAACTTGTTATTCCTTAGCTTTAGTGGTGGAGATGTGTTTACTTGCCAAGTTTATGATAGAATATTCGTCGCGACTGGACAGTTAAACGATTAGATTTGCTTTTATCAAATTATTTTATTTTACTTCTAATTCGTTAAGTGTTTAGTTGTGTGATTATGAAATAAACGAATACATGCTTAAATATAAAAATAAATCCTAACATCTTTTAGGATACATTTTCATAAAAGAAATTCTAAGGTTTACTTGGGGACAAGTAAAGTTCAAGTGGGGGGATATTTGATGAACTCAAATAAGTACATTTTATTACTATCATTTATCCTATTAAATTGACTTGTTTTACTATATTATGTATGAGGATTGATACTTAATCGTTTACTTTTGTAATTCTCAGGTAAAAACAAGCATTTGGTGAAACTTAGCGATTTTGGACTGATTATGGAGCAAAACATGCATAAAGTTAAGAGTCTACTGAAATGAAGAAGATCAAGACTAATCTGCTCCAGATGCGCCGCATCTCACTCATGACATGCGCCGCATCTCTATTAAGATATCACCAGATACGATCCAAGATACAAGAGGACATGCGCCACATCTAATCATGGAGTTACGCCGCATCTTCTGGCGGTGTACGAATATTCCTGAATATTATAATCTTGGACCCCACGCGAAGTTAAGTACATGCGCCGCATCTACTCCTTAGATGCGCCGCATCTTCCCTCAGACAGAAACTATAAATACCCCAAGACCAGACGAATTTCGTGTGCATTATCAGAGTTTCGAAGACCGAACAGGAAAAACCCTAGGACGAATTCAGTCAAGGAGGCAGCACAAGACACACCCAAATCAAAGATACAAGAGCTGTAAGAAGGTGCTGCATGTATTTAATTCATTAAGTAGTTTTGTTTTATTGTGTTAGCAAACTTTAATTCATCAGGATTGGTGGCTTGTGTAATGTGACAACGAAAGATTGCACTCCCTTTAATACTTGCTTTCCCATCAATTAAAGTTTATATGTTGATGTCTTTGGTTACTACTTATTAGTGCATTGATAACCTCTGTGTTTATTAGTGGCTTGCGGGCATTTGACTGCGGGACATAATGTGGCTCCCACGGTTATTACTAAATTGATCACTTAGGAATAACTTTTAGACATAAGTAATCATTAATGGTTTACTCGCCGATAAGATTAGGACCAACGAGAAAGGGTTAACTACATACACTTCATATAAAGCTATCAATAAAACAAGTGACAATCTACTTAATCATAAGGACAACCCTCTTATTGTCTCAAGTATCTATCTGTGTACGTGTGTGCTACTTGCTGATTCGTGCCTATTGGTTTATTTTATTATTTAATTGCAAACAAATCGTGCCAGTCTCTCAGGCTGAAACCCCCTTGCGTTAGGATATTAAAATACTGATTAGAATAACTAGATAATACGTTCCACTCTTAGTGATCGACACTCTACTTACCATTATATTCATACTGACCGGGTACACTGCTCGTTAAGTGTGTGTGTTATTGATAAGTCGGCTAAATATAAATTTAAAACTTGAGTAGGCATTAAAACTGCTAAACCGCAACGACACATCACGCGCATCAGTCTATCAAAACGGATTGATTGTAAACCACTTTAAAGGTCGAGAGATTAATAGTTTGCTTTCAATTGTGACCTTTTGTCTATAATCGGTTACCTTTCGTATTGACCATTTCCTAAGCTTGTTTGATTAGACAAAATATTGTTTTTGTGTTTGAGGAACACCAACTCATGAACCTTGAATTGATCTTGAATTGATTGGTTAAACGTAATGCTTGTTTTTATAAACCAAAATCTTGACGAAGGTTTAATTTGTAGAAACAATAGATTAGTGTCAAAACTAATTATCACAACCAACATGTTTTCCAAAGTTATCACAATCATATTAGTCAATTGTAGTACACTAGTCTAAGCAAGTGTAGTTTTTAATCATTTGAATTTTCATTATATCATTACTACTTGTTTGAGATAGTTGCTTTTAACTTACAATTCGATTCACTACACAAATCCCTGCCAACGATCCCGACTTACCATCAAAATCTTGCTACAACGGACGAGTATACTTGCTTGTATGTGTTGTTATTAGATTCGGTAATTCACCCCTTATAAATTTAAAACTTGCACCGAACCGGGCACATCAGTTTTACAACTTGCTACTTGTAAAATCACATCTTCGGTCAACGCTTGATATAGGAAGGCCATTGTTGCCTTATCCTTTTTATCGTCTACTTGCGTGTTTTCCTTAGGTTCTATCGTTTCCCATAAACCGTGTGCTTCTAATATAACCTTCATTTGTATAGCCCAAACAGTGTAGTTTGTGGTTTTTAATTTTGGACATTGATATTGTGCGATAGCTGTTATGGGTTTTGATGTGTTAGTTGTATCGTCACCAGCCATCCTAAAAGTGTTTATGATCTTCACCTTAAAATTGTATGGGAAATCTAACTAGTGTGGTATCACTTACTACTACGGGAACAGAAATAATCTTCCGGGAATCCTAGTAATACGGGATCAATATACAGTTTTTCGGGATTTCCTAATAGTATAATAAATATCTAATCTATATAAATGAGTTGAAATCCAAAGTATGGAATTTGTGACCTCGTTGTTGTGTAAGGACACAACCGTATTCCCTTTTTTTGTATCGGTACTTTGAATATATACCAACTATGCCCTTTCTTTCCCTCGTTCACCAAACCAATTCAACGTACACCCTTTTGATGATGTCGAACTGTTTTCAATAACCACACTTCGTACCACGTTGTTCTTTCTCCTTTCTTTGTGTCGACTTGAAACCTTTAACGTGCCCTAGACCCTTATTTGTCTCGGATTCCTTTTTCTAAAAACACCCAACGTGTTTTTCTGCCACAACCAACCTTTTGATTGTTGTTATTTTTCCAAAGTTCGTCACAAATTTGTACAAAATACCTCTCGGTATTTTACAAAGCAATTTGTTTTTGCTTTCCTTTTTCACTAACTAATACCCCACGGTATTACCTTCCACGACCAAACAAATGATAGTTTTGCTAGTCGTTCCTGATGTTGCTTGTCCCTTTCAAACGTTATGCCATAATACTCCTTGTTTTCCTCTTAATTCCACACCGTATCTCCAACAACTTCTCCAAATACTCTTCGGTATTCTTTAACCAAAACAAGTGATCAGCCTGCCTTTGTTATTGTTGTTGTCCTCGTACTGCTAAACGTTTCCAAAAACAATCCTTGATTGTTTTCTGCTTCTTGTCTCTCGGTATACCTTTCTTCAAACCAAGCAACTTCCTTCTTCCAACGTGTTGCGTTATAGCAACAGTGGTTCTCTATCTTTTGACGTCTCCTCTTCCAAGTTGTTATGTTAGAATATAACAACGAGTTTCCTGGTTTTTGTTGTCGTGTGATGTTAATTCACAATCACAGAAAAAATTTCTGCAATTTTGTTTTTCTTTTCTTTTGTTCTTGTCGCGTACAACAGTCACACCAACACAAACCAAACAAGTCACCACTTCGTTTGGTGCCTTTTCGTTTGCAATTTCCCACAAGTACGGTCGTGCACTACTTTCCTTGCGTCCTAGACTCCTAGTTATCCAGGCAACGTTTCTGTTTTGAACGATGTGTATCTTCTCCTGAAAACAAAGTTCCAGCGTCTGTCTTTCTTTTTGGTTTCCTTCTTGGTCTCGTTAGGGTTTTTCTGGTTTTGATATGTGTAACGAGCGTGGCTCTTGATGCCAAATGTTGGTCCCAATATGATTGTTAGATCGAATGAAATTATAATAAGTATAAAACTGAATAACTAAATTTCTAACCATTGTAACATTACATATGTTCAAGTATATATAGTACACGAATGGGTATGACCCATATGGTCATGACTGTTCGAATGGGTTCAAACCAAACGACACACCCTTTCGCCTAATACAGAAAATTAACTAACTTTTCTATCTAATTAACTTAACTAAATTTGGCAGTTATTAAGTTTCCTTCAAACACGTTTGGTCCTTCAAGTTTCCAAGAGAAGCAATGTCGAGATTATTTCTCACAAGATTCGTGAGGTGTTTTGGTTTCTTGTTCTTGTCTATCGATTCAAGTACCAAGGTATCGTGTTTTCTGTTTTGTTTCCTCATCTTTTGATCCTTCTTTGATCATATAATATGTCATCTAATCTTTATGAATTGGTTGCATCATTGAACAAGTATGCGAATTAAAACCAACATAAAATCATAAGAATTCACATAAAATAAAGAATTTGGAATTAGAGTTTGGATGGAATTTTCGTGGGTAATCTTGTGAAATTTTGTGAACATGTTAATTGATGTCTAAAATACAGATCTTATGAATTATGAGGGTCGTGGTTGTGTCGGATGCGTAATTAGGTGTTGTAATGGACAAATTGAAAACCCTAAGATGCCGTCAGGAATTTAATTCGAATTGAAGGGTGTAAATTTTAATGATATCAATGTATTTTTGAACGATTCTTGGGTCTAAAATCAAGTTCAGGAAAAGAGCTTTCTGAATATGTAAGCCTTGTAATTTTTAGAGGTCGAGAAAATACTTTTTCTGATTTTACAAGTTCAAGTGTCAAAACTGAATTCGGGATTTTGAAAATCAGTCCACTTGGTCGATTTTTCATTTTCAAACCATGAGGAGTTAGGTCATGAAAGTCTCCAGTATGTAACTTCTATATGAGTAGTAGTGTCATGAATTTTTGTATATTTTTCCTGGAGGTATTGGTGGGTAAACCAAGTGGATACTTTTTGGGTACTGCAGCAGATACGTTTTCTGGGTAGTCTGACTTGGAACATTTTTGTTGTGAGGTTAAACTAATTAATAAATTCTGGAAAAATTCGTGTGAGTTCTAAAGACATGAAAGTACCTGTGTGAATTTTTGTGGATTTTATTTTGGAGTCCTGATGTGGTAGAGAAATTCGTATAGTTGTGACCTGTTAATGATTAAAAGCTGATAAAAGTCTAAAAGGGCTAAATAAGAGTTTTAAACCTAATTGTTACTAATGTGCTTTAACCTAAAGGTACCTTATCATTAATATGACCTTTAAATGTGTAATTAAGATACCTTAATACTTCATAACCTAAATTGGCCTATGACATGATTTATACATGTATTAAAAGTTAAACCTATGATTAAAACCCTAATTAAGATGAAAGTAACCCTAAGATACTAATTATGGAAACCTACTAATTTTGGAAACTTACTAATTCGGGAAACCTGCTAAAAATAGAAAGTTACTTAAAATGGGTTAACTACTTAAAGAGGAAACTTACTATTTTTGGAAAGTTACTATTTTTGGAAAGCTGCTATAAAAGGAAAGTTACTAAAAATGGAAAGCCGACTAAAATGAGTAATCTGACTTAAAATAAGTTATTAATAAAACGACCATGAATTCGTGTAGATTCGCTGAAGATGGAGTCTGTTTCCGATCTTTATGTTTCTGGTTGTGTTTTCACTTGCGGTCTAAGGTACAGATATTCTACCCTTTTTCAGTAAGGGTGCTTTCTTTCTCATGACTTTTGATCTTGATCTTTGATTCGTTATAAGATTCCCTTAAGCCATTGCTATGATCCCTTGTACTTGATTCATTCGCTTGATCAAATGAGATCCAAGTTCCCGAAGTTGTTTGCTGAGAAGGTTGATGAGACAAGCTGTTAAATCTCGGGACGCGATTTCCCTAAGTGGGGGATGATGTAACAACCGTGATTTTAGCAGGTTAGTTTGACTAATAGTCTCAATCTATTTAACTTTTATGTGATGTGTAATATGTGCTTATGTGTGGTATATGTGCGGTTTATGGGTAATAAGTATGTGTGTTAGCACTAAATCCCTTGATGTGAGATTTTTATCATGTTGAGTAGTGTGAGTTTTGGGAGAAGTTCATTTTGATCGCCTTAGTGGTGTAGAAATGACTTGTGTAGTTTTGGTGTTTTGGTGGTTTTGCGTAACAAGTCTTCGTTCAAATATTTGAGCGTTAGTAAGTTACGTGGAGGTTATTTTTATGGATTATATTAATGTTAAGTGTGAAAATTCTATTTTTGGAAACTTTATTTTGAAAATGATATTTTTTTTCGGATTGTCGTAAAAACGAAGGTTTATCGCGTAAAGTGTTAATTTAAGTATAGGGTTTTTATAAAATACAAAGAATACAAGGTTTTTAGTGTAATAATTAAATTTAATAAAAAAATATATATATATTAAAATTTCGGCCGAATAAGGGTTAGGAAAAAAAAGGAAACCAAATTGTATCCTAATTGCAAAACTTGGAGGAAAAGTTATCTGGAATCCTCCATAGCACATTATAAATACAAAACCAAAACCCTCATTCTCTCCTAATGAAATTTTCGGCCAAAACCTAAGGGAGAAGAGGAGAAGAATTTTTTTTAGGGTTTTCATCATACAATAATCAAGGTAAGTTTATAATATTTATACTTAATTAATTTTTATGATTCATGTAATACAAATTGTGATGGATTAGGGTTTATATTTAGGTCTGTAAATTAATGTTATAAAACATATTGGGATCATTAATTAGTAATATTATGGTGATTGGTGAAAAGATTAGGGTTTAAAACATGTTAATTAATGAGTTAGGGTTTTGACAGATTTGTAAGGCTGTAAAGATCCGATGAGATCTAATAGATGAAGATGAGTTAGATCACGAATTTTATGTCTAAATTGTAGTTCAGTGAAAGAGCTTTCCAAAAAGTCCGACCACAAGTGTTTTCGAGGTTGGGAAGTCAACCAAACGAATTTTGTGAGTTAAGGTGTCAAAACTGTTAAACCGGGACAGAATTAGGGTAAAAGTATTAAGGTCAATGGTGGCTTTTAAAGTGTAATTAGGGTTAGGCCTTATGTGAGAATTTAGTTCTATATTATATTAGACTTCCACGCGAAAATTAGACGATAATAAGTTGTGCGAGTATGTCTAAGAGGTCAAAACTTTTTGATGTCCGATCAGATCCGAATCTGGATAGATGACATGTTTGATTTTTCATTGAGTACTTGTGTGTGTTTTTGGTGCATGGCCTTCTGGGAGAAGCTTTTATGCTTATGAAGGATCATGTTGAATTTTTGGTGTGAGTTGTGAAGCTTTATTCGCTGTGATTTTATGTGGGTGAATGTACCCTACAAATCTGCGTTTTCTGAAAGTTTTAATTAAGGGATTTAGTGAGTATAAAGTATTGGGTGATGATTAGTATGGAGTCTAGGTAATCCATAGTAGGTTATATGAACCTTAGACATCCATCATATATATGTGTTACATGGACTATAGCTTTTAGCTTGGTCGCGTGTAATGTGGTATTGTATTGTTTGTATAGATTTGTGTGTGGATTATTTGGAAGCTGCGGAATTGAGGTGAGTTCATAGTCCCATATATTTACTTTGTTTTAAACTTGGGATGGAGATGATGCTTGTTAAAATTGTTTTTGAGTTACTGTGATTATGTGTTGTGATGATATCCATGATGTTGCACTCGCGTTTCCGCCATCGGCGAGGTGTGACAGATTGGTATCAGAGCCTTGGTTATAGAGAAGTAGGTGGTTGAACCTAGACTATAACCTAGGAATCCCTCATATAGTTGCATTTAGGGCTTATGTGTAAGTGTGGTGTTTTATATGTTGATTTCTCTTGAGTTTATGAGTAGTTTCTTCGAGTTTCGGACGCCGATTGGACCCTCATACTTAGTATTGTATACGTCGACCTCCCTCGCGTAAGAAGTTTTGTTGGGCTATCATCCAGCTACCGGTCGTAAGGGAAGTGGTAGGATGAAGCGGATGAACCGCAGAATCTGAGTTCCCGCTAGCGTAAATCTATGTTCGGGCAAGGACGGGATGTATATGGCAAACATTGATTGAGAAGAAGTGGAGAGGTTCGCAACCACGGTGACTGTTGGAGATGGAACCATTACCAAGTACTCTGGGAAGTGTCCTCACTCCTCATACGAAGGAAAGGTGGTTCTGTCTGAATCTCGTGAGTTGTATGTACTTGTGGGTCATGCGGAATTGGAAAAAAGAAACAGGAATGGGTGGTTGAGTAAAGATGAAGGGGAGTTAGGATGGAATGACGTGGATTCGGATCTGGAGTCCGCAGCAGGTAGTAAGTTTAACCGATCTGAGTGGGGAGGCAAGTGCGAGAGTAGAGTTTGAGCCTTTGTGCGACGTCTTTTGTTTTGTGTCATGTTTTGGAATTCTTATATTGTCGTTTGCCGTCTGGAGCCATGTTGGAGCACGATTACTCCTGAGTATTGGATCAGTTTTATCCAAGTGATTTGATTATAGAGTTAAAGTGGTCATTGGAATTGTTCCATGATCGTTGGAATTGTTCCATGTGAGATGATTGTTCGCATGAAGTGTGGTCATAGGAGGAAGTACACTTGTGAAAGGGAGCATAGATAATTATGGTGGCCAACATAATTATACATGCTTCACAACACAAGTGGACTTGCAAGTATGATAACATGGATTGTGCTGTGTATTAGGTGTTATGTGATATATGTGCGTTATCATTGAGATGTGTAGTTTTGGAAGCAAGTATGCGTGTGGAATAGGCCTTATAACTATGGTCGCGAACATAATTATAAGGGTATCACACACGTAGATTTGTGACCATGATTACATTGATTGATGTTTGTTGTTATATGTTGTGGTAGATGTTATGTGATATCATGTTGATGATGGTTGTATGGTTAGAGATGTATTCTCTTAACCGTTTGGGGAAATCGTTGTATGTGGGAGTGTGTGGGTGGTAAGATTCCATTCTACCTATCATATGATGATACCTCGTTTATCTGTTGGTACTAATGGTGAGATATTTAAGTTGGTTCGTTTGCTAGACTATTGAATGATGAGTCTGGTGAACTTAGACCGAGTATTGTAATTGAAATAGCTAGTGGTAAGGAGGTAGAGGTTGACAAGGTTATTCGTGGGTGTACTATAGTATTAGAGGGCATTCCATTCATGATTGATTTAATACCTTTTGGGCATGGGAGTTTTGATGTGGTGATAGGGATGAGCTGGTTGTCTAAGCATAGGGCCGAGGTCATATGCCACGAAAAGGTAGTTCGTATACCTTTGGAGAGTGGTGGTGTCCTTCGGATACAAGAGAGTGCTTAGGGAAGGACTGGAAAACCCTTAAGACTGCGAAGGCTAAAGAACGTAAGATAGAAGAGACTCCTGTGGTATGTGAGTTTCCTGGCGTTTTTCCTGAGGACTTTTCCAGATTGCCTCCAATCCGTCAAGTTGAATTTCGTATAGAGTTGGTTCCTGGAGCGGCACCTGTGGCGAAATACCCATATCGTTTAGCACCCTCTGAGATGCAGGAGTTGTCCGCACAGTTGCAAGAGCTTCAGGAGAAGGGGTTTATTCGACCTAGTCATTCTCCGTGGGGAGCACCTGTGTTATTTGTTAAAAAGAAGGATGGTTCGTTCCGGATGTGTATTGACTATTAGGAACTGAACAAGTTAACGGTTAAGAATCGATATCCTCTTCCTAGGATTGATGATCTTTTTGACCAACTACAAGGAGCTCGGTTTTTCTCGAAGATTGATCTACGTTCTGGGTATCATCAGCTGAGAGTGCATGAGGAGGATATTCCGAAGACTGCTTTTAGGACGCGTTATGGACACTTTGAGTTCACGGTTATGCCATTTGGGCTGACAAATGCACCCGCGGTATTCATGGATTTAATGAATCGCGTTTGCAAGCCTTACTTGGATAAATTCGTGATTGTGTTCATAGACGACATTCTAATTTACTCTAAGTCGAAGGAGGAGCATGAAGAACATTTGAAGTTGATCCTTGGAGTGCTGGAGAAGGAGAAATTGTATGCCAAGTTCTCAAAATGCGAGTTTTGGCTTGAGGAGGTACATTTTCTTGGACATGTGGTGAATAGTGAAGGAATTCATGTAGATCCTAGTAAGATAGAAGCGGTCAAGAATTGGAAGGCTCCTACGACGCCGTCCGAGATACGCTCGTTCTTAGGATTGGCGGGTTATTACCGAAGATTTATAGCGAATTTTTCGAAGATTGCTAAACCCCTTACCTTGTTGACTCAGAAGAACAAGAAGTATGTTTGGGGAGAAGAGCAGGAGGTGGCTTTTCAGTCACTAAAGGATAGTTTGTGTAATGCACCTATTCTGACGTTACCTGATGGGCCAGATGATTTCGTTGTGTATTGTGATGCGTCGAATCAAGGATTTGGGTGTGTATTAATGCAAAGGGGTAAGGTGATAGCTTATGCATCCCGGCAACTCAAGATTCATGAGAAGAATTATACCACTCATGACTTGGAGCTTGGTGCAGTAGTATTTGCTCTCAAGAATTGGAGACATTATCTGTATGGCACAAAGAGTGTTGTTTATACAGATCATAAGAGTCTTCAGCATATTTCAATCAGAAGGAGCTGAATATGTGACAAAGGAGGTGGATTGAGTTATTTAGTGATTATGATTGTGAGATTCGCTATCATCCTGGAAAGGCGAATGTGGTAGCTGATGCTTTAAGTAGAAAGGAGCGGATTAAGCCTAAGCGTGCGCGAGCAATGTGTATGACGTTACAGTCGGGAATTAAGGGTAAGATATTGGCAGCACAAGAAGAAGCTCTTAAGGATGAGAATGCGACCTCTGAGATGCTGCGTGGCTTAGATCAACAAATGGAGAAAAAGGAGGATGGTGGACTGTATTTTTTAGATAGAATATGGGTTCCATCGGTAGGAGGTGTAAGGAAGTTGATCATGGATGAGGCTCATAAATCGAGATATTCGATTCATCCAGGATCGGATAAGATGTATTATGATCTTAGAGATGCTTGCTGGTGGCCGGGAATGAAGAGGGAAATAGCTGAATATGTTAGCCAATGCTTGACTTGTTTGAAAGTTAAGGCTGAGCATCAGAAACCCTCTGGATTGTTACAGCAGCCGCCGATTCCTGAGTCGAAATGGGAGAGAATAACAATGGATTTTATTACTAAGTTGCCTAGAACAAGTAATGGACATGACACGATATGGGTCATAGTGGATAGACTGACGAAGTCTGCACATTTTCTGGCCATTCGTGAGGATTATAAGATGGAGAAGCTGGCGAGGATTTATATTAATGAGATTGTGGTGAGACATGGTGTGCCTGTATCGATTATCTCTGATCGCGATAGTAGATTTACCTCACGGTTCTGGCAATCGTTGCAGAAGGCGTTAGATACACGATTGGATATGAGCACTGTTTATCATCCACAAACTGATGGGCAAAGTGAGCGAAAGATTCAGACTTTGGAAGATTTACTTAGGGCGTGTGCTATTGATTTTGGAGGAAGCTGGGATACTCATCTGCCTTTGGCGGAGTTTTCCTATAACAACAACTATCATTCCAGTATTAGATGTGCACCGTTTGAAATGTTGTATGGAAGGAAGTGTAGATCACCTGTTCTATGGGCAGAGGTTGGAACAAGCCAACTAATTGGTCCTGAAATAGTGCAAGAGACTATGGATAAGGTGTTTCGGATTAAGGAAAGACTTAAGGCAGCAAGAGATCGCCAAAAGAGTTATGCGGATAATCGCCGTAAACCTTTGGAGTTTAGTGTTGGTGATTTTGTGATGCTGAAAGTGTCTCCTTGGAAAAGTGTTGTACGTTTCGGTAAGAAAGGCAAATTAGCACCAAGGTATGTAGGACCGTTTGAAATTACAGAGAGGATTGGACTTGTGGCATATCGGTTGAGATTACCTGAGGAGTTAAGTAGTGTGCATGATACGTTTCACGTATCTAATCTGAAGAAATGTTTGGCGGATGCTAGTTTGCATGTGCCATTAGATGAGATTAAGGTAGATAAGAGTCTTCATTTTGTTGAGGAACCTATTGAGATTATGGATCGAGAGGTCAAGAGTATGAAGCGTGGTAAGATAGCGTTGGTGAAGGTACGTTGGAATTCCAAGCGTGGTCCTGAGTTTACTTGGGAACGTAAGGATCAGATGAGATCCAAGTACCCGAAGTTGTTTGCTGAGAAGGTTGATGAGACGAGCTGTTAAATCTCGGGACGCGATTTCCCTAAGTGGGGGATGATGTAACAACTGTAATTTTAGCAGGTTAGTTTGACTAATAGTCTCAATCTATTTAACTTTTATGTGATGTGTAATATGTGCTTATGTGTGGTATATGTGCGGTTTATGGGTAATAAGTATGTGTGTTAGCACTAAATCCCTTGATGTGAGATTTTTATCATGTTGAGAAGTGTGAGTTTTGGGAGAAGTTCATTTTGATCGTCTTAGTGGTGTAGAAATGACTTGTGTAGTTTTGGTGTTTTGGTGGTTTTGCGTAACAAGTCTTCGTTCAAATATTTGAGCGTTAGTAAGTTACGTGGAGGTTATTTTTATGGAGTATATTAATGTTAAGTGTGAAAATTCTATTTTTGGAAACTTTATTTAATTTTGAAAATGATATTTTTTTTCGGATTGTCGTAAAAACGAAGGTTTATCGCGTAAGGTGTTAATTTAAGTATAGGGTTTTTATAAAATATAAAGAATACAAGGTTTTAAGTGTAATAATTAAATTTAATAAAATATATATATATATATATATATATATATATATATATATTAAAATTTCGGCCGAATAAGAGGTTAGGAAAAAAAAAGAAACCAAATTGTATCCTAATTGCAAAACTTGGAGAAAAAGTTATCTGGAATCCTCCATATCACATTATAAATACAAAACCAAAACCCTCATTCTCTCCTAATGAAATTTTCGGCCAAAACCTAAGGGAGAAGAGGAGAAGAATTTTTTTTAGGGTTTTCATCATACAATAATCAAGGTAAGTTTATAATATTTATACTTAATTAATTTTTATGATTCATGTAATACAAATTGTGATGGATTAGGGTTTATATTTAGATCTGTAAATTAATGTTATAAAACATATTGGGATCATTAATTAGTAATATTATGGTGATTGGTGAAAAGATTAGGGTTTAAAACATGTTAATTAATGAGTTAGGGTTTTGACAGATTTGTAAGGCTGTAAAGATACGATGAGATCTAATAGATGAAGATAAGTTAGATCACTATTTTTATGTCTAAATTGTAGTTCAGTGAAAGAGCTTTCCAAAAAGTCCGACCAAAAGTGTTTTCGAGGTCGGGAAGTCAACCAAACGAATTTTGTGAGTTAAGGTGTCAAAACTGTTAAACCGGGACAGAATTAGGGTAAAAGTATTAAGGTCAATGGTGGCTTTTAATGTGTAATTAGGGTTAGGCCTTCTGTTAAAATTGAGTTCTATATTATATTAGACTTCCACGCGAAAATTAGACGATAATAATTTGTGCGAGTATGTATAAGAGGTCAAAACTTTTTGATGTCCGATCAGATCCGAATCTGGATAGATGACATGTTTGATTTTTTATTGAGTACTTGTGTGTGTTTTTGGTGCATGGCCTTCTGGTATAAGTTTTTATGCTTATGAAGGATCATGTTGAATTTTTGTTGTGAGTTTTGAAGCTTTATTCGCTGTGATTTTATGTGGGTGAATGTACCCTAAAAATCTGCATTTTCTGAAAGTTTTAATTAAGGGATTTAGTGAGTATAAAGTATTGGGTGATGATTAGTATGGAGTCTAGGTAATCCATAGTAGGTTATATGAACCTTAGACATCCATCATATATATGTGTTACATGGACTATAGCTTTTAGCTTGGTCGCGTGTAATGTGGTATTGTATTGTTTGTATAGATTTGTGTGTGGATTATTTGGAAGCTGCGGAATTGAGGTGAGTTCATAGTCCCATATATTTACTTTGTTTTAAACTTGGGATGGAGATGATGCTTGTTAAAATTGTTTTTGAGTTACTGTGATTATGTGTTGTGATGATATCCATGATGTTGCACTCGTGTTTCCGCCATCGGTGAGGTGTGACAAATGGTGTGTATGCCCCTGAGCTAGAGTGGGTGAGTACGAGTGATGAATTTTTGATGAATGATGAAAATGGAGATGAGTTAGGCCTTGATGAGGATGATGATGTTCCTTTGAGTAAGGGTGTTTTGAGAGGTGCACTAGGAACTTGAGGTAATGATAGTTCTTGAGTGATATCAATGAAGTTTGTTTTTGGTGGTGTAAAGGTGAGTTTAGGCCTTTTATTTGAGAGAGACAATGAACTTGAGGGAGATCCCATTGTAGAAGATGAAAAAGAAGTGAAAGGTGGTGATGAAGAATATGAGGATGAAGAGTGGGTGTTTAAATAATCATGGATGATTATGATTTGGGCAAAGCATGCATTAGGAAGATTTTCACACATATATTTGTTTTGCTAATACAGGAAATGGTGGTGATAATCATGCAATAGGTTCCAGGTTTGCTAAAAATGAGAAACAGTTCAAAAATCCGTGACCTAAGGCAGACGGTCCTTTAAATGTTGGACGGTCCTTTATTGATAAGGGACCGCCAACTCGATAAGGGACCGCCGGCAGTGGGTTCACAAATTTTTACCCAGTTTTTCATTTCTGTAAACCTGCACCTGCAACACATCCTAACAGACCTCACAACTACAGAAAAGTAACTGAACTATGATAGTTATTAATCAAATACAAGGCTAATTCATACCAACGTTTAATCTAAACACAAACTAAATCAAGTAAGTCTAGAAATCACAAGTTAGTTCACACAATAGATAAGCATAGATGTTTATAATACATCAACAAAAGATAATTCAAACGACAATGCAAGCCTTTTACTTCTTCTTTTTCTTCGAGAGGTTCTTGATAGACTTCAATCCCTTTCGTTGCTCGTCTCTAATTTGAGTAAGAAGATTTATCACAGATGGGTCTTGTGAATTAAGGTTTTGAGGGATTTGAGGAAGAGCATTGGTAAAGGTTTGGAGTCGACTGGTTGGAGAGGAAGCACTTGCATGTGAACTACCAATGTCTTCATCACCATCTATGTGATGAGAGGATGAGGCACTGGAGGATGACTCGGGAAACAAGGATCTTTTGGACCCAGAATCTGACCTTGTTTTACGCTCAATGTGTTGAGTGAGAGGGAGCATAAAACGATTATAGACTAGATATTTATCCGACTTAAGGTCGGGAAAATCATCCATGACACGATTATAAAGACGAGTTAACAACATGCCATAGGGCAAGTTTAACTTAGCCTTTTTGGTGACGAACTCCATTCTCCTAACGAAAAAGAATGCTAGATTGTATGGCGTGGAGGTTGCAATACAATAGATCATATGACCAAGACAAGCGGGAAGATGATCCCGGTTGCCACCAAGACAAAAGGCATTTTCTCGAATGATTTCTTCAAAAGTTTTCATGTGATCAACAATTTCTTTGGTTAAGATTTGATTTTCTTCAACAAAAGTTTGACTCCTTTATGGGTTCGAGTGAGAAGTGAGGTTGGTGGTTTTTGAATGAAAGATTTGATATCACTTGTAGTAGGAGGAATGGTGGAGTATTTTCTACATATAGGGGTGCTCTCGGCTAGAGCATCAAGGCTCCATTTGTGAGTAAATGAGCAATGCCCTTTGGTGGGAACTCCTAGGATTTGACCGAATTCGGGAAGAGGATAGGAAAAGAGTTTGTTTTGGATAACAAATTAAACATGAAGTTCAAACTCGGAGTCGACTCTTAAGCTTAGTTGATTATAGAATTCAAGAACGAAACGAGGAACGATTTGCTCATTAATTTTATAAAGACAATCAAGTTTGGTGAAACCAAGCATAGCTTCGAGGTAGTGGATGTCCTCAAAGTCAGGATAAATCACTCGTCCCTCATGAATAAGACGGGTTTCAATACGTCGAAATTTATTTGAGAGTAGATGGAGATGTTCAGTGAAAAGTATGGGAATATACTTGCGAGTTCTTTGGTGATCGATACCGTTTGGTTTAGGCATTTTTCTCCTATAATAAAATACACATTATGGTAAGATTTTAACAAAACCCAAATGGTGACTTATTAGACCCATTTTATGTGCATGAACAAAAACACTTCTTTTGTTTTTAGTTTTTAAGAAAAAACATATCAATTTTCGAGAATCACAATTTGTTTTGTTGCATGGTTGTGAAAACGTTTTTGACATGTATTAACAATGCATGATTACGTTTTTGTTACGTTCCAAACATGATTAACAACAATACATTCGAATTGGGGATTATCACATTTTTGAGAAATTTCGAAAATCGTTTAAATCATTTATCAATTTAAGTGTTATTAGTGATACATTATTCAGAATAAGTGTCAATTATAGTCAATTTCATTTAGAATTAAGAATCCCCATTCAGAATAAGTGTCAATTATAGTCAATTTCATTTAGAATTAAGAATCCCCAATTTTGAATACCTTGTTCATATGAACTAATTTCGAATTAAGAAGAAATTGGATGAAATTGACTTACAATTGATGGTTAGTATGCAGTAGTGATTGATGATCTTGAATTGAAAGCCTTTGATTTTAGTTTGATTTGTGTGATTAATTATTTAGGGGTGTTGGTTAGTTTTTTGCCACTGCTGCTGCACAAGGGGTGTGTTTGGTTTTATTTTATTGAGACTGATAAGAAAAACGGGGTGCTGCCTAAAAATGCTAGACGGCCCTTTATCGATATGGGACCGCCAAATGATAAAGGACCGTCGCCAGTAAGGGTGACGGTGTGAAGGGAAATTTTGACTGGTTTCTAAGTTTTGGTCTTAATGAAAGGAATTTTGTTCAGGACCTTTTAAAAACATGAACTTAGTAATTTTAGACATGGAATAGTCACAATACGCACGAGTAGGCTTAGGAAAGGGTATTGAGGAGAATCGAGACAGAAGAAATAGAGGAGACCCGTTTTGAGGTTGACGACACGCTGAATAAGGAGTACGAATAGAGTCGAGACAAAAGAATAAGAAGAGATGTAAATGAGAAGAGAATCAAACAAGAGACTTGCATCAGGAAGTGTTCAAAGTCGATCACCAAGTGACAAGAAAGTCGTAGACGAGAAATAGAGAATAGAAGAGATGTCAAGGACGTTAAAAGTGTGCGTCATCCATTGTGATTGATAGACGTAAAAGTCGATATTAATAATGGTTGTGGTAAGACCATTATTTCCAAATATTTTCTTGAATCCTAAGAAGGATAAGCACTTAGACAAAACCTCTAATTTTAAGAATTATCTAGCATAGCAATAATCACTTAAATATCAAATAGCACATAAGCATATAGCAAGCAAGCATATGATCACATAAGCACATAGCAATTGGGCATATAGCAAGCATGATAGTCAAGGTTGTAAGAAAGCGTACCTTTGCCATTAGCTAGTCCTATGAATACGTTACCAAGGAAGTTGCGCATGATGCAAGATTCAATTATTGAAAAGTCTTCACATGTGACGAAAGTATGGATATACATTCGTATCCACTAGTAGCTTCCCTCGTACACCTAAAGACATAACTTGCAAGAAAACTTGGTACCCAATCTACACCAAAGCCCACGTGGCCACACGAACAAGCACACTTGTCCTACTTAGATCGACATACGATCTAAGTCTTCACACAAACGAGGACTCCCGTTCACTTGAATCTTCACCCAATTCAAGTCTTCACACTAGAACTCCCCTGAGTCCTAGCCTTCACACGACAACACATAATCTATTACAAGATCTAATCTAGATACACCACTTCTTGGACTTACACCTTTGTCCAAGTTCACCCTAACACAACTAGTCATGACTCACACACAAGTTGGATCTACAATATTACAACATATAAAAATGAGAGAGTTGGAGGAAGAAGAGAATCGTAACACTTGCTACGTTTGTGTGTGGACTCAAATAACACTTCGATTCTTGATGACTTTGAGTGTTCTTCTCTTGCACTTTAATGTAGAGGATGAGAATATCACTTATAAACACATACCAACATGTTATAGTGATCAAAGAAATAAGAATGAAAGAACATAAAGGTTTTGGGCAAAGAGGCTTGTTTTACAGAAAGGAACAGTTCTGTATTTATAGGCGTCAGGAAGAGCGTGGGCGGTCCCTTAAACATCAGACGGTCCCTTATCGATATGGGACCGCCAGTCCATTTAAAGGACCGTCCCGACAGACGCTCCTCTTTTTGTCCTGACGTGGTGAAAGTTTATCTGGTAAAAAAATTTACTGTTTTGGGCGGGAAATATGGCTATTATACATTTTGAATTTTGAATTCATTTTCTTAATAAAACATTTCTTTAAAAACACCAAAATACTTTTGTGAAAATGTTTTGTCACACATAAAAATGTGAGGTTTTGTAAAAATAAATTCTTTGATTACTTTACTAATATCGGTATAGAGTTTGTTCATACATGAAGTGTCGTTGTAGTAGATACGTAGTAGAAACGAGTTTTCTCGATTAAAAACTTATTAACCGTAACTTTACGTAACGTGTTTTAATATTTTGTGATTATCAAAACATATGAAGATCAAATAATGCAAATAACGTTTTTGACATTATTTGTATTAACATCTTCTTCTTAAGTCTTATGCTCAAGTCATCTTCTCAAGTTTTCTTCCTCTCCTCAAAACTCGGGCATTTCTCTCAAGTATTCTTCTCGAGTCATATTTTCAAGACTTCTTCTAATGCAAGCACAGACATCTCTTCTTCTCAAGTCTTCTTCTCAAGCAAAGAAGTCTCTCCTATTTCCGCCAATTTTCTTTCTATCTCTACATTGGCAGCACCTTTTTCATTTCGACAAAAGGGGGAGAAGGGAGTGTAAACGAGTAACTTTTACATTTTAATGAGTGTCGCGGTTTACATACTTGTCATCATTAAAAAGGGGGAGATTGTTAGTGCAAATATTACGATATTTAAACTAGATGGTCTCTTTGGTTTTAATAATGACAAACATATAACTTGTAACACAAAACGTAAAATGCACAAGTCACTCGTAACGACGAATCATCATCTCAAGACTCTTCTACATGTGAACTTAGCTAATTGGATCGGGCCAAGCATACACAAGGACTTAGCTAATTGGATCGGGCCAAGCATACATATGGACTTAGCTAGTTGGATCGGGCTAAGAAAATGAACAAGCCCATTCGAGGCCCAATAGTGACCAACCCAACAAGGCCCATCAAGACCCAACACTGCTTCTAGAAGAACTTGGTCTCCAAGATTTTTACTTGGTCTCCAAGATTTACTTGGTCTCCAAGATATTTACTTGGTCTCCAAGGTTTGAGCCTATAAATTGCAAGCAATTCTCCACCTCTTGGCTTGCCAATTTCAAGTATAAAAAATAAAATAAAAAAACACATACACAAATAATCATGTAATTAGGCTAGGAAAATGTAAGTCTAGAATCTCAAGTGTAATAGGGAGATCCGGACGATGTGTAAGTCCGTAAGTGATTGTGTAGATTAGGACGGTGTGTACGTCTGTAGGTGATTGTGTGTAGGTTAGGACTTTATGTAAGTTCGTGTGTCGGTGTGTGAAGACTTGGACTTGGTGTGAGTCCGTGTGTGAAGACTAGGACCGGGTGAAGGTCCGTGAAGACTTGGATCGAATGAAGACTCAAGTGGACGAGAGTGCTCGTTCGTGTAGCCATGTGGGCTTTGTGTAGATTGGTCCTAGCTAGGATTAGGACTCGACATTCCGTTTAGTGTCGTTAAACTTGGTGTAAGCTTTGGTGAAGACTTGGATCGGGTGAAGATTCAACTGGATGAGAGTGCTCGTTCGTGTAGCCACGTGGGCCTTTGTGTAGATTGGTTCTAGCTAGGATTAGGACTCGACATTCCGCTTAGTGTCGTTAAACTTGGTGTACGGTTTGTTCCGCCATAATGGAGCTTGTTGACTAGTGAAGTAACTATCGAGTGTGGTACTCGGGGAGTGGAGTAGGACAAAGAGGTGCTTCATGCCGAACCACTATATATCATCTTGTCCGGTTTGCGTTTTCTCTTCTCATCTCTTTACTTTCTATTCTTGCATTTATCTTTACATTTATACTTGCATTACATTTAGGTTTGTGTGGCTTGTTGTGTGTATGATTGTGATACAAACTAAGATAACTTAAAATATGGAAATACACACTAAATCACCTGTCTTAAACACGCCACTGTCGGCGGTCCTTAAATAGACAGACGGTCCCAAACATATAAGGGACCGTCCAGATATATAAGGGACCGTCCAAAGTGTCTGACTAAACTAGCTCTAATTTATCTTACTTGTTCTGTATATCTGTTGATGTAAGTAGGATATTAATTATACATACTTGTTATGAGTGACATAACCACTATTTATATTTAGTTACACTTGATCGGGAATTTGATACGAAACATTTTAGATTTTAAACAGGAATGTATTCACCCCCCCCCCCCTCTACGTTTCTAAAAAATACCCAGTCGCAATCCCATGACATCAAAAAATGCCCCAGCCGACATTTTTACTCCTAAATGCCCTGGGCGACTGGGCAACCGGTCAACACAACTTTTTTTTGACCAAAATACCTTGTATTTTAATTTTTTTGTACATACGTTTATACATTTTTTTTCCCCAAAAATAGCCCGTATGTCAGAATTGTTTTTCCCAAAATAGCCCGTTCCCAATCATTGTTTGGACATGTGTCGCACAAATGTTCAGTTGCCCATTTTGATAGTCGCCCAAGGGCTATTCTGGAGTGTTTTTGAAAATTGGGGCATTTTTTGATGTCATGGGGATGCCTCCGGGGCAAATTTAGAATTTTCCCAATAAAGAATTATGTTAGTAACGATGATATTGCATCCAAAGCAAGTATCGTCATCATTGTTCAATATGGATAGTATAAGATTTGGAAAGGTAATACTTAACTTAAACTTTTTATTTTTACTGACTTTGATTGAACAAATATTGATGTGCAATGTTCATTATCTTATGCAAAATTCACTTCATGTTTTATTTTATGTAATAGATAAGAACAATATGCAAAATTTCTAAAACATGAAGTGGATTTTGCATAAGATAATGAACATTGCACATCAATTGCACATCAACTTTTCATAAGATAATGAATAATGCACATAATTGCTCAACCAAAGTCACGAAAAATAAAAATGTTTCAAAGAAGTACTACCTCTCCAAATTTTATACCGACCATATTGAATAATGATACGATACTTGCTTTGGATGCGTTATCATCGTTACTAACATAATCATTTATCCGCCTCGCATACCATCCCCACAAAGTGCAGTTTAGTTCATTCAAATTGTATAAAGTACTAATATCAATTATGAGACATTTTTACAATATAAATGTAGAAAAAATGTCTTTTACGACATATTATAAATCTTGGAGCTGACTCTACAACTTTTGACCAGGCTTCCCGTTGATCTCCATTAATTCCAGATCACCACATCCTGTGAGAAAACCTATGTTGTCTGCAAAAAGTATCAACTATGTTTTGGTAACTAAAAACGATTAATGACATCTAATATATGTTGGAATAAATATGATTTAATATAAAGTAATAAAACTCACCAACACAACAATTATCAACAACATGATTTTTGAGTATCTTATCAAATGCAACAAACTGGAAACCATTATCGGGAACTTCAAAGTTGGGGAAATCCTTAACTACAGTATTTCGGTAAAAGCTTGTTTTGTGCGGATTTGTGTACTTAGATTTTCCCAGGTGAGCTACCCCGAAATTGGATAGATACAAAGCACTACCTTCAAAAAGCAGTTTCTTAGAAGCTAGATGGCAAGGATACAAGTTTTTCACCATACACATCAGCGCCACGTCAGCTTTCTCTCTCCTCTCACTCCCCTTCACTTCACTTCACCATTTACTCGTCAAGGCAAACACATCTTCACCTTAACTCTTTTTTTTTTTTTTTTAATAGTTATACAATTACCTTGGGCCCATTTACTTTTTTTTAATACTAATTTCGTCAGTGTTTACATCAACTTTATAAGAATCAACGGATACATTTTACCTTGGGCCCATTTTCTTTCTTTTTCAATTAGGTGATCCCTTCACCATTTCTTGTCTTGGAGACAGTGATTGCCGCGTGAGTTTTGGAAGTGTGCAAGGCTTCTAGCGCGTGAGGTGAGCATGGTTGGTGATCCCTTCACCACCTTGCCGAGCAGTCTTAGAAGCATTGATGAATTGAATTTTGACCGAACCATGTATTTTGTGACCCTGTTAAGAGATACAAAAATATACAACTAAATACAAATGAATGAAAATCTATCTATCTATATCTATATCTATATCTATATCTATATCTATATCTATATTCTAATATACAGCAGTTGAAAAAGACCCTCATTACCCCTTTAAAAAGTTAATGCTGAAATTCTAGAGTGTCTAAAATAGTCATTTTGCAATAATAATTTTAAGTTAACAATATTTTCGGTAGGCATTAAACAGGTATGACTTTATTTTGGATGACAATTGAAAATGTCAAATCTTTCAAGGGAAGAAGCAACATTTTCGGACCCTCTTCATAAAACAAAGAAAATCACCGGTAACATTGAGATCTATCATTCAAAAACCCGCCGTCACCATCCAAAAATCAACACAAATATGCATCTTCGATTCTTCAGTAGTTTATTCGTAGAAATAATATTTCCATTACAGCTCTGTCAATTATCAAAGGTAACATTGAAATTTATTCATGTTTGCGGTTTCATTTGATATTCGATTATATAGAATTTGATCATTTTTTTATTTTGAGTTTTTGTTTTGTCTCAGGCACCATTGTGTTCAATTCCTATAATTTATTAACAATCAGGTATCTATTATTATATCTAAAGATTCAATGGCTTAATTTATTGTGGAAGAGTGATTGTGCACAAAGGTATGTACGGTACAACATGCTTAAAGCAACACCTTAAACTCTAAAATAATTGTGCACAAAAGAATGTATTCAAGCCAATTACGGGGAACACAAAAGGTTGCATATTTACCACTCAACATTAAAATAAGAAAACAAAAAGATTAGTCTATTTATTGTGTAACTCTTTCGACTTCTTCTATGAATTATAAATAGCACAATTCAACAGGCTCACAACCCATTCTTCCATCGCCACAGCTACCGAACTGCTGTCAACATCAACTGTTTCCGCCGCCAACACCACCGAATTTTAATTTAGAGGTGGTGTTTCGAGCTTGGGTGGTTTCGTTGTTGTTTTGGTGGTTCATCCTCCTTTACAGATATAACATCTCATCACAAACCCATTTCAAAACCAAGATTCGAACTAAATTGAAAATAAACAAGAAACAAATTATCTCAGTTTTGTTCACCTAAAGGATTTTCGTCCCATTTTCTAACCTATACTTTGACTCGAACTAAACTGAAAAAAGAAAAAAAAATGCATTCACAGCCGGTCAAAAACAAAACCATAAACACGACCAATCCTACATCTAAACACAACCATAAACCCTCACATCACTCAGAAATAAAAGGATATCATCTTTGTCAAAAGAATAATGTATACTCGCAACTACATATGGAAAAGGGTATCATCAATGGTAACTATATTATTCGTACGACTAAGTACTAAAAGTACTTCAATAGTTGTTCTTTATATGAATACCTTATATGAATACACCAATGTTTTTTTTTTTTTTTTTTCTTTTTTTTTTTTTCCTGCTGCTATTAAAAGTTTCTTTTTCATTACTAACATAGCAGAAGATGGTTTAACATCTTATGACACAATCCAGGTTAAGTATCCAATAAGGGCCATCAACAAAAACCTTCACCTAACCGAGACATCATCGATATTTATCGAAGCTTATCTTCTATATATCCGAAAAATTAAAGGAAAAGATCAAAACATAATCTTACTATATTATAAAACATTAAGGCCTACTAATAATAGAAACTCTTAAAATTAAGTAATCCAAGTTATAAAGCTAAAAGTACAAGTAATTAAAACACATTTTCTAACATTTACAAGTTCTTAAGCTCAAAGTACAACTAATTAAAATTGAAATACTAACATTAAATACAATAAATAAATCATTATGTACATTAAATACAATTAATTAACTTGTCAATAAATACAATTAATACAGTTATTAAAACACCCCTTACATAAGAAATACAAGCTATCAAGCATATTGTACAACGAACTTAAACACAATTCCTGCATTAAATGTCACTAATACAAATAATAAGGCACATTATACAAATATTCAAGCCCGAACGGGCAACAGGCCAAATGGGCTCGAGCCCGAACGGGCACGGGCCAAACGGGCTCGAGCCCTAACGGACACGAGCAAAACGGGCTCGAGCTCGAACGGGCACGAGCAAAACGAAATTCTTGATATCCGTAAATTTTATTTCACGGGAAAATTTTATTTTAGGGTACCCGCCGCCGCAACGCGCGGGAACCATGCTAGTAATAATGAATGGTTGATAGCAATTGATGCAGGGGATGTAGTGAAGAAAATGTGGTTTATATCGTTGACGTGGTCGAGGGTCAGGCAGCAGAATGGGCATTGTTAAGGCGCCATCTATTCGAGGATCTGTTTGGAGTACAAATATGTGATCATTTGGTAGTTTTAGGTTTCTTATTTGATGTTTAGTTACATTTTTTTTGCTGTGATAACGAGGAAAACTATGAACCGCACAACCAATGTAATCTATAACGAAGTGCTTCATAGGCTTTGATTATTTTTACGTTTTTAACTATGTGGTATGTTATGAATAATTGACCTTTTTTTGCGATGCAAATGATTTGATTTTGGGTTCCTGTATTCAACGGCACGTTTGCTCGGTACATATCATCACACACATTGTTATAAATTGACGATTTCTTTGTTACATAGTTTATATTCTTATCAAAAAATATAATGAAACGAACCCGCCCAAAAGGCTGGTCTTTGCAACGACACAAGGTTGCAGGTATTACGGATGGGAACTATTAATATAGAGGCACAAATCATTTCAAGTGGAAAGGTTGGGACAGTTTGTGCTATACCACGGATGATCATAAGTCCGTTAGATGCTAAAATTCCCTTAGAAAGGTTGGGACAGTTTGTGATATACCACGGATGATCATAAGTCCGTCAGATGCTAAAATGCCCTTCAAGTTAAATAGGAGACAATTCCCTGTTTCTGTTTGTTTCGCTATGACCATAAACAAAAGCCAAGGCCAGACGTTGTCTCAGGTTGGTTTATTGCTACAATGGCCTGTTTTTTCGCACGGTCAGTTATATGTAGCTGTTTCGAGAGTTAAAAGCAAGCGAGGTCTTAAAGTACTTTGTTGTGATAGAGATGACAACTACACCGATGAAACGCCTAACGTTGTCTACAAAGAAGGGCTGCATCGTCTCTAAACATATTACTTTTTTATTTTATCTGTATTTTGACACTTTTTTATTTAGTCGTATTTTAGTATACGTATTTTTGGCCTCTTATGTATTTTTTATATTTTTTTAATTAAATGTGTATTCGTACGGTATTTTGATGTTTTATTTTATTAATATACTATTAATTGAAATAAACTGATAGAGCTATCCCGCCCATCGGGCGGGTCCTGAAGCTAGTAGTTTTAACCTCCCTTTCATTCGGTTTAATCATAAACAAAACAATAACACATGTAGGAACCTACCGAGAACCTCGAAAGGATCTTGAAGCAATAAAAGTTCTTTATTGATTCGGACTATGCTGCAAATGACAAGCAAGGTAAAGGTACGGTTGTGAGTTAGTGTTTGTGATGTCCGATTCATCGAGTGCCTTGGATGATGATGGATAATGAGATGAGATGACTTTTTGAGTTGTGATTAGATGTTGATTAGATCGGTTTGGTGGATGAACTTAGATGAGAGAGATGAAGAGGTGAGAGGATAAGTTGTAGGCGGATGAAAAGGTTAAGATGATAAAGAGGTTAAGATGATAAAATGACCACATTGTAGAATGGTTGCGTAACTGATCATGGGCCGAGATATGGGGAGATAAATTTGTACGTGATTAGTGACCCATTCAATATTGACTCATTCTAAAGTTTGAAACAGCTACTGCTTCGTGTTTATTTTCTTCTTTTTGTTAATTTCATCATTAATGGATATTTATTAGTTTCCATTAATCACATTAAATATGCAAAATGATACTTTATTTTCTTTGTGAAAAAACGAATCTTTCAATGACTTAAAGGTTATTTCTTAATTTAATTTCCTACTAACCTCACTAACTAACAAGATATGTTATTTTTTAGTTTATCTACTTATGTTTGTATTTCGGTTGTGGCCTTGCAGGTTATAGAACATTTGACTTCATGTGATTTTAATCATCATGGGCATGAGAGGCGGTCATCTTTTGTATCACTTGAAGAAACTCAAGGTACCCTTATAATAAATGGTGATTTAAAAGATGCGTTGGGGTGTTACAAAAAATTTCAATGCATAATATCATAAAATAGTTGTCAGGTTTTCGACTGAAGTTATTGTGAGATTAAATTAACTTTAAAGAACTTTGACCAAATTTGTACTTCGCTAAAGTAATTCATTTTACTTCCTATTTGAATAAATTTTGTCGGAGTGTTATACTTTACCTTTACTTTATATACAATAGCAAATGCAACCCAAATTGATATCCATTGTTTTCATAAGTCATTATCAGACGACTATTTAGAAGCTTATATTTACAATACATAACCGGTGTATGCACATAAGCAAGTCTGACGAATATGTCTACCACTATTTGTTGAAGATAATCCGTCTATATCAAATTTAAAAATCCAAATAAATTTAGGACATCCTATAAGAACCACAAACATGTTACATGAAGTTACGATTATACCATTTGAGTAAAGGTAAAGTATAACACTCCGACAAAATTTATTCAAATAGGAAGTAAAATGAATTACTTTAGCTATATCCAAACACTCTTTCAACACTACAATGCTATATCCACATAAAGTTATCAACAAAGACATATCAACAATTATCAACAATTATTAAGTATATTTGGTCCGTTATTCCCCTTATCCAAACACTCTTTCAACACTACAATGCTATATCCACACCCAAACACCCACTCTCTTCAACATCCCTTATTTTTTCACATAGAATTATTGTTTTTTTTTATTTTCATAAAAATCCATTATCTTTTATTACCATAATCAACAACAAATTCATCTTCAAAATCATGATCAACAACATCCAAAATCATCATCATTAACATCAACAAAACCCCGTAAAGCTAACCACCAAATTCGGAATGAATTTTCAATAACATATAGGGCTATGTTTAATTGATGATTATTGTAGTAGATTGACATAATTCAAATTAAAAATGGAGTTTGGTTTAGCAAGTATCAAACTTTCACCTATCTTAGATTCGTTTGAGTTATCATCATCGATTTATAGAATCAAATAACTTCCTTTTAAACAATGTTACTTATATTTATTTTAAATATCATAAAGACAAAAACAAACAAACCATTAAAAATTCTTAATACCAAAAGTAAAGTAATTAGTATATAGTGTAAACCAAATGAATATCAGCCATTAAGTTACGAACACTTAGACACAATTGGTGCAACGCACGGGCTTGACAATGCCTCGTTAATTTAAATTGATTCAAGGTTTCTTTTATGTCTAAGTTTTTTTTTAGTATTTTACAATCAAAATTTGATAATTAATAAATTTATTATAGATAACGAAGATTTTTCGAATGCGTAGTTTTTAATTCATCTTCCTCAATTCGACCAGGTAAGTGATCACTTGACTATGTTTAATTTATTTTTGCTTATAATTTTGGTGATTTCTTGCAGGTCCCATCACCAAAGTGTAGTTGAATTTCAATGGTAATTCTCTCATCTCTCTAATCATTGTTCTCAATTTCAAATTTTTTTCTTAGGGCTTTTTGTTGTTATGATTTTGTATTATTACAATCGAATTTTGTTTAATAAATTTGATATTAGTTAGTTTTTTTTAAATATGGTTAGATGTAGATTTTGATACTTTTGAGTTCTGATTCACTTTTACTTGAGTAAAGATTTTGATACTTTTGAGTTCATATCCATAGGCTGAGATTCTTAACATTAGCAGAGATATACGTATCGCCTTTTTCATTGGAATATGAGAAAATACCACCACCAGTCTGCATATTACTGCTATCTCATTGGTGAAAAGAAAAGTGCTGCTGTTATCCATGCTATAGTTGAAATTCAAAATTGAAATGCTCCTGTAAGTTTCAATATCTGAAAATAATTATTTGAACATCTCTACTGTTTTGCTTTCTACTTCCTTTGAACTGAACAAGTATCGTGTTAAAGGTTTTGTATTGTGTCTTCGATTTGCGAAGGTAATTCGACATAAAATAGATTGGAGATCGATATTCATGCTGTTATATGGTTGCAAGTTGTGTATTTTAGTGATAGATCCTACAACAAGGTATACGACACTTCTTCTTCCTAACCCTACCCTATTATTTACTAATATGATTTTGCTTCTTATTTCACGTCTTTTGATAGATCCTACAACAAGGTATATGACACTTTTTTGCTCTTAGTTTTGTTACTCTATAGTTTATATTTTTAATTGATTTGTTTTGCATCCGTTTTGATGTTGTTTCGGAGCATGTTGTTTGCTGAATCTTTAATACTTGGTCCTTTTTTTATATTTATTTTATATTTATTATTATTATTTTATTTTTATTTTGGGTGAACAACAATATGTGGTCCACTTAATGTATATGAGTGATGATGGAGTGCATGAAAGATGGCTCATAAAATGTTTGAATGACACGTTCAATTGTTCTATTGTTTCTTTCTTTATACTGCATTTGGCCAAATCACTAAGTTTTTATTTATTTGCCCGCAGGAGGTTGCTTAATTTGAGGTGCAAAAAAAGTGTCTAGATCATAAAGAAGTCTATTGGCAACAAACTAAGGTATGTCAAATGAAAGTGACTTTGACAACCCTTAGGGTTGCAAATTCTTTCAATTAATGGACAACCTATTGCTATTTTATTCCTCTTATTCGTATGATGTGGAACATGATATACTAGGTACACGTGACACACGAGTGCTATTTCGACTTATTTTAACTGTGCAATTTCACAAGGCATATTAGAAGGTTGGATAACGATTAAATTAAGTTCACATATGGCTATTTTAATTAATGGGCTTCATGTTTCTGCTTGCCTCAACTTAACGAGGTAAGTACCATTTTTTTTTCAATTATATGTATCATAAGTCAAGTTAGGTGCATCTAAGGTGCGTGTGTGATATCAAGTTTTCATGTCACGTAATTCTATCAAGTCCTTGCAGTTTTTTCGACACTTTAGAAATTAACAGTTGTTTCAAATGTTGATCATGGTACTAAATTAACATTGTATCTGTAGTATTCATTGTTTTTATATGGTGTGGTTGGAAAGAAAAAGCAATATGGTTTGATGCCCTCGATTTACAAAAAAATTGCTCTTTTTATTGGTTGCATTTATGAATTAAGGCCATTAAATTACTACATACTGCTTCTTATGTAAAGGTATTTTTTTTATCTTAAACAAAGGGGTGTTTGGCTAAGCTTATCTGAGGAGTGTAATAGGTTATTGTATATTGTATATTATTAGAAGCTATTGAGCTCCTTAAAATGTTTAGGAGAGCTTATTTTAAATGGATTATGTGTTTTTTGTTTCTACAATAAGCTAATAGTGGTAATCCCTTCTCATGGAGCTTCTTTAGGATGCATAGTACATTAAGCTTAAGCTTGCCTTTTCTTCAACTTATACTGTTCAGTGAGGACCCATACTTGAACTCGGGTTTGAGTAAGATTTTGTTGGTTTTCACGGGTTCTGAATAACTTTTTATGTGGCAGGTATTTTATGGTGTTTGAGGGTGGTTCTTGCGCCGGGTGAGGGAGATTGGTTTAGTTTAAAGAGATAAGAACACTTATGAACAAGGCAACATAGGTATGTCGTTAACTTGTGCATTATATTATTATTATGTGTCCATTATGGCATTATCAAATTAGTTATTTTGACAAAGTGCTATTAAAATACTAAAAAAACACCACAAATCTCATGGTCCTTTCGAGATATAATCATACATTATTGGTTTTAGTTCTACCTTTTGTTGTTATTACTGCAGTATCTGTATACAATCCTTTTAAAACAAAAATGTTGCAAAATATTGTAATTGTCGTGGAGTTAAATACTTTGTTTCGTTTAACTATGATGCTATTTTGTCCGTTGACATGTTTCATGCTACATATTAGAGTTATAAAACTTGACTTTTGAGCTCATGTTTTGCAACTATCTAAATGGCCATGTACTAGATGAAGTGATCTACATAAACACCCTTCTATGGATCAGAACAATATCATATACAAGTTACAGATTACTATTTAACATTAGAAACAAGCTAGGAAAACCTCTTATTTAAGGGAGGTGAACATGCTGCATCATGTAAATTTTCAATTTGTTGCAGTGTCTGTGTTGTAGGTTTTACGTGTATCCAAAATTTAGGTAACATGGAATAATCTTCTGATCACTGCAGATAACATGAAGTAATTTTTAGTTGCAGTTATTTAGAGAATTTGACAGCATACTGTTTTAAAACTAAATTTAATTTCACTTTTCCAGAGTGTTGGCACTTGACAACAAGGTCATATTGTGTTAGTGGAAGATCAAAGAACACTCGCCAGGGTATTGCGATGAAAAGCTAGCGGTGATAGAAGAATTCGATAAACAGGGCATAGCATTTGATTGTGTTCAGAGGTATCATGACCATAAAAAATGGTGTTATCATGGAAAATGGGGCACACCATGGTGCTTTTGTTTAAGGAGCTGTTTGAGTTGAAGGTCATGGATATTACACAACAAATTTGTGAAGGATTTGTGGAAGTAATTGTCTAGACTACTAGATACTTTTTATCGATAAAGTGAGAGGGTTTGCTGCATATATATGGGCGGGGTGATAAATTATGATTCTTTGGTGGCACACATACACAAACAAGATTACTGAAGGTCTGAAGCACATTGTGCTCTTTTAGTGACAAGGTTCTTCAATAAAGGGGTGTTTGGCTAAGCTTATTGGAAGAGTGTAACAACCTTGCCGTATCTTAAAGGAGTCTTTGGCTAATATATGTAAATGAATTTTTTATCTTAAAGAAAGGAGTGTTTGGCTAAACATATTGGAGTGTAATAGCTTATTGTATATCGCCACTTATCGCCAACTCTTATGTAAGAAGGCATGTTTTCTAAGACTTTATAATTATTTTTTATAAAAAATCACGTACTTAGTGGAGTTCAATTTTTGACGTAAAATAAAAAATTTGTGGAAAATCATGTTTAGTTCAATTTTGACTAAAAGCATCATTTGTGTTTTTTTATATATGCAGGGGTGAGAAAATTTTAAGATGTCTCATGGATGGCAAAGAAAGAACAAGCATGAACATGTATTGCTAATGTCTCAAACATTAATAAAAAACCTTCGTTAACTTAGAATATTGAGAAAATGTGCCAACAATTTTAACAATGTTGGAAATACTTCGGATGGTAAATCAAGTCCACTATTTTTATATCTAATATTGTAGTAGTAGGGTGAATTATCTTCTTAAAACTGGTTGTGTAGATTGAAAATTGACAAACTAAATTCGTAGGTGTTCAATTGGTGTTGCAAGGCGACTGGCACTACTTCTACAACAAATTTTCCCATGTTATTTAAATTGATGATTCTAAGTAATTACAAAAAACAAAAGAAAGGATACAAAAGAATTACAAATATACTGTTCATCATGTAAATGGAAAGTTATTACGTAAATTTTTTCTCTAATACTTGAATTGTTTGTGTAACAAAGTGGTAAGTTTATTAGGTATTGTTTGTGTAACACAGTTGAATTTCTCTGGTATTCTCTTTGACGTGTTATCAGTCACCACATACTTTTATGATAACTTAATTATGTCATGTTCAAGTGTTTTTCAGACTTATGCTCCTCTATCTTTGACCGAATGACTTCCTACTAATTTAGCGCGTGTTTAACCTGTTGTCAAATGGTTAAATTACCATGTCTTTGAATGCACTCAATTACTGAATAGCCTAAATTTGGCCTTGCGGGATGAGAATCCACCAATACCAGATAGCTTATCACCTCAAGTTACAGATTTTCTGCTTGGGTGTTTTATAAAGGTAATGTGTAATATACAGTTAGAAAACTGTTCTATATTATACAATAACGATTCAATTTCTCATTTAACTTTCTTATATTGTACCACTTTAGCCCGTTTCATTTAACAAGCGTTTGGTGAAAGTTAGCTATTTTAGACATAAAATGGAGCAAAATGGATCAAGTTGGAAAAGTCTACTGAACTGAAGGAAGATACGCCGTATCATTCTAGATAGATACGCCGTACGACTATACTTAGATGAAATCGAACACCATTGCCTGATTTTGAAGAATGCGCCGCATGTATTTATCTCATGCGCCACATATGAAACCTTGATCAACGAAGAAGATCTGACTTATCTACTCCAGATACGCCGTATGACATTCCTAACATACGGCGCATCAATCTCAAGACTTCACCAAAGATTATCCAAGACACAGAAGGACATGCGCCGCATGAAGATTGAAGTTACGCCGTATCTGAAGACGGTGTACGAATATTCCAGAATATAATAATCTTGGACCCCACGCGAAGTTATCTAGATACGCCGCATCAACTTAGTTGATGCGCCGCATCGACCCTCAGACAGAAGACTATAAATACCCCATTAGACAGCCGAAATTGTGTGCAACATAAACCGTAAGGAGAAGAATACAGACGATTTGGCAACACAAGACACCACCCAAACGAAGATTTCAGAGCAGTAAGAAGGTATTTCAAACTGTTAATTTGTTGTAGATCTACGAGATTGTTGGTACTACAATCGAGACTTGATGAATTTGAATTAAGTTGTTGCTATAAGTGACTTACTGCGTGATTTTGATGTTTAAAAAGATTGCTAAAATAGAATGATTTTAGTCACTCGACAAGGTATAAGAGAAATATATATTTGAAGGTTGTGATGGATAAATGTTTTTTGGATACTCCGAGAGTATATGCTACATTTTACATTGTTTAATTGTAAGCACTTATACAATACATAATGTTCGACCATGTAGCAAACATGTCAAGAGTATGTTACAATTTTTTATAAAAAGCCATGAAATGTTATTTGTGTTTGTTGTTACATATTTTATTTATTTTGTTGTTACCTTATTTTTTTTCTTTTTTCTACAAGAAATGTTTTCAAACTTAATTAGCAAAAAACATTAGATGAATATTGTTTATAGATTTATTTTTATTTTTATGTAGCATAAATATTTTCTACTCATACGTCTAACTAACGTATCATTTATTCACATAATATCAAAAATCGTTCTCTTCTATAAACATATTTCTTTCCATAACATATTAAAAACTACTATTCTACGGTTCTCCATTTAATCCCGTGAATTTCACGGGTTAATAACCTAGTTAATTGATAAAAACTACATTTGTAGGGTATAACAAACATACCTATTTGTCCATCAGAATGAACTCTAAATTCTCTATCCCAAATGGCTTCCTAAACACATTTTGTTTCCATAGCCTGTCAATCTTAACACAAATGTTTTGTGTTTCCTTCCTCGCAGTCAAGTCCTTAACCAAAAGAATATTATTGGGCTAGTCACTATACGACTTTGTGCAATTGATTGGAAATGAGAATGTGGTGAATGACAAAATAGAATGTAAATGATGCGTGTATTTATACATGGTTGATGGTTCATTCAAAATGTGTTAACCTTTAGGGGTTCACATACATTAAAAGGATTTTTTTAGTTAATCCAGTGAGAGTGACAGTTTAAAATTTTGAATATTTGTTTTCAAAAACTTTTAAAAACAACATAGCAAATAGAAAATCAGATTAGTGAATTATATCACTCATCAAAACGATTTATCGGAGGCTAATTTTTTTTGTTCTTATCTTAAAAAAATGATTTTTTCTTATCACAACTGAAAACTTGTTACAAACGATAAAGATACAAAGATAAATATACTTAGGGTGCGTTTAGTTAAGGGAAAACACCCTTGTTTTCCACAAAATGTTTTGTAAAAAACAAGGAAAACATAGATCACGTTCAAATTAGCATTTTCTAACAAAATGTTTTACAAAACACAAAATTTCTATTTCCAACTGAAATAAAAAAAAACCACAAAACATTTTTTTTTTTCTTCCTCATTTTCCTATTTCTTATTTCTACTCTGTTTCCCTTAAAACAACGTAATCAGACACTCAGCCTAACGCCAAACACCACCCTCCCACAGCCCACATCAGCATCACCACCCTCGCCGGCGTCGCTCCAGCCGTTTTTTACGTTTTCGTCCGATTCTTACGTTTTCGTCCGATTCTTTACTTTTTCGTCTGTTTTTTTACGTTTTCGTCTGAATTTTTAAGTTTTCGTCCGATTCTTTACGTTTTCGTCCGATTCTTTACGTTTTCGTCCGAATTTTTACGTTTTTGTCCGATTCTTTACGTTTTCGTCTGTTTTTTTTATGTTTTCGTCTGAATTTTTATGTTTTCGTCCGATTCTTGACGTTTTCGTCCGATTCTTTACGTTTTCGTCCGATTCTTTACGTTTTCATCTGTTTTTTTACGTTTTCGTCCGACTTTTTACGTTTTCGTCCAATTCTTTACGTTTTCGCCCGATCTTTACGTTTTTGTCTGATTCTTTACGTTTTCGTCTGTTTTTTTACGTTTTCGACTGATTCTTTACGTTTTCGTCTGATTCTTTACGTTTTCGTTTGTTTTTTTACGTTTTCTTCGGAATTTTTAGGTTTTCGTCTGATTTTTTACGTTTTCGTCCGACTATTTACGTTTTCGTCCGATTCTTTACGTTTTTGTCCGATTCTTTACGTTTTCGTTTGTTTTTTTATGTTTTCGTCCGATTCTTTACGTTTTTGTCTGTTTTTTTAGCTTTTCTTCTGAATTTTTACGTTTTCGTCTGATTTTTTAGGTTTTAGTCCGTCTCCTTACGTTTTCGTCCATTTGTTTACGTTTTAGTCTATTTCCTTACCTTGTCGTCCGCTTCTGTCTTTTTTTACATTTTCGTCTGTTGTTATACGTTTTCCGCCATTTTATTATGTTTTCATCCTTCTTGTATGTTTTTTACGTTTTCGCCTTTTTTTACATTTTTTTAAGTTTCGTCTGACGAAAACGTAAAAAAATAGAAGAAAACGTAAAAAGGTGAACGAAAATGTAAAAAATGGACGAAAACGTAAAAAAATAGATGAAAACATTATAATTTAGAAAACGTAGAAAAACACGAAGAAAACGTAAAAGAAATGGACTAAAACGTAAAAAAAAAACATAAAAAAGAGGACGAAAACATAAAAACAGGCGAAAACTTAAAAAAATGGACGAAAACGTAAAAAAAAACAATAAAATGTAAAAAAACAAAACGTAAAATTATGAAAACCTTAAAAAATAGGACTAAAACTAAAAAAACGGACAAAACGTAAAAATAATCGGACGAAAGCGTAAAAAATTCAGATCAAAACATAAAAAACAGACGAAAACGTAAAGTATCGGACGAAAACATAAAGAATCGGATGAAAACCTAAAGAATCGGACGAACGTAAAGAATCGGACGAAAACATAAAGAATCGGACGAATACGTAAAAAAAGGACGAAAACGTAAAAAAAACCTACGAAAACGTAAAAATGGACGAAAACTTAAAAAACATTCAAAAACGTAAAAATTCGGACGAAAACGTAAAAATTCGGATGAAAACGTAAAAATTCGGACGAAAACGTAAAAAATTCGGACAAAAACGTAAAGAATCGGATGAGAATGTAAAGAATCGGACGAAAACGTAAATCGGACGAAAACGCAAAATTCGGACGAAAACGTAAAAATCGGACGAAACGTAAAGAATCGACGAAAAAGTAAAAAATTGTACGAAAACGTAAAAAAACGGGACGAAAACGTAAAAAATCAGTCGAAAACGTAAAAAAAACGGATGAAAACATAAAAAAAAACCTATGAAAACGTAAAAAGGGATGAAAACGTTAAAAAAAACAAACGAAAACGAAATAAAACAGACGAAAACGTAAAAAAGTGGACAAAAACGTAAAAAACAGTTGAAAAAAAACAAAAAAAAATGTTTTTTAGTTATTTTACGTTTTCGAATTATAGTCGCTTGAAGATTTTTTCCTATTATTTGATGTTATATTTTATTTTTTTAATTCTTTATTTTTTGTATTATATTTTTTTAGTTATTTTATATTTTAGTTGGTTATTTTATAATATTTGTTTTTGTGTTTTGAAGATATTTTTTATAATATTACAATGGTGAATAAAGAATTGAGATATAAAATAACAACACTTAAACATGTTTTCTAGTTTTGGAAAATGGAAAACACAAACACATGTTTCTCAAACTAAACGCGTTTTCTAAATTTTCCATTGTTTTGTGGAAATAAAACTCCACTCCCTTTTCCTACAAAACAAGAAATAGGAAAAGAAAGAAAATGTTTTTCAACTAAACGCCACCGGGTGCGTTTAGTTAAGGAAAAACACCCTTGTTTTCCACAAAACGTTTTGTAGAAAACAAAAAAAACAGAGATCGCGTTCAAATTATTGTTTTCCAATAAAATTCTCTAAAAAACACAAAATTCCTATTTCCAACTTTAATACACAAAACTACAAAACTTTTTTTTTTTTGTTTTCACCTATTTTCCTTTAAAATACCCCCAAATCGATTTCGTCGATTTTTATCCGTTTTTATACGTTTTTGTTCGTTTCCATCCGATTCTTTATGTTTTCATCCAATTTTTTACGTTTTCTTCTGTCTTTTTACGTTTTCGTCCGTTCTTTTACGTTCTCGTCTGTTTTTTTACGTTCCATCCGATTTTTTAAGTTTTTGTCTTTTTTTTTACGTTTTCATCCGATTTTTTACGTTTTCGTCCGATTCTTTACGTTTTCGTCCGATTCTTTATGTTTTTGTCCGATTCTTTACGTTTTCGTCCCATTCTTTACGTTTTCATCCGATTCTTTACTTTTTTCGTATGTTTTTTTACGTTTTCGTCTGAATTTTTACGTTTCCATCCGATTTTTTACGTTTTCGTCCAATTCTTTAGTTTTCGTCTGATTCTTTACGTTTTCGTCTGATTTTTTTACGTTTTCGTCTGTTTTTTTATGTTTTCGTCTGAATTTTTACGTTTTCGTCCGATTCTTTATGTTTTCGTCTGATTCTTCACGTTTTCGTCCGATTCTTTACGTTTTCATCTGATTCTTTAAGTTTTTGTCCGATTTTTACGTTTTCGTCTATTTTTTTACGTTTTCGTCTGAATTTTTATGTTTTCGTCTTTTTTATGTTTTCGTCCATTTTTTTACGTTTTCGTCCATTTTTTTACGTTTTATTCCGTCTCCTTCCGTTTTCGTCCATTTTTTTTACGTTTTAGTCTATTTGCTTTCGTTGTCGTCCGTTTTCTCCCCTTTTTTTACCTTTTCATCTGTTTTTTACATTTTCGTCTGTTGTTATACGTTTTCGTTCATTTTATTATGCTTTCATCCTTCATTTATGTTTTTTTACGTTTTCGTCTTTTTTTTGCATTTTTTTAGGTTTCGTCTAACGAAAACGTAAAAAACAGATGAAAACGTAAAAAAACAGACGAAATCGTTAAAAATGGTCGAAAACGTAAAAAAATGGATGAAAAAACTGTAATCAAGAAAACGTAAAAAAAGGATGAAAAAACTATAATCTAGAAAACGTAAAAAAAAAGGTTTAAAAAATGGACGAAAACGTAAAAAAACATAAAAGAGAGGAAGAAAACATAATAAAACAGGCAAAAAATAAAAAATTGATGAATCTAAAAAACGAAATAAAAAAATGAAAAAAGTAAAACATACGAAAACGTAAAAAATCAGATGAAAACGTAAAAAATCGGATGAAAACGTAAAGAATCGGACGAAAACGTAAAAAATAGATGAAAACGTAAAAAAAATGGACAAAAACGTAAAAAAAACCGACGAAAATGTAAAAACGGACGAAAACGTAAAAAAACTGACGAAAACATAATAAAACGGACGAAAAAGTAAAAAAGCGGACGAAAACGTAAAAAACAGACGAAAAGGTAAAAAAAAACATTATTTAGTTATTTTACGTTCTCGAATTATTGTCGCTTGAAGATTTTTTCATGTTATATGATGTTATATTTTACTTTTTTAATTCTTTATTTTCTCGTATTTGATTTTTTTAGTTATTATATAATTTAGTTTGTTAGTTTATAATATTTGTTTTTGTGTTTTGAAGATGTTTTTATAATATTACAAAGGTGAATAGAGAATTGAGATAGAAAACAACAACTCTTAAACATATTTTCTAGTTTTGCAAAATGAAAAACACAAACACATGTTTCTTAAACTAAACGCGTTTTCTAAATTTTCCATTGTTTTGTGGAAATAAAACTCCCCTCCGTTTTTCTACAAAACAAGAAATATGAAATGAAAGAAAATGTTTTCCAACTAAACACCACCTATGTTTTGAATTGAGAAAACAATATCCATTCTATCAATAAAATCCGGAAGAATCGAAGTAGCAAATATTTTGTATATGATAATGACGAGTTAGGGTTTGTGAATGATATTTGTTTTGCGATTGTTAATGGATCAGTAGTAATTGTGTAGCGAGCTAAGTGAAAAGGCTTGGGTTACAACTAATGAAGAATGGGTTGAATATCTACAGGCTTATATGAGAAGTTTTTATAAAAGGTATTATTTCCTTAATTAGTGATTTAAATATAGTCAGTATGTAAAATGATCAACTTAGACACTCTAAATTTCAGTATTTCTTTTTATACATATGAAATGCTTAAACAACACTCAATGGGTTGTTGTTAGCAAATCTTTTCTTTTTAACGGGGACATAATTGTCTATTTCAAGTGTTGTTATATTGACTAATGCAAATTAGGGCGTGTTTCTTCATTAGCAGCTTAACCAAAACATAAACACATATATACTTAGTTATACTTAGTTCATGTATTCATGAACTGTAAAAAGACTAATGTATGTGTATATAACACATTATGTTAGGTTGAAAACAAATAACCTAAACCCGACCAGAATTGTCACCCTTAATTAACAATTAAAAATATATTTTTCGTGTGATCATACCTAACTAGTGATATCGTGAATCGTTAACCGTTATCTTTGCGAAAAATGGTCGATCATGTCACTTTTGAGTCGATTGTTGAATGTGGATAATCTCACTTTTGAGATGGTTGTGGTGGCTTTCGACTGCCACAACATTCCCCATCACTAATTTTTTCCAGGAATCATGACCATTTTTGACTTTCCTCCCGTAACCAAAAAAAAAAAAGTCTTCATTGCCCAAAAGATTGCTACATCATATACAATTAGAGAAAGAAAACAAGTTCAACAAGAATAAATGTGATTTTTAAAACGTGAAAGCCAAATCATTAAAGTCCAATAGAATGTTTTGATACGCCGCAACTAATATACGTAGCAACCAATCAATAAAAATCGATGCTAGTCCACAAATTTAAAGCTTCAATTATATCTTTGGTAAGATCTTTGCATCAAGATATATAAGTAAAGCCTGGGTTTTGCTAACAACAACCCAATTGGTGTTGTTTAAGCTTACCTTAATTAATAATGTTTCCAAATATTAACTCATTTGATATTAATACTTACCTTATTAAATTCACTTACTCATGTATTTATAGAAATTATGAGTTTATATTTAGAAATAATGTTATTTAAGGTAAGCTTAAACAACAACACCCATTGGGTTGTTGTTAGCAAAATATTCAAATAAGCTATAAATGATGTTTGCTAATCTTCAAGAATTGGCACATTTATATAGGCACACTCAACCTTACAACACAACACACGCAAGCAGAGTGTCTATAAATCTGTGATCATAGAATCTAAGTTGAACCACGATACTCTTCGTGCTAAATCACACTTGCGTTGCTTTGATAATATCATTGAAAAGTAGAATCCAATAAAAAAGATTTAAATATAAGTTTTGTTAAATAAAGAGTAGCAAATAATGACGATGATCGTGGTTCAGCTTACTTTCTACGAGCATATGAATTGTGTTTACGTGCACTGTGTCGTAATGCGGAGCCTAGTTTTATGAAGTACTTCTTGAAGATATGTGAGTTTCATTTATTGCTTGCTTATTTGATTATGTCAGTCTATAAATTTGTAGGCTCATATTTACCTCTTGGTGCAAAAAGAAATTTAGCAAAGATATGGATGAAGCTTTGAAGTTGTGGCTAGCACTGATTTTTCTAAATTGTCTGCTAAGCATATATAGTTGCAGATTATGCTACTACTACTAAAGTTTTATGGTTTGTCTTTGACAATTTAGTAACGGTATTTATTCTTGTTGAACCTAGCTTTTTTTTTCTTTTTTTTTTTTCCTTCGTGTTTTAGCAATACTTTTTATAACAATTTTCTTTTTGTTACAAGAGAGGCGGAAACAATGGTTATCTAAAAAAAAAAGAGAGAAAAAACAATGAAAATGGTCATGAGCTCTTGGAAAAAGTTAAATCTATTTGTACATGATAACGTATTGAGTGCTACTTTATCTTTTAAATAATTATCGTAATATGTGATATAATAAGTAAATTACGGAGATTTGATAATGTATTAAAAGCTGCTTTATCTTTTAAATAATTATCATTAATTGTATATAGTTCATAGAGATGATATATTGAAAATAGTTTATATGCCATGTACGAGAATAAAACTTATTTTTTCCAAACAATATACAATGCTTGTGCTCTTTGTCATTGGAGTTTTGTTCCTCAACCCTACATTTGCATGTGCTGATTCAACTTATTCTTCTTTAAAAAAGTGTTGGGGCATGCCTAAATGGCATATGTTCGTAACGAATGACATGCCGGATGAATTTAAAATGAGTGTCCATCTAAAATATGACGAGTACCCCCGTTGTGACAATTGTCCCATGCCCCCTGGACGTGTATTTGATTGGCACTATTGTCAAGATTGGGATTGGTGGTATGGCGACTTCACTTGGGGTTCAAGGAAGACTACTATAATGTTGTGGAGCAAGGACATATATAGAAAGTGCTTCAAATTTAAGTTTCTATTTGGTACAGTACATTGTTATTGGTCAGTTAGACCAGAAGGATTTTATGTATCTAAGCATAACTCTTCATTTCCTGGACCGGATTGGCATTTCGAAAGTCCTTGGCCGGAGTCAAGTATTATGTAAACATATTAATTAGAGTTTATGTTTGCAAGCAATATATCAAATAAACATATAAGACATGTTTTCCTTGATTTCGTCTCCATTTACTTTATATCCTTGATTTCATATATTTGAAGCATATTTTTCCTTATATATTTTTTGACGTGGTCTCGACATATTTGCATCTTCAATTCCAATATGGCGGAAGATCGACGTAACACTGTTTATAAGAAGCTTTCTAGTTTCTATCAATAGCTTTTAATTTTTGCATTGAATGAGAATTGGTACCATTAACAAAGTAAACACGAAATGTTTACTAGGGCTGTAAACAAATCAAACTTTTATCAAGCAACTTAAGCTTGAGTTTGACTCGATCGAGTTGAGCTTTTATCGAGCCCGAGCCCAATAAACTATCTCGAAACATATAATGAGTTGAGCTCAAGCTTTTATCGAGCCGTCATGTACATAATCATTTTTATTATTTTTATATAAACAACCTAAATGTTAATGTGAATATTGGTATAGTAATTAAAAATGCATCGTAGAAGGATTTTTTAAACCCTAATGATCTCGAACGTTTTATATAACTTCATTGCTCTTGAGTTCATTGAGCATTTTCTTGACGCTATTGATGAGTTTAGCTATTGAATACAATATTTATGTATAAATTTGAGCTTTTCGAGTCGAGGTCAAGCCCTGTCAAGCTCAAGCTCGGCTTAGCTTGATTAATGGCCTAATGTTTACCACCTTGGAAGATATTCAATAGATAAAAATATATTTATTATTAGTCAAATTATATGCAAAAAATAAAGCTATAAGAAAATAGATTGGCAAAAAATAAAAAGTCTTTCGTAACTGTATTTCAGTAGATAAAATATATTTTATTATTAGTCAAATTATTTTATTTTATCAAATTTCTTTCTTTCTTTTTTTTGTTACTTTAATTTTGTTCCACGCAACATAAATATAGCGAATTGGAGAAACTTTAATGAGTAAAAAGTGAATCTCATAATTTAGTAAACATTAAAGGGGATGTTTTTGAGGTTCACCAAATGTTATTAGTGAAGTGTAACTTTTAATGTTTACTAAATTATAAAACGGGAAAAAAAAAAAAAAAAAAAAAAAAAATTGCTACATCGACATACATTTTACAAAAGGGCTCTCAAATGTATATGTGTCATGTGAGCTGCATCAATTACATAAATTTTCTTTTTTCTTTTTTCCGCTATCCATATTTATTTGACGCATGTATACGTGAAAGTTTTTTTTAAGGATCGAGATCCTTTAATGTTGAGTTCAACATGACTAGTCGTGTTGTCTCACATAAAAAATTAGTGGGTCCCTTAATTTGAATTCAAAATGGGTCATCTATGAGACCACTATCTCTTATGTGAGACAGCATGACTAGTCATGTTGAACTCAACATTGAAGGATCTCTATCATTTTTTTTTTAATAGTGCGTGGATATTTTAATGGGAAAATCATCTGAAAAGGCATCATACTTGCCACTTTATTCTTTTGTAAGCATCAAACTTTTTTTTTTCCTATTGTAGCATCCAACTTTCTATTGTAGGCCTGTAGCGTAAAAAAGTGACGCTACAATAACAAATTAAGGAAAGTTGGATGCCTAGAATAGGAAGATTAAAAAGTTTGATACATACAATAGAATGATTAAGGGAAGTTGGATGCCTAGAATAGAAAATTTAAAAAGTTGGATGCATACAATAGGAAAAAAAAAAGTTTGATGCTTACAAAAGAATAAAATGGCAAGTATGATGCCTTTTCAGATGATTTTCCCTATTTTAATTACTCCATTACTCAAGAACTTAAGGGGGGAGGGAGTGGAAGCGGGGAGACCTTCGGCGTCGCTCGGTGCCGATCGGGCACACCGCCGCCGCCGATCGGCGCCGAGCAAAAGTTGGAAAATTCGGTGAACTTCACCGATTGAAGGTAGCCGTTATTCAACGGGCATTTGGGCATTCGAGGAATTTTGCAACGGCAATATAGCCGTTTGGTAAAAAAAAAAAAATTTTTTTCCCTTATTTCACTATATAAATACTAACACAAATCATAACTAAACACAAATCATACATAAAAAAAAAAACTACACCAAATCTCTTATCCAACAATTTTTACTCTAAAAAAATGTCTACTTCGTCCGAAGAGTGCATGTACCCGTCTTCAACCGACGATTCCATTGGTAGCTCGTTGCAATTTTGGCACGACTCGTATCAATGGGTTGTAGACACGGCAAGCTCTAGCACCGTTCGGCCTCGTACACACGTTGAGCGTCATCGAGAAGTTGGTCTTGAAACTCTACTAAATGATTGGTTCGTTGAAGAACCAAAGTACAATGACGCACACTTTAGAAAGAAGTTTCGTATGAATAAAACCATGTTTTTGAGCATAGTGGCTGATATTGAAGCGCAATTCCCGTATTTTCAAGAAGGTTATGACGCTCGTAGCAAGAAAAGTTTCACGGCGCTACAAAAATGCACCTCCGCCATTAAGCAACTCGCAACTGGTAATCCGCCCGATGAATACGATGAGTATTTATGCATGGCCGCAAGAACGTCACGCGAATCTCTTGATAATTTTTGTGACGCCATCGTTCAGTTGTACGGTCGAGAGTACTTACGAAGGCCGACTCAACACGATGTGCTACGCATTTTCGAGGCCCATGAGGCTCGACATCACATACCAGGGATGCTTGGTAGCATCGATTGCACACATGTCGAATGGAAAAATTGTCCTAGAAGCTTGAGGGGGCAATATACGAGAGGTGACCATGGTGTCCCGACTATTATGCTTGAGGTTACAGCGTCACAGGATTTATGGATTTGGCATGCGTATTTTGGTGCTCCGGGGTCAAACAACGACATCAACGTATTGAATCAGTCCGACTTGTATCTTGCGGAGCAAAATGGAACGGCTCCGAACACCTCATTTCACGTGAATGGGCGCTTCTACAAACGCGGTTACTACCTTACCGATGGAATCTACAACCAGTGGTCAACCTTTGTTAAGGCATACCCGTATCCAACCGACCCAAAGGAAATAAAATTCAAGAGGTTGCAAGAGGGGGCAAGAAAAGATGTCGAGCGAGCATTTGGTGTTTTAAAGGGAAAATGGAAAATTCTAGCTCGACCTATCCGGGCTATGACTAAAGCGAAGATTGGAAAGTTTGTGCACGCGGCTATTATTTTGCACAACATGATAATAAAAGGCGACGGGAGGGCAATATCACCGGTTCATATTATGGATGGACCGGTCGAACCGGTGTATGACGAAAACGTTGTGGCGGAGCTAATAGATGAAAACGTCCATCACCGCCTTCGATTTGATCTCACGGAGCACGTAGCGGCTCAAGACTTGCCGTATCTCGATGATTAGTTCTTTTATCTAGTTTCTTTTATGTCGTTTTTATTTTTATTTTTATTTAAGTATTGTAGGATTTTTATTTTTAAGTATTGTAGGATTTTTATTTTTAAGTATTGTTGTTTTTTTAAGTATTGTAGGATTTTTATTTTTATTTTTAATGAAATGATATGTGTTTTATTTTTAAATAGTTTATGTATTAAAAATAAATGGAAAAAAAAAAAGTGATGTGGAAAATGTGGGATTTGGGGTTGTTTGGGGACCACTCCCTCCATTTTGGTGTGGGTTTGGGGTGATTTGGGGACTTGTGAGTTGGAAGGTTTTTATTGGTTGTTGGTGACGTGGCAATTTGGGGAAATTTGGGGAAGAAGTAACCCTCCCTCCCCAAGAACCTAAGAAACACAAACTGATTATTTCAATTTACCCCCCTAATAAATTGAAAAATAACAACTAGACCCCTCAACTTCTACAAAACCAAAATCTTTCTCACAGACCCAAAATCAATTGCAACAATGGCAGAAACCATACCATTCAAAAACCTTCACAGCAGAGAATACCAAGGCCACAAGAAAAAGGTACCAAATCTAACCCGTAAACCCTAATTTCATATCTTAAACCCTAATTTTTTTATAAAAATTGTTGAATAGGTACACTCAGTAGCATGGAACTGTGTTGGAACAAAGCTTGCTTCTGGCTCTGTTGATCAAACTGCACGTGTTTGGCATATTGAGCCTCATGGTCATGTGAGTTTTTTATGTTTTTGTGTTTGCATGCCAGGTGTTTGATGAAATGTCTCAGTGAGTTTAATGTCGTTTTTTGGGTGATTTAATTTGTGGGTTTTGTGTTTTGAAGGGTTTTAGGTAATGGGTTTTGTTGTTTTTAGTGGAAGTGAATGTTAGGCTTTGTGGGTTGTTTCGGGTAAAGTCAAGGCTTTTTTGGGTCTGATGTATGCTGCGTAACTGGTATTCCTGTGGCTGTTTTTGGAGTTTTCCGTGAGGTTTGAATCTGACTTATACGTTCACGCTGTCTTACCACTAGGCCACCTTGAGATTTGTCCGTATTTTAGAGGGTGTTTTAGATTGATTATTTGATTATTGTCTTTTCGAGCTGTAGATAATCAGGTTCTAGCGTTTGGGTATAGTGAGATTGATTCTGGCTGTATAATCAGTGAGGGTTAAACATTTGGTTTTGGATGATCGATTTTACTGGTCTTTAGGATCGCATACTAAAACTGCGTATTCGTTTTGATCCATAGATAAACAGTTTTCAGGGTGTTTGGAATGCTTCTCCAGATTGATTATCTGAACATTTGTGAATGAGATTAGCTGTTTAAAATAAGCAGCTTGACACCACTTATTCCAATCAGATTATATCAAGAAGCGATAGTAGAGAAGCAGTTTTAATAAGCAATCCCAAGCACCCAATTAGGACTAACTTCAGCAAAACTGATTCAGATTATCTGATTAGTTGTGGGTCATTTTACATGTAAATCCTTAATTGTCATAATCTGCAGAAGACCAAAAACAAGTGAAATCTGATCATCACGACTTCTAGCAGTAGAAACACAATTACACATTTAAACACTATCTCATGCAGCATCTGTTGCATCTAATTATCCAATTGGAGTTTTCCTTGGCCATTTGAAGATGTTCTCCCTGTGAGGTTTGAACCGAGTCTCTTCTGAGACCTTCAGGCCACCTTGAGATTTGTAGGTTATTTTTTGGGGTGTTTTAGATTGATTATTTGATACTTGTGTTTTCGAGCTTTAGATAATCAGTCTGTAGTGTTTGAGTATATCGAGATCTATTCTGGTTATGCGGTTAGTGAGGGGTTAGATGTTTAGGTTTGGAAGATCAGTTTTAGGGTGTGCTTTGGATTGCTTACTAAAACTGCTTATTCATTTAGATACTTGGGATTGCTTATCCAGATTGATTATCTGATCATTTGTGAGTTAAATAAGCTTTTTTGGATAAGCATCTTGGCACTACTTATTCCAATCAGCTTATATCAAATAGCAGTAGTAAAGAAGCAGTTATTACAAGCAATCCCAAACACCCAATTGGGACTAACTGTAGCAAAACTGATTCGGAGTATCTGATTAGTTATGGGCCATTTTACTTGTAAATCCTTGATTATCAAAAACTGCAAAAGACTGAATATCTAATTATGACAACTTCAAGCAGCAGAAACACACCCACACACTATCTCCAATAGCCTGTTTTGTTACACCTAGTTAACCAACTCTGATTATTCTATATCACATAATCACTTTTAAAATGCATTTCCAAACACCCCCTTACTCCATCTGACCTGGATATTGTGTGGTGTATGGGGCCTTTGTTGCAGAGCAAGGTTAAAGATCTTGAGCTAAAGGGGCATACAGATAGCGTAGATCAGCTGTGTTGGGATCCTAGACATTCTGATTTAATTGCCACTGCATCAGGTGACAAGACTGTTCGTCTATGGGATGTTCGCAGTAAGTGATGCTTTATTTGCAAAAATACCAAATATGTTTGATGGTTACTGAACTTGCTTTGCTTTATTTATTGATAATATCTTGAAGGATTTTTTTAGTAATCTTTATTGATAAGTTTTTATCTCATAGGTGGAAAATGTTCACAACAAGCAGAACTTAGTGGGGAGAACATTAATATCACTTATAAACCAGACGGGACTCATGTAGCTGTTGGGAACAGGGTACGTTTTTTACTTCCTATTTTCAGCTCTTTCAGTGACCTACGTTTTCATATGTTCAGTTCCTGCCATCTTATGAAGTATCAGGAGTGGCAACTGCTTAATTTTACTGTATGTTACAGGACGATGAACTGACAATACTGGATGTTCGAAAATTCAAGCCCATTCATAAACGCAAATTCAACTATGAGGTAACATTACATTTAAGCAAGTCAACAACAACAATACCTAATCCCGCCGTAGCGGGTATGGGATCACATTTAAGCAAAACTATTAGTACAGTGCCATGTATGCATATATTTTAATGTTCTCGCTGCTTTGTTTGGTTAGGTGAATGAGATTGCATGGAACATGAAGGGGGATATGTTCTTCCTAACTACTGGAAATGGTAAGAATACTTGAATTTTGAGTAGATTGTTTTATATCGTTTAGTCAAGATTATGTTGTTGTTTACCACATGTCACACGTGATAACTTTGTTTCTTGATATATTTCTTTAGGTACTGTTGAAGTACTGGCATACCCATCTCTTCGAGCAGTTGACACCTTGACAGCTCATACTGCTGGTTGTTATTGCATAGCAATTGAACCTTTAGGAAGGTATGTTCAACCTACCTCACTGTTTCTGTTAAAAACTCTATACCTAAAAGGATCTTTTAACTTATGGCGTCCCATTTTTTGTCGTGACAGATATTTTGCTGTTGGAAGTGCTGATTCGTTAGTCAGCCTTTGGGATATCTCAGAGATGCTCTGTGTGCGTACATTTACAAAGCTCGAGTAAGTCATTTAATACCATCTTTTACGTGGTTTTATATAGTGTTGGCGTTTAATGTATAATGATGATATTCGTATGTGTTGTCAGATGGCCAGTGAGGACCATAAGCTTCAATCACACGGGTGAATATATTGCTTCTGCTAGTGAAGACTTGTTCATTGACATAGTATGTTCCATATCAACTTCACCAGTACTTATTGTGTTTACTGATACTTAATATTAAGTTAGGTAATGTTGCTTTGTATTGACAGTCGAATGTACAAACTGGACGATCGATCCACCAAATCCCATGTCGGGCAGCCATGAACAGTGTAGAGTGGAATCCAAAATACAATTTGCTTGCATATGCTGGAGATGACAAAAACAAGTATTCTGCTGATGAAGGTAAACATTACAACTGGCAACTTTGATCCATTTACTTACGCACGTTTTATTTCTGATGGCTCAAACAAGTACACTTTTTTTACAAAAAGAAAATGCCTCAAATGGGTCAAAAGTCAACTAAGGTGTTATCCATAAGCATAAAACTTTGTGCGCCTGGTAGAAATAAAATGTTTACAAAATGTTCCTTTTGTTATGCAGGTGTTTTCAGGATATTTGGCTTTGACAGTGCATAGCTTCGGTATTGGAACATCTAGGTGTACTTTTGTACTTTATCGGTTATTAACATTATGGACAATCTTTCTCGTCATCTTTTTCTCTATTTTGTAAACTAATTTTATTGGGTTGAGCGGCACATAACAGTGTGAAAGAATCTGTCATGCATACCAAGTCAGTGAGACTTAGAGATTTAATGGATTGTGAATCAATACCAACAAAGGACTTCTTAGATATGGTCTAATTAAAGTGAACCAATGTTTATAGAAGGGGCGTGTTATATCGACGGTGGCTATTTTTTTAGATAGACGGTGGCTATTTTGACTTTTACTGTTCATTGTCAGTTTTGTCTTTTTTTTTTTTTAAATAGAATTTGTACTTGCATGTCAGCTTTTGTCTTTTTTTTTTTTTTTTTTTTTTTTTTTTTAGAAATATATAATAATGTATTGTATATGTATAATTTTTTGTATATTTGTGTTTAATAATGTTTTGTATATGTATAATGTTTTGTATAATTATTTTTTTGTATAATAGCATGTTAAATATTGCTACATTAAATAACTACAACAACAACTGTTATTATTAAATTGAACGACAACGTCAACACATTATTTAAAAACAACAACATTTACGACATATGAAGATTATTCATTTCATTTAAAAGATCATGAAGCTTTGCACTCGACTGACAAGCGTGATCCTCAGGATTCCTTGCCAATTCTAACTCCATCTCCAGCGTCTTTATTCTTGCCAATTAATTTAAAAAAAAATTAATTTCGAAAAAAAAAAATTAATTTTTTTCGAAATTAATTTTTTTTCGAAATCTAAATTTTTTAGAAAAATTATTTTTTTTTCGAAATTAATTTTTTTATAAATTTTTTTTTCGAAATTAATTTTTTTTTTCGAAATTAAATTTTTTTTTTAAATTAATTTTTTTTTTCGAAATTAAATTTGTTTTTGAAATTAATTTTTTTCGAAATTAATTTTTTTTCAAAATCTAAATTTTTTTAGAAAAATTATTTTTTTTTTCGAAATTAATTTTTTTAGAATTATTTTTTTCGAAATTTTTTTTTTTCGAAATAATTTTTTTTTAAATAATTTTTCTTTTTGTCGAAAAAAAGAGGTACATGACAAAAATTAAATGCAAAAGTAAATATTTACTTTTTCTAACGGAAATCCTGGCAACCAGATACTCTTGGGCAACTGTATTATGCATGTCCTGATTCAGTGGTAAATAATCATACGTTTGCTTAATTAAATAATAACAGTTGTTGTTATAGTTATTTAATGTGGTAATGTTAAACGTGTTATTGTTGTTGTTAATTAAATAAAAATACATTAGACGTTAATTATATAAAAGTAACAAATAAAATAAAAAAAACATTACACAAAATAAATTACACAAAATAAATTACATTATACAAAATATATTAACAAAAAAAAAAAAAAAAAAAAAAAAAAAAAAAAAAAAAAAGATAGTGGGGGACAAGTACTGTAGCAGCAGTAGAGAAAAAAAAAAAATATATAGTAGGGGACAAGTACTGTAGCAGCAGCAGAAAAAGTGGGTGGGGACAGGGTAGACCCCGTCCTTATAGGAGGTCCCTTATAGAAAAGACTTGGTTGCTTCTTTTGTCTAGTAATATAAATAAGTATAATGGTCAAACTAGTGCACTAGCAAAACATACTCTATATGTAATGGCTATATATAGCTAAGAAGTGTTTTACTTTTGGAATATAAGAAAACAATATTTTAACTCAGATCTTTTCTCATCTCTTTTATCTTTCTCTGTAACACTTCTCATCTCACCAACTCTCCATTCTCTCACCATTATCAAAGAACCTTACAATTGGTGCTTTCATCCTTGAACTCTAATGCCAGAAACAAGAGGCACTGATTCTCGTTTAACCCAGTTGGAGACCACCACAAAAAATACTTCGGCTCAAGTATAAGCTCTTACAACTGTTATCCAACAACTTACTACAGAGGTAACAACAATCAATGGTAATTTTCAAACCTTAACCGCGGAGATGGAGCAACTTCGACGGAACCCTAACCCACACCTCGCCAACCAAAACCCTAACCCTAACCCAAACCAACCAATAAACCCAAATCCTGTAAACGAAAATCCTGTTCCTTTTGATTTACTCAAGCCATTGCGCATAGTTGTACCACATTTCGAAGAGGGAGATCCCGTTAATTGGATTTTCCAGATTCAACAATTTTTTGATCTTCATCAAACCCTTGTGGAGCATCGTTTGCGAGTGGCCTCTTTCTATTTTGATGGGGCTGCCTTATCGTGGTTTCTGTGGGTGAAACGTAATACCCAAATCAACGATTGGGCCACGTTTTTAGTTGCTTTGCAGGAACGATTTGGACCACCAGAAAACGAAGACTTTCAAGGTCAGTTAGCAAAACTTAGACAAACGACCACTGTTATCGACTATCACAATAGTTTTGAGTTGTTATCTAATAGGGTAAATGGTTTGCCTGAATCCTTCTTGTTGAGTTGTTTTATTTCGGGTCTAAAACCAGAGATTCAGGTTGAAGTGGCCGGCATCCTTTGCACCCACATAAGTAGTGTCAATTTCGTGCCCAACCAAAACTTCACTCCCCATACCCACCTCTTCTCTCTACTCCAGTCAATACAATCCCTGTCTCACAAAGACCACCGTTAATCCAAGGCTCAAAGTTTCCTGTTAAACGACTCACACAAAGTGAAATGACAGTAAGACGTGAAAAAGGATTGTGTTACAATTGTGATGAAAAGTTTGTTCCGGGGCACATATGTAAAGCTAAATTTATGTATTTAGTAGTTCCAGATGAAGACCTTGAATTAAATGATTCTGAAACTAGCCATATCGGCCTTGATTATTCATCATTAGAGTTATGGCCACCACACATCAGTTACCATTCTTTTATGGGCATGTCCGTGCCTCGTACCTTAAAATTATGTGGGTCGATAAATGGAAATACGTTGCTTATTTTAGTAGATGGTGGTAGCACGAACAACTTTATTCCTCCATCAATGGTTACTAGACTACAACTCCAAATTTCCAAAACCCCAGATTTTCAGGTCATGGTAAGAAGTGGTGAATATCTACATTGCAAAGGGTTGTGCAAAACTGTCCACATTATTATCCAAGGTATTACATTCATTGTGGATTTTTTTGTGTTACCTGTTGAAGGAGTAGAGTTGGTTTTGGGTGTTCAATGGTTGCAACAACTCGGACCAGTTCTATTCGATTATAATAAGCTCACATTGGATTTCTTTTTAAGTAATGATTATATCACCTTGAATGGGCACACATCTCAACAAAACCCGAATAACCACAACCTTACCATCAATAAACCTCCCCATATATCAACTCTTCACTTGAGTTCAGCTATTTTGGTAAACCTTAAATCTCACTTGGCGCGTGCTCAACTCAAACTGAAAAAGTGGGCTGATGCTAAACGACGACATGAACAGTTTGTACCAGGTGACTTGGTACTTGTGAAGCTTCAACCTTATCGTCAACATACTGTGGCCAATCGTCTCTCGAACAAGTTATCTCCAAAATACTTTGGACCCTTTAAGGTGGTTCATGCAGTAGGCAAGGTTGCTTACCAACTTTTGTTACCTGTGGATGCAAAAAATCATAATGTATTTCATGTCTCTCTTCTTAAACGTCTTCATGGAACGACTAGTGATACCGTCCCAATGATGCTATGGCAAGGCAAAGCTTTTGAAGATGCCAACTGGATAACAGCCGATGCATTTCATACCACTTATCCTGAATTCAACCTTGAGGACAAGGTCAATGTCGGGGAGGGCGGTAACGTCATGCATACCAAATCAGTGAGACTTAGAGATTTAATGGATTGTGACAATGTGTCCAGTTCGATCTTCATTGCCACAGCTGATCTATAGACTATATGTTGTTCGCAACGAGGAGAAACTGAATTCAGAGGTTTGAGCAATTAGAGCATGTGTAATGCTTTTTAACCGCAAATGATGTATTTTTTTCTAGCTAATTCAAATTTACCCATCTGATCTTGGATACACATTCAGATTTGTGACACAGATCATAATACCAAATGATTAAAAAGAACAGAATAATGAATTTAAGATCATAATACCAAATGATAAAAAAGAACAAAATGAAGTAGATGTTATAAATGATTAAAGACTGTCAAAGTAATTGATTTTACACAAAGAATTAAGAACACAAGCTGTGTTAACACAGGGCTGATATTCATCAAGCTCATTGTGAACCTTATTCAACAGCCTTTACAACAAATTAAAAATCGGACCCAAATGCTTCATCCCCAACTTGATGTACATCGATCAAACACCTTTCCAAAGTGTCGAGTTTCCCCAAAAGCTCTACTTCACAATGCATAGGTCTGCAAGCAAAACAGCCCTTTTCTTTACCTAAAGACAAACATAAAAAACCCAAAATCAGCCTCAAAAATTTACAAATCAAATATGCACGAAAAATAAAACGATAAAAACTAAAAAATTAATTCAATCAACTTACCTAAGCACAAGTCATGAATCTGCAAGCAACAGCAGCCAAGCCCATAACACCAACAAGCCAAAGAGTAACCAAATACCGCGAACACAAACTCAAAACATTCCACTTAATCTCAACGCTCGAACTCTTCATCCTCTTCCCATTCGCCCACTCTTTCGACAAATCAAAACTCGCCCCTTTCATCCTCAACTCTTGAACACATCTAGTCAACGCGCGGCTCTCATTTCTCTCCCTTTGCATATCTCCATACACTTTCCAATACCTACAAAGTTTCATAAGAACCAAGAAAACCGTCATACAAGAAGTAAATAAATTCACAATCATCGGCACCCACCATTTTTTACCACACGAAAAATTATCACTAGTACTATTTTCAAAAGACGTGAACAAAATCGTAAAGAAAAACCCATGAAAAGCTAAGAAAAATAAACAAAGGTGGAAAATTTCGCTTCGGATGGTATCAAGTCTTTTCTCTCTTTGAGATATCCGACGCCCGAATAAATCTTCTTCTCGTTGCCAAAGCTTTAAGAGAAGAAGATGTCCGGGTGACTCGGATATTTCCATTAGAGGGTGGTCTTGGATTGCTTCGAGAGCCGACATTATTTGCTTTTGGTGATCCATGGTTACTGGGATCTCGACTATGTGATGTTGGACATCTTTCGTTTCGGCCATTATAAACTTATGATAAACAAAAAAAAGTTTAAAAAAATGTATAAGATTTGTTGGATTTGATGATGAAATGAAATGAGAAATGTATGAGAATTGTTGGATTTGCAGAGAGAATTATGTTGTGAGATTTTAATGTGTGAGATATTTAAAGTCTTGTGAATAAATGTAACGTTTGAAAAAGTCATGATATCTAACGGTCGATTTTTTGTTGGGTCCAACGGTCGGATTTTTTTAGTTCTATGTATTTATAAGTGGACTTGATGTCCTTGTTTGGGCCTAAGACTGAACATAAAAAGCCCAAAAGTCCAAAATTTGAATTACCCAAAAATATGCTCTCTTTGAATATGGTGTTACAATTTGTGTTAAATGGTTGTCTCTGTACAAAAATGTGAAATTGTTCTTACAAATGTAACAGATAAACTCAAATCATATGTATTAAGAAACTTATCTTTTGGATGACTGGATATTACCTTCAAAAGCGTGCCAAGTGACGAGCTAGTTTTTGAACTTCTTATTTATCGAAACATTTTAGTATGTGATCACAATCTCAAATTGTCGATATTTTATATACGATGAGTATCAAAAGTGGTTAAAATGTTCATTTTACCTTAGATTGAAGAAGTAGTAGAGGAACTTCAAGTCGTTAGTATATTAAGCAATAGCACAAAAGATACTACAATTATTCTGAGTGCTCAACATTTTCAAATTTTATAGCACCATAACAGTATAAGATGATCTTTTTGTTTAACATTATGCTAAGAACATCACTAGATTTATTTTTTGGATCTATATTTTGCTAAACATCTTATTTATACCAAAGGGTTCATGAGATCATTAGATGGTAGATCCCACAAGTCACAATCCGGGCTAAACATACTTGAAACATGTCTTTGATCTTTTTCGCCTTCAGACTCATCACCATTCTCTTCTCCCATTTTCGAGTGAAACTGACCTTGTTGATCACCTGCCGTGCATGTACTCCCCGTACACATGCTTTGGTTCCAAGGAGATCCGTCGCCTTCATGACCAAATGATGGTAACACATAATGAAATCCCGGAAAGTTTCCTGATGATGTCCCGTTATTGTCCCATGGTTTGTTTGATGGTGTCATGGTTTCTTGATCATGTATAATCGCCCTTGATAATCCAATCTTGATCTTTTCAATAGCATCATCGTCATTTTCTTCATGTTTAGAATTCATGTTATAAGAAGGCGACATGTGTCCATTACTATTATTAACCATCGTTGGTGTGGGACCAGGGGATTGGAACTGAATGTCAATGTGTTTCTTGGTGAGTAGATGCAGCATTTCATCTTTTAGGCATCCGAGAGTTGCTTCAGCGAGATTAGCCACTTGTGGTGGCGCTAGAGTGTTAGCTATTTCCGCCATGAGGTGGGAGTATGGCTTGTGTGTGACGGGATCAATTCCCATACCAGATAGCTTCTTTTTAAGTTTTGTGTTCCAATGGTTCTTCACGTCATTATCTGTCCGTCCTGGCAATTGTGCTGCTATCACAGACCACCTGTGGTTTCATTTTTTAAGTACCGTCTCTTAGTTTTTGCTCATGATAATACAATATACATATGCACTACTAATGCGGTGCATCTATGATTTTTTTACTAGGATATGTACTACCACACATGATGGCATGGGTACCTATTTGTTATAAGGCACCTCAAAGTTTAAATTTTTGCAAGTTAAAATGATGACATGGCAGCTGATATGTTCGTAACTTTACCTTGTCGACTTTTTTTTTTACATACAGTTGATGTAAAAATGACTTACTGCGTGAATATCATAAAAAGTTTTTATGCTTTTATCTGTTACACTAAAAAACAGTTTTTTCAAGGTATGCACGTGTCGTTTGTTTCATGTAGGTCCACCTCATGATATGCATGAATAGATTTTTTAAGCGTACCTGTTTCCTAACACAGAATGCAGCCTCACAATGATTTGTTCTTCAGCATCGGAAAACTGTCCATGTTTTAGATCAGGACGTAAGTAGTTAGTCCATCGCAACCTACAACTCTTCCCACATCTTTGGAGGCCTGCATTTTTGGGAATCAAGCGCCAATTACGCGTCCCATGTTGAGCAATGTAAGAAGATAGCTTATGATCTTCTTCTGGTGTCCACTGACCCTTCTTCACACTCTCCTTTTCACAACACGGGATTCGACCCATTGCTTCTCCTCTTTTTAAAATTCCCACAATTTTAAATTTTAAAAATCGGAAAGAAGAAGAAAAGAAGGGCGATTTGGTGCTGAAATAGGGAGGAAATGTGAAATTATTTTTTCTGAAGTATAAATGTTTAATTTTCTTCAAGAATATGAATGCTTAAATATATTATATTTGTGGTTGATTGAGGTATTTAAGTAATAGAAATGGAGGGCATTGCATGATTATAAGCATAACAGGTGCATGACTGTATGATTTGTGATTAAAGAATTCAACGCCGTTGAGCGTGTGAGACGTTGGCAGGTAGCTCACTCATAAAACACTTGGTCAACTCCTCTCTCTCGTGTGCATAAGCGTACGTGCGTCTAAGGTTGACTGCTAAAGAGTTGGGTGGCTTACCAATCTAGTCATACAAAAGTACTTACGAAAGGTAAGGTTTTTTGCGCACGTGTGGGTGCACAAACACTAGTACGTACCTTTCGCGCACGTGTGGGTGCACAAACGCTAGTACATGAATTTCGTGTCTTGTTTTTTGGTAGAACATGAATATTTTGTCTAAGAATTAATGTTCTTGTTCTTTGCATTGCAAAGCTTTCCTGCAAGAGTTGCTGGTTGTTGTGGTACTAAGTCTGTGTGCACCTTGTGGTCTGTTTTCTCGGACTTGTTTAACTCACAATAATTACTGATTTACCCTTAAACCGAAATCGATAAAACAAACAAAAAAAAAAACTTTAGATCTAGGTCACTAACTGAGTCCAAATAATTTTCTTCTTAAATAAAACATTATTAGCATACAAGTCATTTTTGTAGATTTTTAGATTCTAGTTTTTTAGATCATGTAATACACCAGGTAAATACATTTTTTTTAACAAATGAAAATGACAAACTGCTGGATTATCAGTTGGTGATACACCCATTTTTTATTTACATACAATTATACAACATATTGGCTATACAAGTTTATAACAGCTTGAAAAAAATGTACTAGCCAAATCTTTTGGCAATCAGTCCTTCAATTGAACCAGCCAAAGTAAAAGTAGTTACAATCAGGCAAAAGGTGCTATAAACACGAAGAAGAATCCACTTGCCGGACCAAGGCACAATCTTCTTCTGCACAAAGTACATTTCAACCGGAAAATATATTGTCAAGGGCCAGAAGAATATTGATCCTGCAAACGCCACGACTTCATTGAAGTAAGGGAATAACATTGCTACTCCCATGGTGAAAATCACGTATGTTGTTCGGAAACATAACCTAAGAGGATTTATTCTAAACTCGGGAAATAATGACACTTTCAAACTCTGAATATCCCTTCCAAATTCACTTTCTGGGAATTTTTCTGCATACCATCTTTCCACGATGGCAAACAAAGTTTGACTATATATCTGACAACACATTCAAAACACAATGAAATTGAGGTGTTTGTTACAAAGACGACATGCGATTAATGGGTGTCTGGCATTGCGTTTTTAAAGTGATTATGTGATCAGATGGTTAGTTGTTACAAAACGGGTGATGGTGAGGTCATTAGTTGTTTAAGTTTCTAGCAAATTTTGATTACTTATGAATTTACATGTAAAAGATACACCTAAATAACTAAACAATACAAATGATTTTCGTTGCAACTAATAAACTGATTATTTGACCTTACCTTGACAATCGGACAATTAGAGTCAGTTTACTATTGGCAAACTCAGTTAAAAATGCAAGAATCAGATAATCACTTTTTAAACTCATTACCAAACACCCCCTAAGATTTTTGGACTAGTATATGCCAAGTTCATGAAAGATACCTGATACCCTCCGACTAAGTGGAGAATAATGCACGCATTACCAAAGTCAACGAGCCAAAACGGTTCATAAAATCCAAACCCGGTCAAAAGATTCCCAGGAGTCGAATCTCCAAATGCAGCATAGCCGAAACCACCACAAAATAGGTAGAACATAGTAGTTGTCGAGATTGCAATTGTCGAAGCCTTCTTCATGGTCACTTCTTGAGACGGAGGTGACTTCAAAGTGCTCTACATATCACAAACATAACAGAACTGGTCAATGTAACTTGTTAGGATAGAATAAAGATTTATTATAATTGAGGATATGTTATACCTGAATTTCGAGAAGGATTAACGAAAAGCCAAACGCAAATGCAATATCTCCAAGAGCTTGAGCAACCAACCATACTTTTTGTGTCGAATTAGCAGTTGAAATTCCGCTAATGCTACCTTCGACATTCCCTTGTACTGCATTCCAATATTCAACAAGCATCGTGATCTGAAGCTACATTTTAATTATTTTAACATGTTCTATACAGAGATTCGTACCTATTACTTGGGCTAATCCAAGTCCCATTCCGATAAAAGAATACGAGAAAGACATGACTGCAGCAATAATTGAGAGCCATTTCGTATGAAAAATGTTGGGTATTTGAGAAACTACGATTTGCACAATTCCAAACATAAGCATGTAATGTTTATCCTCGAATTCACAAGCAGCCGCATGCCCTTCTTCGTGGTAACAATTTGATTGCAAAATTGCTCTGTCATCCAGCAAAAGGAGTCAATTGTTATTGTAGAGTTAGTCATATAATAGCAATGTACGTATTTTGGTGTCCATTTTCATCAAAATATCAGTGTTCTAGAATAACAACGTACTTTCTCAAATGTTTCACATGGGTCATTATACAAATTTATCAAAAACGATGATAATGAATCATTTTATCAAGGTTAAAAGATTATTTTGCTACGACAAATTGCACAATGACCAATACATGATATTCTTAAGAAAGTTGGGCTCTTATATAATTGCAAAACTTATTCAGCAATGTATAGCATACCTCATGCTGGTTGCACATGTGAGTGTATAAACAACGCCTGTTTTAAAAATACTAAAATACACCAAACATCCGCATACCAATCCGTTCTTATATCCTGAAATCCAAAATACAAACGAAGATATAAGCAAAGCAGCAAATGCGTATGAGCCTGACGTAAAATACTACAATCTCACCTAAAATGGTGCGAACTGCCTGCAAGTAGGATCGGTTCATGGCGGTGGTACCATTGTTAGGTTTCGTATAAACATGAACATCACTAAGAATTGATGCAGATACAAGGTTGAATGATGCAAAGAGTAAAAGAGATAACGGGCCAGCTATCCATCCGAGCTGAGCCATGCTCCAAGCGAGTGATAAAACCCCGGAGCCTATTACTCCGGTTATAATATGTGCTAGGGCTGTCCATAAGGTTCCTACATACAATTTCACAAATTGAACTGATTAAACACCCAAAATCCTAATCATCGAGTTGAAAAACATAAACGAATATGTTTAGGCAAAATGCAAGAAAATAAATAAATCAATAAAAGAAGACCACAATGAACTGATATGGTTCAGGCGACGAATGTGATTGAGGCAGGAACGGATATCTCTTAGGAGGTGTTTGGCAACTAATGTTTAGTTATAAAAAACAGCTTTTTAGCTTATGTTGATCAAAACAAAATGCAGTATATAGTGTTTAGATTTTCTGATTAACTTATTTCAAATAGTGGGAGTTTGGATTGCATATTTAAGTGCTTATCGACTTGTGTTTTTATAAGCAGTTGAGTGTCTAGATGAAAGTGCTTATATAGTGTAAAAAAGTACCCAAAGAATAAATGGGTTGGTACATGCTTATATATAAAGCAATAAGCACTTTGAACTAAGCAATACCAAACAAATATGTGTATATTAGGCTATTAGCTGTACCAAAAGTCAAAAACTGATAACCTTTTTACCCAAACACCCCCTTATTTTGTATTATTGTATAAGGCTGCCATCGACATTTATTTCCTAGGAGGTTCAGATATACTAATGCCTCGTCTAAACGCATTTCCAATCCGAAATCGAGTCGGGTCAAAATGATCATCAACAATTTCAATTCACATTTTTCCAAAAGGTTTAAATCGGCGGGAACCCTGACCCCATGCACCCCTTTTGGGTGTCGACCGACCCTTCCCCAAGGACCTAGCCCAAGACGATGAGCACATGTTCTAGTGACACACACACACCCCTATTTCTCTCAAGCCCTCCTTCACATCAGTGGCAGACCCAAGCCCAAGAGTCATCACGTTTATTTTATAAAAAGTACTGAAATCGTAACTCAAAAATTAAGGACTAGGTTCATTTTAGGAAAATCGGTATATATGACATAATTTTACACTACGCAAGAAAAATCCGGGGTCCCGGTCCGCCCTCCTTCACATGTCAAGTCAATTGGACGTTTGCCATGGGGGAGTGATGAATGGTAATTCCAAGAGACACTTAACAAAGTCCAAAAGAACTAAACGCAAGAAAAAATATATCTCTAACTGCATTTACATTGCATTCTATAAACACAAAGTCCACGCCAGATGAAATACATATTCATTACTGGTTCATTATATAGTCCAAATATATGATGATAAATTCATGCATATATATGATGAAGCAAGAAACATAGCAAATTACAAACCAGTGTATTTATGAGGTGAGTTCTGTAACAATTCTTCTTCTTCCTCGTTAAACTCTTCTCCAGCCATTTGTTTCTTTCTTGATCTTTTCAGTTGGACTTGGATTTAAAGAAATGAAGCAAAATATCTTCTTGTATTGTTGGTTGTATTTTGACTAAGTAAAAGTAAAAAATTTCACGCCAAGAAACTTTTTATTTTAGTCAAAAAATCTACAGAAAACATTCTGGAACTTCCAAACCAAAGAAATGCAACAGGAAATGAAATGTTACTCCTCTCATTTTTATTTTATTTTATTTTTTTTTATTAAACGATATTTGAGAACATAAGGTGTGTTTATCAGGTGAAACACATCTCATTTTTTTTAAAGAAAAAAAAAATCATAAAAAGTAGAAAAACTTAAAATTCGTTTAGTCACATTTATTTTTAATAATTTTCGAAAAAAGTTGAACTTTCATTTTCTAAATTTTAACTAGAAAAATAAAAACTTAAATTTACTCTTCTCAACTTTTTCCTCTATAACAAAAAGGACGAGATATCTGAATCTACTATTCAAGTAACTGATTCTAACTTAGCATTGGTAACATCTCCACATTTTATCATCACCGTCGTAGTCAACCATCGCAATCCGATGCAATCTTTTTAAAAATGAAAAATATAACTTCATTTAAACGGGTTTTCTTAACTTTTTTCTAGAAAAAAGAATCATTCATTTCTCACTGGCGTTCTTAAGTTTTTTTTTAAGATGAAAAGGTAAGAGATGGGAATGTGGGAGGGAGGAAAGTTCCAGGATTCTGTGTGTTGATTTGTTCCGTCCATTTTTTGGAGATTAGGAAGCGAAATGGGTCACTAAATATAATGGGTTTGTGTAAAATTACAATTCTATCCTCACTTTTCATGAACGTTTTATATACTTTTGACCTAGTTAGCACATATCACACAACTATCTCTCTACCAAGACCGCCTCTTGATGCTCATCTTCATTCATATTAACTTGCCAGACTTCAACAACTGTCTACTTGAATTAAGGGTATCTTCATGATAAGGCTCATATTTGCATCGCTTGTAGTATAATTATTAAAAAATAATAAAAAAAAATAAAAAATAAAAAGAATAAAAAAAAGTTGCATCATAATTATGTTGGATGGACCATTGACGTGGTGGAGATGAACAGTACTTCGACATCATTGAAGATTGACGCATTATATCATACTAACATTTACCGGGATTGCTATCCACAAATTGTTTCCCCCAAACTTTGTAGCACTAGCTACAGTTGTTTGTGTGATGATGAACAATAAAAGCAATAGTAATTAGCTAAAAATTTATCAAAAAAACAGAGGAGATAGAGTTTGGTTTGCTCATGTTGTGTGAAAACCTAAATATGTAACCTGAAAATGATTTGTCATTTACTCCCTCCCACGTAGGTCATTAAACAAAAGAAAAAATACGATAAAAAAACATCATGCCTCATATTTAATGTTTGTGGCCGCTGATAATGTGCAGACATGTTTGGGCGACCGGGGAATGCACGAATGGATCAACAGGTTAGAGCGATTTTTATTTATTTTTTCCGCTATTTAGATCGCTTATGCTTCTTTTTCTGTACTGTATACAAAAGCGCTATTTAGCTTAAAATTTATCAAAGAAACAGAGGAGATAGAGTTTGGCTTGCTTATGTTGTGTGAAAACCTAAGTATGTAACCTGAAAATGATTTGTCATTTACTCCCTCCCACGTAGGTCATTAAACAAAAGAAAAAAAATACGATAAAAAAACCATTTCATTATTTTTATAAATTTATCAAGGAGTTGAAGAAATTACAAAAAAGTTACAGGGGAGGAGGGGATTACAAAGACTCTACTACCTCCCCAAATATAATGCGTTTCAGGTAACTTTAAATTGTGATCTTTTGACTCTTGCTGTTTTTTGGTAATAAAGATTTATACCCATTTGTTATTTTTCAGTTTGGATCATACCCGTTCGATGAAGACTATCCAACTATGCATAAACTTTTAGCCATGCGCTTACCCAAAAACCCCTGCAAGTAGCATAATAAATTAATGCTTTAGATATGATTATGAAATGTTGTTGCTGCAGTTATTACGCTTAGGAGGTTTTATGCATTATGAAATACACCTTAGAGGCTCGTTTATCCGACTATGTTTCTTACTTGCCACCACTTTTTATTTTTTTTTTTATTTTTTTTTTTTATTTTATTTATTTTTAATCACAAATCACTATATGTGTAACACCCTCAAAATCAAGATTTGCGGAAGCATACATATTTGGGTGCTACCAAATCGATAATCGCAACACAAGGATATAGAGAACGGATTAAAAATCCGTTTTAAAATAGTTACATTTCCAAAGTTATATTGTCATACATCAAGTTCAATTCAAATAAAATGAAGCTCATTTAACAAAGCGGTCTCAAATTCAGAGTTTAACGCATAAGCAAAAAAAAACATTTCCAACAAACTTATGACCATTGCCATGCCCTGCCTTTAGTAAATACATTTTTAAATACCTGAGAAAAATATGCTAAAAGTCAGCTAATGCCGGTGAGTTCATAGGTTTAAAGTAAATAAGCATGTATGGACCATAGCAAATAATTCAGCAAACACACTAATCCGCTATGCAAACGCTAAGCTCATCCAACCGAAACTAGACAAACAATATGCCAAGCTGGCATAGCAAATAAAGGGTGCCCGCGAGTGTTAATCCCCAGACACTCGGCAAATTCCGATATGGTATACGTTCGCGTTGACCATGTTGGGCCATCCGAACGGGGGAGTCAACCCCAATAGATCTATTTATATCACACGCGTTTTCCGGCAGGAATTGACGGTTGATGATAGTGGGCGGAATGAGATTCAACTAACTTAGGTTTCTGCACAAGTGTGTATAAAAACAAAGTTTAATTTGGTCAATAAAAACAGTTTTGCATGTTTCTCACCCCAAGGTTTATAAAAGCAATACGTATAAAAAATGGGGCTATAAATTCCCCTAAAAAACAATAGCAATCTGCTAATCAACAACAACTCAGTGCAATCGCTCGGACACGCGACCTAGATTAGTATGGTAAGTCTTAGCGAAATATTCGTGTTTTAAATGTTTTAACTCAATTGAAAAGTTTACGTGTGACCAGTGCTCGTGTATTTCTTGCTTGCTGTGATGTAAGGTATATTTCAAAATAGTTTATCGTATAAGACTCTTTGATGATTGCTCATGGTGAAAATGTACGGTAAAAATACGTGCGACGGATCTTCCGTGCTTAGTGCTTTTCGTCGCAAAATGCGTAAGTAATATATATATTATCGTATATATATATAATATATATATATATATATATATATATATATATAATATATATATATATATAATATATATATATATATATATATATATATATATATATATATATATATAATAATAATAATTAAGTATTTAATTTAATTAAGACTTATAATTAATTAAATAAGTATTGAATAATTACTATTACCATTGTTTGAAATTATTATTACACACTTTAAAAAATACATTAATTAAATAGGGCCCGTTTGATTTATTACCTTTGTAATAAAGTAATGGATTGATAGTTATAAATAAATGTTTGGTATAGCACTATCACAATAAAAGTGGACCCTCTACAATCAAAAATGATTCAAGGCAAGAATGAGTGGAATGAGTCAATTGAAACAACTATGGACCTCGCCTCTTTATACTCCCTCATAATTCACTTCTCTTCTAATTAATTTAATAATAAAAAATTCTCATACTCTCATATTTTATTCATTATTTTGATTAAAATAGTCATTTTAATAAAATTTTATAATTATTATCCTTTTTTTCAATTTCTTTCGTACCTAAACCAAATCCGAATCCGATTATAAACCTTCTTATAAACCAAACGGGCCCTTAGTTAAGGGTAAAATTGTCAATCTGTAAAAAGTATGAGAGAAAAAACAGTAATAATTATAATTTTCTTAAACTGGGTGTTTTTTATCGGTGGACAATTATTTTGAGACGAAGAGAGTAATAATAAAAACCTAATGATATTAGCAATTGTCCTCATCTCCTCAATGTTTTAAAAATCGCGCCTAAGGCGCATGAGGCTCTAACCTTTGGGATTTTTTTTGATCGAGGCTCACGACATGCATGAATCCCGCAAAAAGCGCAGCGCCTTGGGGCTTTTTGCGCCTTGGGGATTTTTGCGCCTCGCAGATGTAAAGTAGTTTTTTTTTTTTCTAAATATTAAGATGAGATACATGGGCCTTATAAGTTATATACATGGGCCTTTTAAGTTATAGGGTGAGTATTTGTATGATTTGTAAATTTGAAATGATTCTATGTTTATTTTATTGATTGAAATTTTCTTTAAGAAGTTACTTTCTTCCATTAAGTATTTTCTTTATGACATATTATCATGTAGCAAACTGAAAAATTTCACTATAATTAACAACATTTAATTATATATTAATCTCCGTCACCATTTCTAATTACAATTTTTACGGGAAAATTAAAAATTTTCTTTATTATATTATTTTAACGCGAACACATTATCACGTAATTTACAAAATAACGGGACGAGCTCACACCCGATTCACAAAATCAAATTATACATAAATATTACCAAATGGGCCAAGTTTAATCTCAGCCCAACCCCCTTATACGTGCACTGTTGATAACAGCCCATCACAAGCCCATTTTCCCATTTTTATTCCATTTTCAGTCGACCAAGGGCACTCCAAAACGCCTCGTTTTCTCCCAATTTTTAAACACGACATGTATATATTTTTGTACCTCCTATTTTTTCCCCACCAAAGAAATAGGATGCAAAGTTTTAGCTCCTAATATCATCGTTTGATACGCTAAATTTAGGCAAAGTAAATGGCCATCAAGCACCCATTCGACATACATAATTTTTCACAAACATATCCGTTTTAACTCTAACTTGTTCCTACTGAGTTCTAACATTTTTCTTCGTATATATAGACGTTATTGAGTCTATTTCTCCTACACTCACCCAAGGCAACACGTTAAAACCAAATTTTGTACACTTGATTAATTCTAGTCGACATAAGTAAATACATGTCAACATCCATTGTTTTCCCCTCACTCCCACACATTCTTAAAGACACATTGTCAGTAAAATCTATCTAGAATCCTCACAATCTCTGACATGTACAGTAGGAGCAAGTTGGGAATGATTTCAAATTAATATAACCCTATACGAGTTATATATTATTCGTATAACTCATTTCTCCTTCACATCTCTCACCCTCAACTCATTTACCACTTCTCTAAGTCCCTTTTGATCAGTAGGGAAGTCACAAGGACCGGAAGCAATCACCATCCTCTCTTTCAAGCTCAATTCGAACCAAGGGTCTATATATATAAACGTATATATTGGTTCTAGTCATTGTGGGATTTATTTCTTTGGTTCTAGTCATCTCTACAAGTTCCTTCACCACCCTAGAGGTGTTGTAAGTCCTCTTGTATCATTTTCAATTTATATCTCATGTTTTTATATCACCATGCATCACTTGTAAATTGTTTCGAACGTATGGTTTTGTATTTATTTTTACGTACAACGTTTGTATATAGAACACGAATCATGATTAGCCTCCCTTGTGGAAGGCCTAGGAATCATGAGGAACACTCACATCACGTTTATTTTATGTTTACATGCACATTCGACATCCATTTTGATCATACATCCCACGCATGAAAACACAAAAACTTAAAAAATTTCACTAAGTCTTTTATTGTAGAAACTGTCCCAAGTAGCAACTAAAATGGACATGTAAAACTCAATTCGACTTAACAACATACCCATATTTTTGCACGACCTATTTCTCCTTGCTACAAACTAAAAGTTTCACGTTTATACTTTGAAATGATAAGCTCGTTTAACCCCTTGAAATTGGCCAAAGTGAAGCGACCAACACCATTTTCAAAACAGTTAATATAAATTCAAATTGGATCAAAAGCCCAATAAGCTCTTTTTAAGAAAACCACATAATCTGGACCAAAAAGCTCTTTTTTTTTTATGAAAATAGGACATTAAAAATGAGCCTAAGGATAAGCCCAACTTGTCTCAAAGCTCACGGATCGTTAAATGTTAACGGGCCTTTAATTAGCTTGTTAAAAGCCCATTAAGTGAAAAATAAGCTCTTTTTGCAAATAAGCAGTTGGAATAAGTTTTAATAAGCTTCAATAAGCTCCAGAAAATTTCGTATAATTTTTCCCTAATAATTTTTGGACGTTTGGACTAAAAATGCAAAATAATTACACTTTAGAGGACTAAAACTGTCAAACCTTTAAAACATGGACTAAAAATGCCAAAACAGAAACATTAGGGTAGAAATTGATATATTATCATTTTCCAAGCTCAGAATGTTATTTTGGACATTTAGTGGACTATAAATGCAATTTATACATAATTAAGGACTAACGGTGCAATGCTAACGCCGTTAGGGTGTAAAGTGTAAAATTAGTAAAATTGCAAGGACCCACAGAACATGATTAATATTTTCATTTCCATATTTCATTTTACGAATCCCCGTCACGTCACGTGCATTTTTGTATGTTTTAGTTACTCAATATATAACGTCAGTTATATTCTTATATAACAAGTTTTTAACGATTTAACTTTCCGTTTCGTTTCACCACTTTCGAGGAAACGATATTAGTGATTTCAAAGACATAAAAACTAGATAATATTATGAATAATATTATTTTTGAACTTTAGGCATTTTAAGCATATCACACTCCTGTCACCGATCAAATCGTTATACGATTTCTCGTTTTCACACTCGTTATTCGTTTTAAGTCAGAATCTCAGACTTCCCTTATATTCAGGTCACGTGTTGAAGCCGTTCCCATAATCTTACTTGATTTCATAATTCCACCTTGTCAGATACATTCAAGGTGAGTCGTAGCCCCACTTTTATTTGTTTACAAGTTTTGTACTTTTTGGAGAGATACATGCTCAATTATATTTTATTACTTTTACAAGTACTCTGAATAACTCTCACGATCTACTCAGAATTATAACTCCTACTTTACACGTTTTGATTTACTCTTTGGGGGAGATATATGCTCGTTTTACTTGCAAATTGCTTGCTTAGCTTAAACACTGAACTCAAATGATAGCATTTTCAAACTGCTTATTGTAACATGATACTTGTTTTCATTATACACATTCACGTAACATCATGAATGTACATCCCACTGTTATATGTTATTTCCACATTTCATGGAAATATTTGCTAGAATTGAAGCTCACGTATTGTATGTACACCATTAAGTTGATATTGCCTGAGTTACCGTATTGCCATAAAGTCCCTTTATCATGAGCCATTAATCATTGCGGTGAACGTGAATATAGTGAACAACTTCGAAACCTGTTAGAGGCTGACGACCTATCCCACTAATTACTTGACGGAATGCCTTAGTGCTAGTCGTAATTAGTCGCAATGCACTATATTTAAGAAAAACAGGAATCGGCAAATCACCTATTACTCGAGGGCCATAAATCCATCATTTTTTTTATGTGAACTCCTCCGTTTTACGGTACTTTGTTAACGTTTGCGTTTTATGAGACTTAGGGCAATATCCATGTGAAAACATATTATTCCGATTAGGCAAATGAATACAACATAAATCTTACTGTACATGCACCAGAAAATTATGTATTTCACACTAATAGTTCGGCTCTTTTTCCTTGCAAAAATTTATTTGAACAAATGTACAAATATGCAATACCAAAAGTATGTTTACTTAAACCACAACGAACATATATAATCGAGGTATAGAATTAACAAATCTCGTTTGTCATCATTTACATATGTATTCAAACATGTATATATCTCCTATATATACCAGTACTTGAACTTTACATACAAGTATCAAAATCACAAGTATGTGAAGCAAAAGAAGTATATTTTATTTTATTTTATTTTTTTTGGTGCAAAGGGTGAAATATTTATATTAATATCAACACAAATTACATGAGTTTAGACATTCACTAAGATGGACATACCCATCCAGCAACAATTCATGAAAAAGCACTATACTATCCAATATCAGATACATCAAGACTAGGATATCTGATAGCTACTATATCAGATACTGCTTATACAGAGACCAGTTTTGAATTAATCAGCTGCACAGTTCCAATGCTGCAACAGATTCAACACCTGAATTCACCCATACATTGCACCAAGACCATGACCTCATAATTACATTTCCAAAACCTCCTCCCATTCTTAAACATTCAACCAGCATCCACAATGGTCAAGTGGAAAGAAGGAATGGCATCATTATGTAGGTTATAGCCACCCATACCATTCCAGTCAAGGGCTATACCAGGCTTACTACATTTCCATCTTTACAAATGGCTTCATAAACCTGGGAATACACACCTTGAGGGAGAATCACCTAACTTCCTTTGGCAGTGTATAGCTTGGACCAAGTAGGTTCATCTAGAATGTGGTCATCAATCAGAACTTTAGCACAATACTATGAAATAATCATGGGCTTACTTATATTCACCCCGGTTGCATTTCTGGCTTGGTTCCCATTTGTGTCAGAATTCGGAACACGTACCTTCAGCAGAGGTCTGCAAGATCACTCCTTGTTGGAGGATCGGTCTTTCTTCTGACCACCAAGAATACATGAATTCTGCAGACCTCTGCTGAAGGTACGTGTTCCGAATTCTGACACAAATGGGAACCAAGCCAGAAATGCAACCGGGGTGAATATAAGTAAGCCCATGATTATTTCATAGTATTGTGCTAAAGTTCTGATTGATGACCACATTCCAGAACGTCGCAAAACAGGTCTCAAAGCTTGTGCAATCTGAAAAAAATGGAGAAGATTATTTAAGATTTACTAACATGAAAACTACATTTCATACCAGTTTTCATTTTATACTACGGCCATTTTTCTGAATTGAAAACTGTGACTTGGAGTAGCTATAGTTGTTGATGAATAAAGTACACAAAGAGAATAAAACATAATACTCACAAGAAGCAGTCCCCAGCCAGTAGGGAGGAACGCGAGGATGCATACTATTATGTCCTTAATTGTCATATGAGGTAGTGCAATCAAAAAAATGAGAGTAGATGCAAACGCAAGGACAATAAAACCATTGATCAATCTGAACAGAAGTTGATAATTGGCACTCAACTTTTTCCTCCAATATGACATGGCCTAATATTAGATAACAGAAGTAAAAATGCATTAGATATGCAAGTGAAGTTTACTAAGCTGGAGAACACTATTCTTCTAAAAAATAAATTAATTATTCACTTTGAGTTAATACACCTTCGGTACGAGTAGCACTCCAATGATCACAAGCCATGATATTAAAACGGGTCGGGCAACTAACCCACTTGGTGTTTTAGTTTCATCTTTGATGAAATAAAAGTACAAACCCTTTCCCTTGTCTAGAACAGGCACATACCTGCCACAAATACAAACGTCTTTCAGTATTGCTAAAAAATAAACATACAAAATTTAATACAACAGTTATTTCATTTATAAAATTGTACTAATTTTCTAGTTGGATGTTTGAAATCGCTTATTGAACTGTTTTTTTGTTTCTAGACCATCAATAAAATATTGTGACACAAAACTTATGCAACAGATTTTTTTTAGTTTAGCTAGATATACAAGAAAAAAACCCTAAATAATATAGCTATGTTTTATTTAAAAAAAGATTGATATCACTACAAGAAAAACTCAAAAAGTACACACTTATATTTCCACGGTACGTGTAGTTTATTTGTGTAATTATCCACACCAACTATCGTAACAAAAATTGTACACGTTTAGCTTTGTGGACTGAAAAAAAAACCACACATAAAAGCGTGGACAATAAAGTAGATAATTCACAAAAGCCTAATATGTAGATACTTCACAAAGGAAAGCGTGGATATTTGAAAAAATAAATTAAATAAAACTAAAAAGAAAGTCATTTCAAAGAAAAAGAATCTTCCCGCTTAGGAGACCCATTTTTTATTTTCAATCTCTTTCAACTCAACTCTAAACAGATGGACGGATTTTAACCAGTCATCAGCAAATTTTTTTATTTCCTTCATATTATTAACATCAAAATAATAAGAAAAAGTAAGATAATATTCACAAGGAATGATGACTGACCGGTAATTATGAAAGTGGTCTAGTCCACAAACAGCAACACCGTTGTTGTCAAGACAAAAAGAGTGCAGGCATGTCGATGAAAAATCTAACAAACGCAGTAATGTATAAAACAACATAGAGGACTGATTTAGAAGTTTGTGTAGTTTTCTAGGAATGTGTTAAGGTTTTGAGGCGATGAGACAATGTTAGCTGTATGTGTGATTTAAATGGTGGTTTTGGAGATTTGTTATTGTGTGTGTATTTGTGTGAATTGAAGAAGAAGAACAAGAAAGTTTATATAGAGAGAGATTGTACCTAATTAAAAGGCCAGTAGGCTTGTGGACAAATCGTTGGCATGAGTTTTCTTTTCACGAAATCACAAGTGATTAGATGCCTACTCTAACACAATATCATGCTAGACCATGGCTTGTTTACCAATACGACAACAATCGACACGAGCTTGGTTTTCATCTTCATGATCGATCATGATAAATCAAACAACAACAAAAGGCAATGTTTCTATATGTAGAAGGATAGATTGTCACATGGAAAGAACGTTCAATTGTGCAAGAACAAGAAACGTGACATGGGACCAGAGTTAAGGGAAGTGTATTGCATGAGGATTTTGTAAGAACTGAAAATGATCAGGTACGGGTGGGTGTAGCGTAAGTAAGGTGGAGAAGTGATCAGTGGATGCTTAAACCTCACGTGCTCCCCTGTCTTTCCTCTTCGCTGGGATATCACGTGCCTTTTTTCTTTTAACTTAACTAACTTTGCAAAATAGTCCCTAGAGTTATGTTTGATATGTGTTACACATCCTTGTTCGGTCCGGTCCGGATTGGTCCGGGTTGGTTTGGTCCGGTCCTAGAAGGCATAATGGTCGGTTTTTACATAAGACCAGACCGGACCGAACCGACCCGAGACCGAAATAAGGAAAAAGTTGGAACTAAGATCGGACCGCTGGTCCTTTCGTTCGGTCGGTCCTGTCGGTTTTGGGGTGTGCGATACTCAGCCCTACCAGGCAGGGCCGTTACCGGATTTTTGTAGGCATAGAGCGAAAATTGATAATGGAAACTTAATAAAAGTCAAAATGAAAAGTGCACTACAAAAAACTAGTTAAATTTTTCACATTTTAAAGGCCAATTGGCCACGTTTAAAAATGTGAAAAATTATAAATTCCACACTTGCTCATGTGTGGTAATAATAGGTGTGACAAATTTTGCTACACATATAAGTGTGGAGATACTATCCAAATGTCTATGGTTAAAAGTGTGGAAACACTCTTTCAATGTCTACACTTAAAAGTGTGGCAAAATTGCAAAAAGATACTTACAATTAAAAGTGTGGAGACATTGTTAAATATTCACACCTAAAAGTGTGGATATATTTTCTGGAAGAAGAAAAAAATAAAAAGAAATTACATACAAATATGTAACTTTTCAAAAACTAATGCAGGAACAAAATATATCAAAACTCAAGCAAGAACAAGATATTTCAAATGTCTACACTCATTAGTCAAATGTTATCTATTAATCAATCATTTAGCATGTTTTCCAGTAATGTACAAGTAAAAACCAATTAACAGTGAGTATACACATTTTCAATTTTCTACGCTTTTTCTACCCTTTGACATCAACAATTTTCGCTTTTTCTACCCTTGAGATGATTGTACATATCACCTGGATTACAATAGGCTTTTAGATAAGAGGAAGAGGTCCAAGGATCAGATCATTCTATACTTCATCCCCTATGTCTCTCTTGGATAGTTCTGCCATTGAAGATTTGACATGTAATCCTCCTAGAAGCTTTGTGAACTCTGCTTCGGCATCAGCACTTCTTCCTCTCTAAATAAGATAAAAGAAAAGAAGTTTATTATAATAAATCATTATGGAATCTGGTCCTACAGAAAAGTGCGACATTTTCTGCGTTGATATAAATGTAACTAAGATGTCATAAATGGATGTGGATAGATATCAACCAAATAATGTATATGTACACAATAGCCAATGAAAGGGGCGCAATGAGCAATTCTAACCTTAAAAAGCCAATGAAGACTTTCTGCACAGAACTCCATCAGAAGAGCAAGCAAAGCTGCTGGAACAGTAGATACCCAAAAGCACACACACCACCTAATCCAATAATCAAGAAAAAATATGTTTTACTGGTTTAATAAGATTACACTTTAATATGCAAGTATATAATCAAAGGAAAACTAAGAAGTCTCCATTAGGCTCAAGAAATAGTAGTTCTGGGCTCAAGGAAGGAATCGATACTTACAAAAAATCTTTTCAAAACATATGGTCATACTAATCAACACAGGCAATGGACAGTTGGAACTAAATAAAACCATTGATCAAACAGAGGAAAAGTAAACAAACCCATATCAAAATCAAAAACATTAAACGATGATGGTTATAATGAGGATAATACTCACTGAAGCAAGATCCAGAGTTGAGCAATGTATACTGTTCCCATGCTTCATAACCTATTTATGTCCCAATAGCACATACATAAATCAGAAAAATCACTTGAGGACACGATAGAGATGAACAAATATCTCCTTTGCTACCTGAATGAACTTGTTGGGAAGTTTTCCCTGTATGTCCTTCTGAGGAATATTGAAGTAAAACCCATGCCTATTGTTAAACGGAATTTTCAAATTCGGAAGCTTAAATTCTTCGCGATACTTATTTGCAAGGTTATGTATAGCTGTGAATTTAGATCAGTTAGAGTTAACAGCCATCAAGTATATTATAGAGTAATGACCATTCAGTCAGGTAGACCAATTTGGTACCTTCGCTGGTATCGCAGAATAATCTTCATGCAATATCAAGAAATCCATCTATTCCAGCCTTGACAGCAAAACACTGCTGTGTCCGAGCAACAAAAGGAACTCGTGCATGAAGTACATCCTCATCTATAACCTCTCCAATTCTGAAATCATAGAGAAAAGCAAAGTGAACTTCAAGGCTCCATTCCTTTATTCAACATGGACTTGAAAGTCTCTTTTATAAGGATTTTACCTTTTCCTTATAGAAGCATATTTTTCATTCTCACTAGAAACAAATTCTTTAGCATCGACACTTCACGTGTGAGCCTGTCCATTCCAAGATGTTGTGGAAGCCTAATTACTACGATGAGCTTCAAATATAACTAATAATACTTATATTCATCACTAAGAAATCACTTAAAATACTAATTTCACGGGAACACCATGCTAGCCGTCTAAAGAAAATATCCAATTCATTACTAAAAGTTTCCACTTGCGTCAATCAAACAGTTATTTGCTATCGTACGCAATTGTATCCAAAAAATCAAGCCTCATTCTCTCCACATCACTAAACAATCCCAAGTGAGATAGCAAAATGACAAAAAGCTGGAGATAGCTCAACTACACAACCAGCCAAGGGATATAACTTCCCTATTAGCAACAGTGTTTACATACACCAAAAACCACCAAACTTCACTTTTTCCTTCTATAAATGTATATCAGGGCAATGTCTTTAACAGAACTTATTAGTTGTATGACTGGATCCAATTGTCTATCATCAAGCTCATGAAACTAACGTAATTACAAATCATCATAAACAGCTGCATTGGTCACCTAATCAAATACTTATGACTTACTTCATTCTATAACACATAAAAATCTATACTAAGAATATGATCAATAGCAATCAGTAATACCGATCAAATTAAATATAACCCTTGTAAACTCACTAGAGACAAGTTTTTCAGCAGTCACACGTCACGTGTCCGCCAGTCCGGCAGGTCCAAGAGTTTGTGGAAGCCTAGTTACTACTATGAGCTTTGTGCATTACTATTAATACGTGTACTCATTATAATTAAAGCGTTTAGAATACTTGCTGCACGGAAACTTTACACCAACTGTCTTAAGAAAATATCTATTCAATTAATTACAAAAAGTTTCCACGCAAGTCAGACCAAACAACTCTTTTACGCAATTACATCAGCGGCTAATCATGTTAACGACAACTGGTTATATATATCTAAATGAATCTATCCAATAACTTAACGCATATCAGACACTTATCACCTACTACATTCTATAACACGTAAAAATCTACAATAAGAATACGATCAACAAATCAGTAACTAAAAATCAAGCTCGTATACATTAACATAAACAACTGCATTCGTCACCTACGCTACGCATACGATCAAAACAACGAGTAATCGAGTTGAAAAAATCGAGAAATATACCCCTTGTAAACATCACCAAAAGATCCTCTACCAATAAGTTCCAAATCCGTAAAGCGAGATCCCGCCGCTTCCATAAACGCTGTCGCATCCGCTATCTCTTCAATCCCTAAACCTAACCTTCACCTTCACCTAAACAATCATAATTCCCAAATTTTCAACTACTGACAATGCTTAACTGTCAATTTGGATCACTGTTGCTTGACGCATCGTTCCGAAATTCACGCACCTAACATCATCAGATATTGAAATTAAAAATAATAATTTATATAGTCTAAGTGATTGAAAGTGAAATAGTACCTGTTGATTGATGGATAGTGTGATTAATTAGGGTTTGTGTGAAATTGGAAGGTTGTTTGAAAAGGGGATCAAATGAAAATGAAGGAAGGAAGAAAGAAAGTGTGTGTGTGTAATGTTGTTTTTGGCACAAGAATTGATTTGTGTGTGTAAAAAAGTCGTTATTTGGGGGTAAAAACTCTAACAGTAAAAAAAAAAAAAAAAAAAAAAAAAAATCTTATTCATTTTGGTAGCTTTTATTTCCACAATTATAAATTGGCTTTTTTATGAAGTTATTTTTACATTTATATAAGTGTATCATTTTTTAAGTGTTTTCTTACACTTATAAGTGTGCCCTTTTAAGAATTTGTTTTACTTCAATTATAAGTGTAGCGTTATTGTAATTGTCCACACTTATATATGTGGCGTATTTTTTAAAATATTTGTGACACTTATAAATATAGCAAAATTATGATTTATATAAAAAAAAAGTCCACGATTGACTGTACTGTGGAGAAATAAGTGTAAAGAATTCAACTTTTTTTTGTAGTGGTGTAACGCTAGATCCACATAAATTTTACGAAAATAAATTCACCTAATGAATTAATGATGTATCGAGATAATATATAGTTTATCTCTTTTCTTTTTGAACTTTTTCAATTATTTGCATCCACAAATTAATATACATATTATTGTGTGTATTTTCTTTGTAAAACTTGTGTGAATGTAGCATTTTTCAAATGAAAAGTATATCTACCTTTATTATCAATTATCAAAAAAATTACTATTCATTTAAAATTTTCATTTATGCCTTTTAGTTTTGCATTATATGACTTATAAAAACAAAATAATAATAATAATAATAATAAAAAAAATAATAATAATAATGTACAACTTGTAGATTTGTGGGGTTTCTATAACCTATGCCTATCAAAAAATTCATAAAACAAGTGCTTTTGTCCTCTTCTGTCACCCAATCTTTCAACGTAAATGTGTGTGGTAAGAGATATGTTATTGGTACCCCTCTGGCCCACTCTATTTTGTCCACCACCCCCTTGCCCAGTCTGTTTACACTATAACATAGTTTTTTTTATCAGTTTCTGTTGCGTGTTTTCTCTTAGTTTAATACTTGTAACTTATTAAACTTTATATTTTCTGTTCCGTACTTTCATATTTATAGTTTTTTAAAATAAAGAAATTATAAAAATAAAAAAATAATAAAAAATAAAAAAACTGAAAAATGTGAGATGAGGGGCCACTTGTAATTTGGGGGTACTAATAACCACTCCCGTGTGGTATACTCGTATGACAGTTTCTTACTCATTCACACAGGCGCCTGTTATACTTCTTTGATTATAGCATACAGTTGTACTTCTTTGATTATAGCATACATATGGAATATGGATTGGACATTGGTGACTAAGACTGCCAGCGACCTTTATTTTGCTTGCCACACCAGCTTTTTTTTTCCGGTGACCTACATGCTACTTTTTGCCACAGTAAGGGCGACCATCATTATTTTATACTTTTATTTTATATCTTTTTAACAACAAAATTAAATTTCATTAATAATAAAAATATTACATACTAATTCAAATAATATTAAAACATTACATAATAATAATTAATGCATTATACCATTATGAGTTTAATATGCTGCCACATCAATGACACATCAACAACTCTTTTTCTTATATCAAATTTATACAATGCGTTGAACCTTAGACAATTCAATAATGTTTTATAAAATAAATTAAAATATTACATGAGAAAAAAACATCACTGCAAGAATTGAATTGAGCCACTATTAAACTAGCCACCCTGGCCCATTGTGGATGGCCTTGGTGCCATAAGCTGCTTTGTTGGTTATTAGGTTGGTCACAATAGAGCCGATCGAGCCCTCCACGATCGATTGGGAAGATCGATTTCCTTATTGTGGATACTCGATCTGTGGGAATCGATCCCCCAAACTTGGTCAGGTTTGCGATCGAGTTTGTGCAAAGGAACAAAAGTATATTTGACCGTTTGAGGTTCAAAAAAAAAAAAAAAAAAAAAAAAATTGAACTTGGTCGCCCTTACTGGGGCACCTAATCGCCTGTAGGTCGCTGGAGAGAGAAAGCTGACGTGGCAGAGAAAAATGAGGGGATTGAGTTGCCTTACTGTGGGCAGCCTTAAATTGCATTTTTTTATTAGTCATTCACTGCTTTGTCGATTACTCCGTATTAAGCTAACTTTTTTCATCAAACCCATGATGTTTAGTTAAAGTAGAAAATAAGGGTCTATTTGGGTAAATGTAATGGACTGATAAAGGAATGTAATCGATGACGTGTTGACATGAATACAGTAATTGAATGAGTCATTATTATTCCATTTACTTATTTGGCTGTCATGTTGGAATGGAATATAGTTTTACGTATGTTGTTTGGTACAATGCAATAGACATTGGAAAGTAATGAAATAAATGAAATATGAAAAAATGTGATTCCATGTCATAATGGAATGAGAAAAAACTGGGTTCGTTTGGTAGGACGGAATGAAATATCAAATGAATGGAATAAACGATGTAATGGAATGAATGACGCAATTTAATGATTCATTACCGTCATTAACCATGTTTGGTTGGTAAGATATGACGTAATGTAATCGATAAGAAAAAAACTAAAATGGTCATTGATGATAGAAAATTTATTTAATATGGTTAGTTAATGATGAACTTTTATGTAATTTTCATTCCAGTACAAGATGTAACGAAAAAAAATGAGGGGACCCCTGAGGAATGAAAATAATAGTTTTTGATGTAATGAGTCATTCCTTGCAATGAATCATTACATAGTAAATGTGTAAACAAACAAGATTTTTTCATTCCACAGTAATAACTTTTTCTATTCCCACTTTGATTACGACATACCAAACGCTACATAGGGGTGACTATGCAATTAAATTAGTGGTTACAGACGTAATGAAATGAAACAATGAATAAATCATTCCATTACAAAATTCAAAACAAACAACAATTTTCACTTTATTGTAATAATTTATTCCATTCCAATTTTGATTCATGCATACCAAACGCTACATAAGAACAAGTTTAAACCCATGTCAAGCGGTAACATAGTGAAAATAATCTTTTTATTCACCGCGTACAACCCAATACAAGTTTTTAGCTATTGTTATTCATCCATTTAACACATTAGTACCCAAACAAACATATCGATTTTAATATATATATATAAGAAGTCTAGGTGTATGGTTGTATAACATTTCGAAAATGTATATATCCATTTAACGAATCATTATCTAAATTTGCTTTTCCCGACTGGCTTTTTATTTCATAGTTAGAAAAAGACGTTTTGTGATAAGTTAACAAACTTCATGAGGGGTAACAAAAAAAGAAAATAAAGTACTCGTATAGGTTTTACGTATTTCATTATGGTCTCAGATTCTCAACTAACTAAATCATTTTACCTTAAGATAGCTATTGTTGTCGAGTGTGGATAATTTACACACTCATAAGTATCCATAAATTCGAATTCAAAGATAACAATATCATTACAATTTATCAAAAACTGAGTAACTTGTGTTTGCAAGTTTAGCGAGATATGAAGTAAAATTAAAATGTAACACAACATCTCTAATAAAAGTTCTTTACCTTAACCAATTATATAATCGTAAAATAAAGATGAAATAAAAGTGACTAGTCTAACTCAAGCATATTTCACAACACTATCTATTGGTTGGATAGTTAATACACTTTGTAAAAGTTACAAATTTTGTATTGATCCCAATCATGTGATTACTTTGATGAAGATAAGTTTGTGAGTGGGTGATGTACGTCCACTCCAAGTGAATTATACAAAAAATCAACCCATCATAGGCTTATCATCCCATGTGTTGAATAATGTAGATTTCCTAAAAAAAAAGAGGTAGATTTCCTAATTTAGCTAGTCATCACATGTGTATATATTTGGTGCTCTTATTTAGTTCGTATATATATGATGAATAAAATGCTATCACATATACGTTGTATATATCTTTAAATCTTCTGTCCATTATGTTTATGTTTTAATGATCCATTAGTAGTGTAACCTTGAAAAAAATTGAAGTGACGTGTATAACTATAAAAATTGTTTGATAGATCACCTCAATATTGTAGTGTAAAAACTGTTATTTTTAGTGCATACTTCCATAAGTGACGTGCATAACATTCAATAGAGAAATGACATTTGGCACCTCTCGGTTATTTTAAAAGTTTCTTGTGAGTTGTAAAATCTGTTAATCATCAACATCACATAATGACATTTGGCACCTCTCGAAATGACATTTGGCACCACTCAGATATGAACAAGAAACTAATATTTTGTATGCGCTAACGAGTGGGGTACCTACGCATTGCTGCGGGAATGTTGTGTTTAATCTAAACTCGAAGTAAAACGATTGTCCGAAAATTATTTTTGTTATTAAGGACTAAATATGCAAAAGATCAATAACTGCAAGTACTATTTTCATAAAGTATTTATGAAAATAGTATGATTTTTTTACGAAAAAGGTCCCTAAAGTTATCGATATTTTGCAAAGTTAGTCCTTAGGGACAAAGTTTGTAATTTATAGAGCCCAAACAAAAATACAATCATGAAGCCCAGTGTAGCACATTATCAAACCAGGCCCAACAACAAAACATAACCCGATCCAGCTCCATGTCAATAATCGGTTTATCATACGACCCGGTGTAAAAAGCAAATACCCGATCCAAACAACACCTCTTATAACACAAACTTACCATAATTTTACTCTCTTCTTCAGATCTGCTTCTCCCAAACCTTTCCTCAAATCGCTCTATCATAGATCAAATAATATATCATCAATCCAAACCGATAAACACAAACCCAACCAGACCTATGTCTTTAATTTATTGAAACATAATTGTTTTGACTCTTTCTTTAATGTTTTCGGATATTTAAAGAAGCTTTGCTTAAAAAAAGAATCAGTGATGAAATATTTTTCGTGATAAGGACCTTCAAGGTCTTGATATTATTCTTGTGAGTAACAAGAAAGAAAGACTGGGATTCTTTGATTTTATGTTAAGATCGAGTCGTTGTTCTTGTGTTTGAACGAATCAAGGGAAGAAAATAACAAAATTGTTATTATTCTCTTTTCTTTTAGTTTCGTATAGAAATTAAATTATAAGCTTTGAAACCTTGATTTATATTGATGTTTTCTTTTCGTGTTCTTTTGATCATTGAGGTCTAACAGTTGTATAAATAAGGGTCTGTTTGGGTAAACGTAATGGACTGATAAAGGAATGTAATCGATGACGTATTGAAATGAATACAGTAATTGAATGAGTCATTATTATTCCATTTACTTATTTGGCTGTCTTGTTGGAATGGAATATAGCTTCTTGTTGGAATGGAATATAGCTTTACGTATGTTGTTTGGAACAATGCAATAGACATTGGAAAGTAATGAAATAAATGAAATATGAAAAAATGTGATTCCATGTCATAATGGAATGAGAAAAACTGGGTTCGTTTGATAGGACGGAATGAAGTATCAAATGAATGGAATAAACGATGTAATGGAATGAATGACGCAATGTAATGATTCATTACCGTTATTAACCATGTTTGGTTAGTAAGATATTACGTAATGTAATCGATAAGAAAAAGACTAAAATGGCCATTGATGATAGGAAATTTATTTAATATGGTTAGTTAATGATGGACTTTCATGTAATTTTCATTCCATTACAAGATGTAACGAAAAAAAAATTAAGGGGACCCCTGAGGAATGAAAATAATAGTTTTTGATGTAATGAGTCATTCCTTGCAATGAATCATTACATAGTAAATGTGTAAACAAACAAGATTTTTTCATTCCACAGTAATAACTTTTTTTATTCCCACTTTGAGTTAAACATACCAAACGCTACATAAGAACAAGTTTAAACCCATGTCAAGCGGTAACATAGTGAAAATAATCTTTTTATTCAACACGTACAACCCGATACAAGTTTTTAGCTATTGTTATTCATCCATTTAACACATTAGTACACTTTTTTTTTTCCAGGCAAAGTAAGCAAAGATTCTTTCAATTAAAAAAAATGAAAGACAAAGCCAGTAGCTAAACTATCTCCTAAATGTGTGCTTAATTTTATGTCTAAAGTGATATGGAAGTATTTATCTACTCTATTACAACCAATAGAATGATACCATATAAGATTAAACATATAATTAGGCACACATGCCAACAAATTAGGCATGCCAATTAATGCTCTTACTTAAAAGACTATGGATAAAAGTCATAAAACAAACCTCTTCTGCTACTTATTTGGTTGTAAAAGTCAACGGTTTTTTACTCCTTCCGTCCTAAAATAATTGTCCTTATTTGACTTTTTAAAGTTTTAATTTCTCAACTTTCATCTTTAATATTTTTATATGTGTTATATAATACATACTTGATGAAAATTATATCAATGAAAAAATATTTAAAAATCAATCTATTTATATATTTTGCATCAATTATTATATAACACAAATAAAAATATTTAATATCAAAGTTGAGGAAAAAAAGACTTCAAAAAGTCAAAAGAGGATAATTATTTTGGCACGGAGGGAGTAATAAACATCCATGTCAAATTAGTGCTTATCGAGATGAAATTTAAATGGACTTTACCCTTATATATGAACTAAAGCCCCTTTTCAAAAATGGATTATATTGACAGATGACACTTTTAACTTTTGGGGTCTCATCACATTATAAACAGCATACGGTGAAACACTACATCCGGAACTGCTTAATTATATAATTAAGCTGCTTATTAGCAATCCAAAACACCCTCTATAATGGACATGAGCAGATGATCATAAACAATTTGCTTATGCACAAACACGCAAAACTACTTCTCTCCTATATATCAAACAATCATGAAATTAAACACAATAAAAAACATAACTTTAAGCAAAAAACACAATCTTTATAGTTACCCGAGTAACAAATTTGCTTCTACAGTTATCAAACACAATTTTCAAATAAAGTCACCTTATTTTAAAGATTTTAGCAACCAACGACACCAAACTACTTATAATAAATCTTAGCCACTTATAACATCATCAAAACATTCCATAGTACTTAATTTTTCTGTGATTAATATACTTTACTATGGTAACCCTTTACCCAAAAAAAGCATCATCACAACACGTAGAGTTAAAATCAAAATTTTTAATTCATTTTCATAAGTATTTGAAAACAGATTTCCCATGAGCTTCCCATGAGCATAATGTAGAACCAAGTTAGATGACTTTTCAACAATCAACTAGTTGAAATGTATGAAATACTACAGACACCATTGTTATGAGTTTAAGTGCTGTTTGGAATTCCTAAAATTGATTTGGTGATGATAAGAAGTGCATATGTTTTAATTTTAGGATTTACCCAAAATTCTAAAAACGAAGCCCAATATATGTGTGATTTTGGTCCTTCAACGAAAGAAAAATATGCTGTAAATGGTTCATAGTGTATAAAACAAAACTTGGAGATTCTAATAAATCCATAAATTTCTTTCTTTTTTACTTCGTATTGTTTCTGCTTCTTTTGTTTTTGTTAAGAACATATAGGATTATTCTTAGTTACTCGTATATTGAAGAAAAATGAGAGATATGTACATGAGTGTATGTCTTTTATCCGAAAATTTCCGGGGTTGAGTATCCAAGTTATATAACAAAAAATACCATTCTAAAAGAACCAAACTTCCTCGTAAACCAACAGTTTGTGTTTCGCATGTTTCAATTCTCAATATACATTGTGAAGGCATGCACAAAGTATAGGATAATTTGAAAAGCGAAAGAAATACTATCAAATAACAAATGATGAATATGAAAACCATAGTTATCTTGTATGTTTTGATTGGTACAAACATCATGAATCATGGTGTTTCTTTAGTGCCTTTTGCCAATATAGGAAAAAGTTAAAAGGTACATTGTGCCTGAGATGATTCCTTGGGTACTCACGGACCCAACACATTTACTCCCTCCCACGTAGGTCATTAAACAAAAGAAAAAAATTCGATAAAAAAACCATTTAATTATTTTTATAAATTTATCAAGGAGTTGAAGAAATTAAAAAAAAAAAAAGTTAGAGGGGAGGAGGGGATTATAAAGACTCTACTACCTCCCCAAATATAATGTGTTTCAAGTAATTTTATATTGTGATCTTTTGACTCTTGCTGTTTTTTGGTAATGAAGATTTATACCCATTTGTGATTTTTCAATTTGGATCATACCCAGTTTTGATCATACCCGTTCGATGAAGACTATCCAACTATGCATAAAATATTAGCCATGCGCTTACCCAAAAATCCCTGCGAGTAGCATAATAAATTAATACTTTATATATGATTATGAAATGTTGTTGTTGCAGTTATTATGCTTAGGAGGTTTTATGCATTATGAAATACACCTTAGAGGCCCGTTTATCCGAGTATGCTTCTTACTTGTCACAAATTTTTTTTATTTAACAAATCACTATATGTGTAACACCCTCAAAATCAAGATTTGTGGAAGTATACATATTTAAGTGCTACTAAAATGAAGCTCATTTGACAAAGCGGTCCAAAATTCAGAGTTTAACGCATAAAAAAAAAAAAAAAAAAAAAAAAAAAAAAAAAAAAAAAAAACATTTCCAACAAACTTATGACCATTGCCATGCCCTGCCTTCAGTAAATACATTAGCAAATATGGACCATAGCAAATAATTCAGCAAACATACTAATCCACTATGCAAACGCTAAGCTCATCCAACCGAAACTAGACGAACAATATGCCAAGCTAGCATAGCAAATAAAGGGTGCCCGCGAGTGTTAATCCCCAGATACTCAGCAAATTCCGATATGGTATACGTTCGCGTTAACCATGCCAGGCCAACCGAATGGGGGAGTCACATCCAATAGATCTATTTATATCACACGTGTTTCCCAGCAAAAATTGACAGTTGATGATAGTGGGCGTAATGGGATTCAGTTAACTTAGGTTTTCGCATACAAGTGTGTATAAAAACAAAGTTTAATTTGGTCCATGAAAACAGTTTTGCATGTTTCTCACCCTAAGGTTTATAAAAGCAATACGTATAAAATATGGGGCTATAAATTCACCTTAAAAAAATAGCAATTTGCTAATCAACAACAACTCAGTGCAACCGCTCCGACACGCGACCTAGATCAGTATGGTAAGTCTTAGCGAAATAATCGTGTTTTAAATGTTTTAACTCAATTAAAAAGTTTACGTGTGACCAGTGTTCATGTATTTCTTGCTTGTTGTGTGGTAAGGTACATTTCAAAACAGTTTATCGTATAAGAATCTTTGGTGATGGCTCATGGTGAAAGTGTACGGTAAAAATACGTGCGACAGAACTTCCGTGCTTAGTGCTTGTCGTTGCAAAATGCGTAAGTAATATATATATTATCGTGTATATATATTTAATAATTAAGTATTTAATTTAATTAAGACTTATAATTAATTAAATAGGTATTGAATAATTAATATTACCATTATTTGAAACTATTATTACACACTTTTAAAAATACATTAATTAAATAGGGCCCGTTTGGCTTATTACATTTGTAATAAAGTAATGGATTGATAGTTATAAATAAATGTTTGGTATAACACATCACAATCAAAGTGAGCCATCTACAATCAAAAATAATTCAAGGCAAAAATGAGTGGAATGAGCGGATTGAAACAACTATGGACCTCACCTCTTTATACTCCCTCACAATTCACTTCTCCTCTAACTAATTTAATAATAAAAAAATTCTCATACTCTCATATTTTATTCATTATTTTGATTAAAATAGTCATTTTAATAAAATATTATTATTATCCTTTATTCCAATTTCTTTCATACCTAAACCATAGCTGAATCCGATTCTAAACCTTCTTATAAACCAAACGGGCCCTTAGTTAAGGGTAAAATTGTCCATCTGTAAAAAGTAAGAGAAAAAAAACAGTAATAATTATAATTTTCTTAAATTGGGTGTTTTTTATCGGCCGACAATTATTTTGAGACGGAGAGAGTAATAATAAAAACCTGATGATGTTAGCAACTGTCCTCATCTCCTCAATGTTTTAAAAATTGCGCCTAAGGCGCACGAGGCTCTAGCCCTTGGGATTTTTTTAGATCAAGGCTCAAGACATGCATTAATCCCGCAAAAAGCGAGCCTGGGGGCTTTTTGCAGCTCGCAGATGTAATGTTTTATTTTTTATTTTATTTATTATTTTATTTTTTTTAAGATGAGATACATGGGCCTTATAAGTTATATACATGGGCATTTTAAGTTATAGGGCAATTATTTGTATGATTTGTAAATTTGAAATGATTTTATGTTTATTTTATTGATTGAAATTTTCTCTAAGAAGTTACTTTGTTCCATTAAGTATTTTCATTATGACATATTATCATGAAAGTGTGGCATTATGCCTGGAATTTTAATACGTTTCTTGCTTGATATTTTGGGCTAAATTGTGAGCTTTCTTAGATGTAAGTCTACAAGTGTAGGACACAAGCATATTTTGTCTGATATGGATTTTAATCTTTATATAGGTCATCGAGCCAAAGAGTTGACCCGTTTAAGAAGTGACAACTGATCCATTTTAATCTTTATAATGGCAGTATGTGTCATGTATTAAGTATATGTATTAAGTATTTTAGTGTTATTTTGTGTTATTTAAGCTACATAAATGGTCACATATGTTATAAAAAAACTTAATGTATTTAGTGCGCCTCGTATTCATAAATCCCGTGCATTAGAATGCGCATAGCCTCGAGGCTCTTTGCCCCCCCCCCTTGCGCCTTAGTGCGCCTTAAGCCTTTCAAAACTATGCATCTCCTACGTTGTCGTCATTTTAGACTCGGCCTTGGGTGAGCTGATGATGTACTAAATGATTCCGATGTCATCACTCGGAGAGAAAAAGAAAACATAGCATTCCGATTAGGCAAATGAATACAACATAAATCTTACTGTACATGCACCGGAAAATTATGTATTTATGAAAAGTACACTAATAGTTCGGCTCTTTTTCCTTGCAAAAAATTATTTGAACAAATGTACAAATATGCAATAAAGTATGTTTACTTAAACCACAACAACGAACATATATAATCGAGGTATAGAATTAACAAATTTCGTTTGTCATCATTTGCATATGTATTCAAACATTACTAGTACAAACAGGACCACCGGCGTGGACAATTTTTTCACCATGCCGACGTCATGACGTTGGCAGAGCTTCTTCTCGACGTCATGTCGTCGGCAATAACTTGTCGACAGAGCCACGTCGGCAACGACTATGCCGACAAATAACACCGACGACAATGTGGGACCCACACGTTTTTCCGGTCAAACATTTTTTTTTGTTCGACAATATTGTACCGACGACGCGTCGTCGGTACAATACTAAATAATTAATGGGTTAATTAGCTTAAATAAATAGAGTCAACGAAAGTCAAATATAAGTTTAAATGATGTCATGGACATATGGTCGGCACCATTTCCAATAGTCAACGCCCAGTCAACGTTTTTGCAAATACTACCGATCATTTGTCATCGGTATCGTTTACAATAGTCAACGAAAAGTCAACAAAATTGTATATGATGCCGACGACTTATGGTCGGTGCTATTTAAAATGGGTCAAAATATATATATGGTACCGACGACATGACGTCCGTAGCACATAAATTGGTCAAAAATATGTATATGTTATCGACGACATGTGGTCGGTACTAATGTTATATTGCAGCTGCGCAGCAGCCTGCACAACTGCAATGCCCAGATTTTTGCCGCAAAAATCTACAAAATGCAGTTTTATACCTGCTCTCATAACCACACATTCCAATACAAACAACGGCTAAAACGGCTATAAAGTTTATAACGGCTAAAACGATTATATATAACCACTAAACGTACACTTAATAAACTTTACAAAATGGCCATAAACTTTATAACACCCTCAAAATACATCATAAAGCTTACAAAACGGGTGTTATAATCGTTAAACCTAGCTACTACATCTACAAATGTTGCAATATCCTAAGTGTTCAAAGAGAATAAGATTGCGGTCATCAAAATATAGTTCCAAAGAAAAAACAACACAAAATAATACCTCTACAGCCCATCGTCGTCATACAGCCCCTCGTCGTCACCCTGATCATCATCATCACTCCTGCTGCCCGAGCCACTATCGCTGCCAGAGCCACTCTCGCCGCCTGAGCCACACGAGGGAGCGCCTGCGCCGCTCCCTCCCGCGCCACTCCCACTGCAGCCTCCAGCTTCACCTCGAGAACCAACCTGGCTAATAAACGCCTCCCAGTCTGGGTTGGTCGAGATAAAACGTGTCAACAACTCGAGCTTCTTCTCAATTTTCGACGCTTTCTTCTTAGCTTTTTTCCTCTCTCTCTGATCTTCATCTACTATCTTTTTAGCTGCATCAAGTTTCTCCTGAGCTTCAGCAAGCTTCTCCATAGCTTCAGCAAGCTTCCCGTCAAGCTTGGCCGTACCTATAAACGAAATAATTAAAATTAAAAAACGGTCATTTCAATACATAAGATGAGTCATTTAATATTATCCAACTGTACATACCTGGTGGAGCTGGAGGCGGCATGTCTACCCGTGGCCTCTTCAAGAAGGGTACCACCCTGCCGACGCCAGGTATATGACCACGCTGCTTGCCCCCGATTACCCGGGAAAATATCTCCTCCTCCGTGAGGCACGGCTCGTCTGCCGGCATATCGGATCTAGGCTGCCTTAGCCGGACCATCTCTTCCTATGTAGTTGAAACAAAATGAGAAAATTAATATATTAGTCGGGTTAATTACTAGATTATGTTTCAACAAATCACTAAGTGCGTGTTTGGAAAAAAAAAATAAATAAATAAATAAATAACGATACTTACAAACCGAGCAAGAGCCTCATCCTGCAACCATGCACCATTCTTGCAGTGGGTGTCAAGATATGTATCGAACATGGACGGATACTGGTGGTCCTCGTTGTTCTCGAACTGTATAAATATATACACATGCATATAGGATGAAACAAATTAAAATGACAAATCAAACACCATATATATTTTATTTAGTATAAATACTTTTAATTAATATATTATTAAAATTAAATAATCTTATAAAAATAAAATGTGTCTTACATATTCGTGTCGAGATGCGGCAAATGATTTCGAACCGTGGCGGCTGAGAATCTTGTTCTTCTTTCTATTCTCTTTGTTCACAATCGATCTTTTCTGGGACTTCTCCGACATGTACATTTTAACATACTTCTCCCACTCACTCTGCTCCAAGTTCGGAGGAGGATTTCTTCTGATCTCTTCCACTTTCACAGCCCCACCCTTTTTTGTAAAGTAATCGCGTTTCATATCATATTTATTGTCAGCATATCGTGTAGCGAAATACGATGTGAGCGCCGACCGAATAGTATCCCAGTCCGGTCTGCTCCTGTGGCGCTCCAAATTGAACATACGCTGCAATCAAATATTGTTAAAATTAATATAAAGATATAAATAAATAAACAAATTTAAATAAATATGCACATTTAAATAAATAAACACGATAACATAACAATATAAAAGGAAAATGAAATAATTGACCCCAAGCTGTGGGAGGAAGTTAGCCGTCTTCTCCGGTTCTATATCGTACCAGGAGTCATAGTGTAGCGGCAGCTGCCGAATGAGCTCGCCGACGTAATTGCTAAACCATGCTCGGTTCGGGCCCACATGAACGTAAGTCCCCTTATCACCTTTCTCAAACTCAATCGACTGTGGGCCACTTTTGTCGACAGCGTCCTTGAGCTTCATATTCTTATTTTCTTCACATACTCGCTGCCTATCGCCATTCTGACCTCCCCTACCCCTGCCTCCCCCCTGCCCGAGCTCCTCGGCGGGGTCGCCCTGATCCTGCAATTGGAGTGAGTGAAAACATCATATAGTAACTTTTATATATATATATATATGTATTTTATATATATATATATAATATATATATATATATATATATATATATATATATATATATATATATATATATAATATACATAATATACATATATGTGTATATACATACATATACATATATGTGTATATATATATATATATATATATATATATATATATATATATATAACACACACACAAAATATAGATATATTATATATTATATATAGATATATGTAATATATACACACAATATTAATATATATACACATATATCTATATATATACATATATAGTTATATATATACATATATATAATAATATATATATATTATAATATATATATATAATATATATATATATATAATATATATATAATATATATATATTATATAAAATATATATATATATATATATATATATTAATATGTAATCTAGAAATTCTTACCACCATCACGGTGCCCGCCCTCAATCTGACGGGTAGGGGAAGGTGGTGGCTCACCGTCACCACCATGACTGCGCGCAACTGCTGCTGCCATCTGTAAAACTACAAGTTGAATAACATATAGAAATTCGGGAACAAATTAACATAAGCATGCACACATTCAAATACATACACATTCAAAAGAAATATACACTTTTAAACAATCCATAACAATTTCATTAAAATAAGTGTCGTTTTACAAGTTACATTTTAAGATCAATATGCACAATCACAATCACTATCATAAACAACATTAGTCGCAACTTCAACTTCATCATCAGAATTGTTTGCGACTTCATTATCAGAATCTACTAAATAATAAGGATCATCATCTTGATCATCAATAAAATCATCGTCGTCATCAACAGGAATGATTGGTGGTGGTGCCTCAACTAACGTTGATTCACCATCGATATATAAGGTTTGAAGTTCCAAATCATTCAAATTAGCAGACAGTTGGAGATCGGATGAGTTGTTGCCATGTATCACATCATCATCGTCTTCTACCACGATGACATCCCAGATTGTGTTGTGATTTACTTCTTGGACGACCTTCCAATGGAGTGGTCGTCTGGCAGGATCTTCAAGGAAGAAAACTTGTTTTGCTAGTGTTGCGAGAATGTAAGGTTGATCTTCGAACGTATAGCTACATGCCAAAATTTGTGTCATATTGTTTCTAGTGGTAAAACGTTGGACTCTACGGTTTTTGTTGCTTAAGTCAAACCACTTAACTCGAAACAACACAACTTTGAATTGGGAATATGTGAACTCCGTAATTTCTTCTAGCTGACCATAATACGTTTCTCCCTCCTTTTCACCAGGTGAACAAATTCCGCTGTTCTGAGTTGTACGTTTTATATCGCGGCTGTGTACGACAAACCTCACACCGTTGACTACGCAAGAGTTGACTGAGATTGGGGTCGGTGATGGTCCACAAGCCAAAGCAAATAAGTCGGGAGTACAGCTTGGGTCATCGGCTATGTAAAGTTTACGGATCTATGAAAAAAGATAAGAATAGATGGAGATGAGTAATAGTCGTTATTTATACATGGAAATACATACAATAAGTTTACCTTCGTCTCAAACCAGCTCAGAAATGCTTGTTGCATTTCGATATCAGGAAATTCCCTGAAAATGTTCATGATATTAGAATAAATCAAAAAGATAACTTGGGAAACAGAAATTTCAAAATATAAACGCATACCTCTCGAACTCGTCCATGTACTTGTCGATCTCAGGACTGTTGTGAAGTACATACCATATCACTCTCTTCATTTCTTGGAGACCTAACTTAATCAATGTCTCTTTACCAGAATTGGTACATAGTGATCGGAACACCTGGAAATCACTTGTTGGGCGAGGACGGTCCTGAGATGCAGCGGGATGATTAAATTTTGTCCCATCACCACGAAAATAACGAGAACAGAAAGTTAATGCTTCATCTGCAACATAACCCTCCGCTATTGAATCCTCCGGCTTAGCTTTATTTCGGACATAGTTTTTAAGCTTCTTTTATGTATCTTTCAAATGGATACATCCACCGAAATGAAACAGGCCCGCCTTCAATAGCCTCTTCAGGTAAATGCATAACCAAGTGAATCATAATGTCAAAAAAGCAGGAGGATATATTTGCTCAAGACTGCACAAAATATTGATCAACTAGTCTTTAGCTTTCACCATGTCTTTCACCATCAAAGTTCGGGCGCAAATTTGCTTAAATAATAAACAAAGCTCGATCAATGGTGTATATGTTTGTGCGTTCAAGTATTGCCGAAGTCCATAAGGAAGTAACCGTTGCATCATTATATGACAGTCATGAGACTTCATGCCCGTTATATTGTTATCATCTTTGGTCACTTTTGACTTGAACTTGGATCCGAACCCATCTGGTAGTTTAACTGTTTTGATGTATTGACAGAAGAGTTTTCTTTTATCGGGTGTGAAGGAGTACTTTGCATGAGGCTTCGAGCACTTCCCGTTTTGTTTGTTTCCGAGCCACAACTCCTGTCGAATGCCCAGAGCTTGCAAATCTTGTCTTGCCTTCGCGGTGTCTTTAGATTTTTCATTCATTAACAAGGTGTTCAAGATACTCTCCAACACATTTTTTTTGATATGCATGACATCTAAATTGTGTGGTAGAGAAAGAAAAGACCAATATTCAAGATCGTAGAAGATAGACCGTTTAGTCCAGTTCAGCTCGACTGTATGATTACGTTTTATCTTCCCACCTGATGAGGCGAAAAGTGTACCGCTTTTAAGGGGTCATTTAAGCCCTAAATCGTATTTATTTGATCAAATATTGCCCTAAATCGTTCCTTTTGTCATTTTAGGTACTTTTGAGGAGAAATCTGGAAAAGGAGGCATTTTGGACGTTTTTGGAGCATATAAGTGAAGAAAACGGCAAAGTCTCAAGAATCGGCTGAAAGTTCCCTTTGACGGCGTCACAATTTACTCTGGACGGCGTCATGCTTTGGCAAGAAAAGGTGGACGTGAAATTTACTCATGATAAGCCAGTGAAAATTGCATGTAAATTCTGACGGCGTCACGCTTTAACTTGATCAAGGGCGTCACGGCTTAAATCATAAGGGGACGGCGTCACGTTCATGGTTCGACGGCGTCAAGCCTTGATAAGCCAGAATGGATTTTTGAAGAGCTAAAGAGGGACGGCGTCAAGATGGTCATCCGGGAACCCTAAAAGCGGCGAGGTGACGGCGTCACACTCAATAAGGTGACGCCGTCAGATCCAAAAATCTATATATAGTTTTCTAATTTTTTGTCATTAGGGGAGAGCTTAGTGTGTGGAATTTTGGGAGAAAACCCTAAGACGATTTTAGCTACTTTTTCAGGGCTTTTTGCCTTGAGATCTTCCATGTTTCATTGAAAGATAAGTTATCAATTAATCATTCAATATGTCTATGTGTTGTTTGATTCTATCTTATTCTTGTCTTTTGTTTAACATGTTAGGCTAAATTTATCTTGTGTTTGCTTAGATCTAATGAAACCTAGCTATTGATTATTGGTTGTTAGTGTGTTATTAGTTGTATTGGATGATTGTTTATCTATGTTAGGCTTAAGAAAACTGGCTAACTTCCTATTCGGTAACTTGCTTGAACGTCTTAAGAAACATGAACCAAATGCGTACTAAAGGTTTTTATGGTTGTATTTAATGCACAAGCGAATTCTAGTGATCCCATGTTAGGAGCTTCCTAGCCGGCTCGACATAGGAGTGAAGTAGGAGCTTGTAGAGTTGGGGAAGTAAGTACGCCACCCCACGAATGGTATTAAGGAATACACCCGTCATCCACGCGACTAATACACACTAATTAACCGGTAAAAGATAGTTAGGGAGTAAGGAAATCTAAGTAAACACATTTCTCTACACATAAGTTTCTCACCACATTTTATTTTCAGTTATTTAATTTTATTGCATTCGTAGTAATTTGGGTTAGTTGACTAGCAACTAATTCCGCCCACTCCTTCAAACCCGAGATTTTACTTGCTTTCATAAAAACTATAAAAACATAAAAAAGAATCTTCCTCAACCTTTAGACCTAATTAGAGTAGTCTTTCATACCTAACGAACACTATTCCCTGTGGAGAACGATCAATCCCCCGTACTTACCACTACACTATACTACATCGGTCAGGTACACTGCCTGGTGGGGTTGTAAGCCTCTTGAGATCCCTCGAGAGGTAAAACCTGTTGTAAGGTTACAAAACCACGCAATCAAGTTTTTGGCGCCGCTGCCGGGGAATAGTTATTGTTTAGGTTGATTTTTATTTTATTTTATAGGTCTACTCACTAGATTCCTTTCTAGTGAGATTTTTATTTTATTTTTCTAGGTTTTCTTTAGTCTATCTTTTTCTTTGTGTGTTTGTTCGTAATTTCCATTGACTCTTCCGTTCACCATTATGGAGTACGCGAATCCACCATACCACCAACCACAAAGGCCATTCTACCCTATTGACATCTCGAATTTCAAACAATATCGAGATGAACCCATATATGATGCATGGACTCGTTTTAGAAATTTACTCCGAAAATTCCCTCATCATAGTTTCGCTTTAGCATCCCTAACCCGAACCTTTTACTATCGTGTTGGCCAATATGACCAAATGCGCATTGAGGATTTTGCCAATGGGGACTTTAGGGAATTAAGTGCTGAAGAAGCATGGGATGCCATAGAAGATTGTGCCCAATATTATTATAGGGTAGACAACCCAACAAACGTTAGTACAAGTCAATTGAATATAAATTTCCTGGATCATGAAACAAGTTTGTTTGGGGATGAATACATTAGTGTTGAGATACCTAAGTGGTTGTCATGTAATGCCATAGTACAAAACAAACACATAGGTGACCTTGATGTGACGGAGGATTTAGCCGAACATGATCACATTGATCAAAAAGACCTAGGTTTTGTGATTGATGACGTCGAATCTCAAGAAACACATGATGAATCTTTTAGGCAGTTTGAATATAGCAGTCAGAATATTGAGGATGATCCTTATGATTCGGACATAGAAGTTGAGATGCCTAGAGAAGCACTTGAGATACTTGGGAAAATGTTAGGGTTAGATCCTACTAAAACACATGATGAGGATATAGGTGATCTTGATAAGATGGACGATAGAGTAGAAAATCTAAGACCACCAAGTACCCCACAAGTCCTACCATCATTTGAGGCACATACACCGCCCGTGACTTACCCGAAAGAAGTAGAAGAGACTTTAGGAACCCCAATTGAGGTAGAACCCTTGGACCAAGCACCACTAGAGCATATAGGTTTGAATACTCATAATGATAACCTTACTCTTAGTTCTAGGGAAGTTCCTAGTTTTGATGAACTGGAGCCTCAACCAAAACCGTTACCTAATCTTCCATCCTTGGATGAGAATTTAGGAATTGAAATAGGTCCCGATCCACCCATCAAACCATATAGTCCGGGTAGTCTTAGGATAAAGGTAGTGGACTCTAAGCCTTGTAGAGAGGAAACCAATATAGGAGTGGAAAATGACCTTACATGCTTACATCACCCATTTATGATTGATCATAAGAAACATTATGGGTTTAAACCGGGTTTATTAGGTCAAGATGGATCCCCAACTAGTAGTCTTTTGAAGTTGATAGAAAATGATCCCTTTCTAGGAGAAAATTTTAATCCATCCATTAACCCGATTGAACTAGGCAAGGTTATGATGAAAGGAGCACACCCCTTTGAGCATATAATTCATCCACCACTCTTTCCTCACGTGGCATACTCCTACCGAGCTGGTGTGTATCGCTACTATCACCCGCACTTAATCCTAAGTGTAGGGAAAACCTCTCCTTTATCCATTAAATAAGGGTAGAGTCAGGCTCATGACTCGAACAAAAACAAGCGCTTCTTGGGAGGCAACCCAAGCTTTATTTGCTTTGTGTGTTTGTTTATTTATTTGTTTGTTTTTATTTATTGCCATATGTGTGTTTAATTTTTATTAGTATTGATTCATGTTCAAAACTAATTTGTGAAAATGCTTTATGTTGTTTTTAACTTCGTCTTAACTACATATAAAGGTATTTTGCAAAAGATAAGTGTAAGGGAAATCTAAATCGGTTTATTAGAACACAAATTAACATGAATCGTAATAATAATAAATTAGCATACATATTAGTATTTGTTTGAGTCAAATGCTTGTATCGAGTCATAATGATGTTTTGCAGGATTTCCAGGAAGTAAGGTAAAGGTTTTTCCAGAAATTTTCCGGAAACTAAAAATGAAAATTTTTGTCAGGTCATTTCTGACGGCGTCAGGGGTTATAACCTGACGGCGTCAGATTTAATTTCCAGAAATTTTTGAAAGTTTTGTTTTCATAAAAAGTTTTTATTAAATCTCCAACTTATAATCTCCAGGAATCTGCAAAATTATCATTCCACAAGCATTATATCCTTATATATAGATTTTATCCCGCCGATGTTATGCAGGTTTTCGTGTTCGTTTTCTCAGGTTTAACAGGTTATTTTGGACAAGGAGATGTTTATGGAATCAAGCTTATGGCGATGTATTAGTCATGGAGCTTCAACATTCTCTTTGGAGGAAGATTTAACCGTGTAATTTCATTATCCACCGAGCGAATCAGGGGAGTATTTGATTTCATTTTTTTACTTTTTGCTTTTACATCTTATTATTTGAACATTGGGGACAATGTTCATCTTAAGTGTAAGGGGAGGGTAAAAGTACGATTTTAGAGAATGCCATTGCGCTTGATTTTTGTTTGTTTAATGGTAGATGTGTAATAAAACTGAGAGAAATACTTGTTAAGGTAATTTTAGTGCCAAATTTAAAATTTTTTACAACATATAGGAGTGAAACTTTGATCTTAATGAGCGTCTCACGGATAGGAGTTATATGACTAGCACAAAAACCGTACCACTAAAAAAAAAAAAAAAAAAAAAAAAAAAAAATTTCCACCCCCAAATATGTGAGGTTCGCCCCTAGAATTGGTAGGAAAAGCATTTATGCTATGATGTGTGTACCGGTAGCACTTAGATTCTAGAACTTGCGTTAGGACCATTCCGAGGCCACAAGTGAGACTACATTCGTGTAGTTAGATTTACTACATGATAAGAGGCATTAGGATTAACCCATTGTTTTACACCTGTGTTTTTGTTATAATTACGTTGGCTACATTGGTCAAGTAATTCTCCCACACCCTTTGCGTTGTACTCATTTTTAGTACACGATACCCCTAGTACACCCCTCAGAGCCTATCTTTTCGTTTCGACCTTTAAGCATTTTACTTAAAGGAAGAATTTGTTTACACCCCACTAAAATGTACACCCAAATCGCCTTAGCCTACCTTGTATGCACTCATTTTTAGTGCATTATTGTTACAACATTTGTTTAAACCCAAGTTAATTATCTAGTTGATTACATGGTTGCTAAGTCGAGTCATATCCTTGTACATATTGTTTTGGGACGATTGGGACTCATGGGTAAAGTACTAGTGTAATGGAGTAATGGGGAAGAACATCATTTATTACCCCCATATGTGCTAAATATTTTAAAAGTACTCCAAGTTTTTCAATTATCTTAATTCGAGTCATTAGATTAGTATTTGTAAAGTTATGTAAAAATTCAAGTGTAAGGGGAATGCAACGCCCCTATGATGTATTATTTTGGATGGTAGGGTAAAAGTGTATGATCAAAAAAAAAAAAAAAAAAAAAAAAAAAAAAAAAAAAATCGAAAAAATCAAGAAAAATACAAAAAAATGAGAAAAAGAAAAGTAGAAAAAACATACGGACTACCATCCCGTTTTATTTTATGTTTTTGTTATTTTATCATTAGCTTAAGATCGAGTCTAGTCTTGGCTTAGCAACATTGTATAGTACATGTAATTGATCAAGATTTTTAACTCGCCACCAGTAAAATATCCCGTATCCAACAAAACCGTGTTTTTCCTTTTCCCTACACCTTACGTTATAACCCATTTAAAAGCCCTCTTTGATAATTTATCTTAGGTGCTTATGCCTAGTGGAGGAGGTTTTCGATCCTTTCCCAAGCCTATGGTAATCTATTTGCTATGACAGGTAGTGAGAGATATTATCCGTTTTCATTTATGAGATTTATTTTGATGACACTTGAGAGATGTGAGTATCTAAACACTACTTGTGAGGTGCTAGTATGTAATCTCCGTGCTTATTATGATTGAAGTGGAACGATTATTTGTTGTAATTACTTTTATGTTAGCATTAAATGACCCCTAACTTGTATTTTGATTAGAATAAAAGCGCATTTGCTTGAGGACAAGCAAATCTCAAGTGTAAGGGTATTTGATGAGGCGAAAAGTGTACCGCTTTTAAGGGGTCATTTAAGCCCTAAATCGTATTTATTTGATCAAATATTGCCCTAAATCGTTCCTTTTGTCATTTTAGGTACTTTTGAGGAGAAATCTGGAAAAGGAGGCATTTTGGACGTTTTTGGAGCATATAAGTGAAGAAAACGGCAAAGTCTCAAGAATCGGCTGAAAGTTCCCTTTGACGGCGTCACAATTTACTCTGGACGGCGTCATGCTTTGGCAAGAAAAGGTGGACGTGAAATTTACTCATGATAAGCCAGTGAAAATTGCATGTAAATTCTGACGGCGTCACGCTTTAACTTGATCAAGGGCGTCACGGCTTAAATCATAAGGGGACGGCGTCACGTTCATGGTTCGACGGCGTCAAGCCTTGATAAGCCAGAATGGATTTTTGAAGAGCTAAAGAGGGACGGCGTCAAGATGGTCATCCAGGAACCCTAAAAGCGGCGAGGTGACGGCGTCACACTCAATAAGGTGACGCCGTCAGATCCAAAAATCTATATATAGTTTTCTAATTTTTTGTCATTAGGGGAGAGCTTAGTGTGTGGAATTTTGGGAGAAAACCCTAAGACGATTTTAGCTACTTTTTCAGGGCTTTTTGCCTTGAGATCTTCCATGTTTCATTGAAAGATAAGTTATCAATTAATCATTCAATATGTCTATGTGTTGTTTGATTCTATCTTATTCTTGTCTTTTGTTTAACATGTTAGGCTAAATTTATCTTGTGTTTGCTTAGATCTAATGAAACCTAGCTATTGATTATTGGTTGTTAGTGTGTTATTAGTTGTATTGGATGATTGTTTATCTATGTTAGGCTTAAGAAAATTGGCTAACTTCCTATTCGGTAACTTGCTTGAACGTCTTAAGAAACATGAACCAAATGCGTACTAAAGGTTTTTATGGTTGTATTTAATGCACAAGCGAATTCTAGTGATCCCATGTTAGGAGCTTCCTAGCCGGCTCGACATAGGAGTGAAGTAGGAGCTTGTAGAGTTGGGGAAGTAAGTACGCCACCCCACGAATGGTATTAAGGAATACACCCGTCATCCACGCGACTAATACACACTAATTAACCGGTAAAAGATAGTTAGGGAGTAAGGAAATCTAAGTAAACACATTTCTCTACACATAAGTTTCTCACCACATTTTATTTTCAGTTATTTAATTTTATTGCATTCGTAGTAATTTGGGTTAGTTGACTAGCAACTAATTCCGCCCACTCCTTCAAACCCGAGATTTTACTTGCTTTCATAAAAACTATAAAAACATAAAAAAGAATCTTCCTCAACCTTTAGACCTAATTAGAGTAGTCTTTCATACCTAACGAACACTATTCCCTGTGGAGAACGATCAATCCCCCGTACTTACCACTACACTATACTACATCGGTCAGGTACACTGCCTGGTGGGGTTGTAAGCCTCTTGAGATCCCTCGAGAGGTAAAACCTGTTGTAAGGTTACAAAACCACGCAATCAAGTTTTTGGCGCCGCTGCCGGGGAATAGTTATTGTTTAGGTTGATTTTTATTTTATTTTATAGGTCTACTCACTAGATTCCTTTCTAGTGAGATTTTTATTTTATTTTTCTAGGTTTTCTTTAGTCTATCTTTTTCTTTGTGTGTTTGTTCGTAATTTCCATTGACTCTTCCGTTCACCATTATGGAGTACGCGAATCCACCATACCACCAACCACAAAGGCCATTCTACCCTATTGACATCTCGAATTTCAAACAATATCGAGATGAACCCATATATGATGCATGGACTCGTTTTAGAAATTTACTCCGAAAATTCCCTCATCATAGTTTCGCTTTAGCATCCCTAACCCGAACCTTTTACTATCGTGTTGGCCAATATGACCAAATGCGCATTGAGGATTTTGCCAATGGGGACTTTAGGGAATTAAGTGCTGAAGAAGCATGGGATGCCATAGAAGATTGTGCCCAATATTATTATAGGGTAGACAACCCAACAAACGTTAGTACAAGTCAATTGAATATAAATTTCCTGGATCATGAAACAAGTTTGTTTGGGGATGAATACATTAGTGTTGAGATACCTAAGTGGTTGTCATGTAATGCCATAGTACAAAACAAACACATAGGTGACCTTGATGTGACGGAGGATTTAGCCGAACATGATCACATTGATCAAAAAGACCTAGGTTTTGTGATTGATGACGTCGAATCTCAAGAAACACATGATGAATCTTTTAGGCAGTTTGAATATAGCAGTCAGAATATTGAGGATGATCCTTATGATTCGGACATAGAAGTTGAGATGCCTAGAGAAGCACTTGAGATACTTGGGAAAATGTTAGGGTTAGATCCTACTAAAACACATGATGAGGATATAGGTGATCTTGATAAGATGGACGATAGAGTAGAAAATCTAAGACCACCAAGTACCCCACAAGTCCTACCATCATTTGAGGCACATACACCGCCCGTGACTTACCCGAAAGAAGTAGAAGAGACTTTAGGAACCCCAATTGAGGTAGAACCCTTGGACCAAGCACCACTAGAGCATATAGGTTTGAATACTCATAATGATAACCTTACTCTTAGTTCTAGGGAAGTTCCTAGTTTTGATGAACTGGAGCCTCAACCAAAACCGTTACCTAATCTTCCATCCTTGGATGAGAATTTAGGAATTGAAATAGGTCCCGATCCACCCATCAAACCATATAGTCCGGGTAGTCTTAGGATAAAGGTAGTGGACTCTAAGCCTTGTAGAGAGGAAACCAATATAGGAGTGGAAAATGACCTTACATGCTTACATCACCCATTTATGATTGATCATAAGAAACATTATGGGTTTAAACCGGGTTTATTAGGTCAAGATGGATCCCCAACTAGTAGTCTTTTGAAGTTGATAGAAAATGATCCCTTTCTAGGAGAAAATTTTAATCCATCCATTAACCCGATTGAACTAGGCAAGGTTATGATGAAAGGAGCACACCCCTTTGAGCATATAATTCATCCACCACTCTTTCCTCACGTGGCATACTCCTACCGAGCTGGTGTGTATCGCTACTATCACCCGCACTTAATCCTAAGTGTAGGGAAAACCTCTCCTTTATCCATTAAATAAGGGTAGAGTCAGGCTCATGACTCGAACAAAAACAAGCGCTTCTTGGGAGGCAACCCAAGCTTTATTTGCTTTGTGTGTTTGTTTATTTATTTGTTTGTTTTTATTTATTGCCATATGTGTGTTTAATTTTTATTAGTATTGATTCATGTTCAAAACTAATTTGTGAAAATGCTTTATGTTGTTTTTAACTTCGTCTTAACTACATATAAAGGTATTTTGCAAAAGATAAGTGTAAGGGAAATCTAAATCGGTTTATTAGAACACAAATTAACATGAATCGTAATAATAATAAATTAGCATACATATTAGTATTTGTTTGAGTCAAATGCTTGTATCGAGTCATAATGATGTTTTGCAGGATTTCCAGGAAGTAAGGTAAAGGTTTTTCCAGAAATTTTCCGGAAACTAAAAATGAAAATTTTTGTCAGGTCATTTCTGACGGCGTCAGGGGTTATAACCTGACGGCGTCAGATTTAATTTCCAGAAATTTTTGAAAGTTTTGTTTTCATAAAAAGTTTTTATTAAATCTCCAACTTATAATCTCCAGGAATCTGCAAAATTATCATTCCACAAGCATTATATCCTTATATATAGATTTTATCCCGCCGATGTTATGCAGGTTTTCGTGTTCGTTTTCTCAGGTTTAACAGGTTATTTTGGACAAGGAGATGTTTATGGAATCAAGCTTATGGCGATGTATTAGTCATGGAGCTTCAACATTCTCTTTGGAGGAAGATTTAACCGTGTAATTTCATTATCCACCGAGCGAATCAGGGGAGTATTTGATTTCATTTTTTTACTTTTTGCTTTTACATCTTATTATTTGAACATTGGGGACAATGTTCATCTTAAGTGTAAGGGGAGGGTAAAAGTACGATTTTAGAGAATGCCATTGCGCTTGATTTTTGTTTGTTTAATGGTAGATGTGTAATAAAACTGAGAGAAATACTTGTTAAGGTAATTTTAGTGCCAAATTTAAAATTTTTTACAACATATAGGAGTGAAACTTTGATCTTAATGAGCGTCTCACGGATAGGAGTTATATGACTAGCACAAAAACCGTACCACTAAAAAAAAAAAAAAAAAAAAAAAAAAAAATTTCCACCCCCAAATATGTGAGGTTCGCCCCTAGAATTGGTAGGAAAAGCATTTATGCTATGATGTGTGTACCGGTAGCACTTAGATTCTAGAACTTGCGTTAGGACCATTCCGAGGCCACAAGTGAGACTACATTCGTGTAGTTAGATTTACTACATGATAAGAGGCATTAGGATTAACCCATTGTTTTACACCTGTGTTTTTGTTATAATTACGTTGGCTACATTGGTCAAGTAATTCTCCCACACCCTTTGCGTTGTACTCATTTTTAGTACACGATACCCCTAGTACACCCCTCAGAGCCTATCTTTTCGTTTCGACCTTTAAGCATTTTACTTAAAGGAAGAATTTGTTTACACCCCACTAAAATGTACACCCAAATCGCCTTAGCCTACCTTGTATGCACTCATTTTTAGTGCATTATTGTTACAACATTTGTTTAAACCCAAGTTAATTATCTAGTTGATTACATGGTTGCTAAGTCGAGTCATATCCTTGTACATATTGTTTTGGGACGATTGGGACTCATGGGTAAAGTACTAGTGTAATGGAGTAATGGGGAAGAACATCATTTATTACCCCCATATGTGCTAAATATTTTAAAAGTACTCCAAGTTTTTCAATTATCTTAATTCGAGTCATTAGATTAGTATTTGTAAAGTTATGTAAAAATTCAAGTGTAAGGGGAATGCAACGCCCCTATGATGTATTATTTTGGATGGTAGGGTAAAAGTGTATGATCAAAAAAAAAAAAAAAAAAAAAAAAAAAAAAAAAAAAAAATCGAAAAAATCAAGAAAAATACAAAAAAATGAGAAAAAGAAAAATAGAAAAAACATACGGACTACCATCCCGTTTTATTTTATGTTTTTGTTATTTTATCATTAGCTTAAGATCGAGTCTAGTCTTGGCTTAGCAACATTGTATAGTACATGTAATTGATCAAGATCTTTAACTCGCCACCAGTAAAATATCCCGTATCCAACAAAACCGTGTTTTTCCTTTTCCCTACACCTTACGTTATAACCCATTTAAAAGCCCTCTTTGATAATTTATCTTAGGTGCTTACGCCTAGTGGAGGAGGTTTTCGATCCTTTCCCAAGCCTATGGTAATCTATTTGCTATGACAGGTAGTGAGAGATATTATCCGTTTTCATTTATGAGATTTATTTTGATGACACTTGAGAGATGTGAGTATCTAAACACTACTTGTGAGGTGCTAGTATGTAATCTCCGTGCTTATTATGATTGAAGTGGAACGATTATTTGTTGTAATTACTTTTATGTTAGCATTAAATGACCCCTAACTTGTATTTTGATTAGAATAAAAGCGCATTTGCTTGAGGACAAGCAAATCTCAAGTGTAAGGGTATTTGATGAGGCGAAAAGTGTACCGCTTTTAAGGGGTCATTTAAGCCCTAAATCGTATTTATTTGATCAAATATTGCCCTAAATCGTTCCTTTTGTCATTTTAGGTACTTTTGAGGAGAAATCTGGAAAAGGAGGCATTTTGGACGTTTTTGGAGCATATAAGTGAAGAAAACGGCAAAGTCTCAAGAATCGGCTGAAAGTTCCCTTTGACGGCGTCACAATTTACTCTGGACGGCGTCATGCTTTGGCAAGAAAAGGTGGACGTGAAATTTACTCATGATAAGCCAGTGAAAATTGCATGTAAATTCTGACGGCGTCACGCTTTAACTTGATCAAGGGCGTCACGGCTTAAATCATAAGGGGACGGCGTCACGTTCATGGTTCGACGGCGTCAAGCCTTGATAAGCCAGAATGGATTTTTGAAGAGCTAAAGAGGGACGGCGTCAAGATGGTCATCCGGGAACCCTAAAAGCGGCGAGGTGACGGCGTCACACTCAATAAGGTGACGCCGTCAGATCCAAAAATCTATATATAGTTTTCTAATTTTTTGTCATTAGGGGAGAGCTTAGTGTGTGGAATTTTGGGAGAAAACCCTAAGACGATTTTAGCTACTTTTTCAGGGCTTTTTGCCTTGAGATCTTCCATGTTTCATTGAAAGATAAGTTATCAATTAACCGTTCAATATGTCTATGTGTTGTTTGATTCTATCTTATTCTTGTCTTTTGTTTAACATGTTAGGCTAAATTTATCTTGTGTTTGCTTAGATCTAATGAAACCTAGCTATTGATTATTGGTTGTTAGTGTGTTATTAGTTGTATTGGATGATTGTTTATCTATGTTAGGCTTAAGAAAACTGGCTAACTTCCTATTCGGTAACTTGCTTGAACGTCTTAAGAAACATGAACCAAATGCGTACTAAAGGTTTTTATGGTTGTATTTAATGCACAAGCGAATTCTAGTGATCCCATGTTAGGAGCTTCCTAGCCGGCTCGACATAGGAGTGAAGTAGGAGCTTGTAGAGTTGGGGAAGTAAGTACGCCACCCCACGAATGGTATTAAGGAATACACCCGTCATCCACGCGACTAATACACACTAATTAACCGGTAAAAGATAGTTAGGGAGTAAGGAAATCTAAGTAAACACATTTCTCTACACATAAGTTTCTCACCACATTTTATTTTCAGTTATTTAATTTTATTGCATTCGTAGTAATTTGGGTTAGTTGACTAGCAACTAATTCCGCCCACTCCTTCAAACCCGAGATTTTACTTGCTTTCATAAAAACTATAAAAACATAAAAAAGAATCTTCCTCAACCTTTAGACCTAATTAGAGTAGTCTTTCATACCTAACGAACACTATTCCCTGTGGAGAACGATCAATGCCCCGTACTTACCACTACACTATACTACATCGGTCAGGTACACTGCCTGGTGGGGTTGTAAGCCTCTTGAGATCCCTCGAGAGGTAAAACCTGTTGTAAGGTTACAAAACCACGCAATCACCACCCCCATAATCCGGATGTTTCCCCGGCACACGTGTGGGCAATGTCGCAAGTTGAGTCAAGATGTCAGCCCTGGTATCTTTTCTAGGAGAATCTCTATAATCGGTTTTACCATTGAATGTCTTACAATCCCTCCTCCATTTATTGTTTTTTTTAAGAATCTTCTATGACCAACATAAGCTGTTTTGCTTATCACACGTGTAGCCGGAGTGTCTACTTTGCTTGTAGGGCAAGTGTAGTAACCTTGCCCTTGCCAACCAGACAAACTACTTTGAGCAGAAAAATCATTGATGGTCCATAAAAGCATCGCTCTCATGTGGAATTGAGTGCCTGTAGCAGCGTCCATTGTCAAGATACCTGGTTTTTTCCATAATTCCACAAGGTCGTCAATCAAGGGCTTCAAGTAAACATCGATGTCCTTCGTCGGTGATTTAGGGCCAGGAATCAACAACGTCAGCATCAAAGAAGTCTCTTTCATGCATAACCACAGAGGCAAGTTGAATGTTGTTAATATAACCGGCCACATGCTGTAAGTCTGACTAAGGTTGCCGAACGGATTGAAACCATCAGCAGCCAACCCTAATCGAACGTTTCTTGGTTCTATAGCAAAATCCGAATATTTATTGTCAAACTTCTGCCATGCTTTACCATCAACCGGGTGTTGCATCTTACCGTCCGTAGACTTTCCAGTAGCATGCCAAGTCATATGTTTTGCAGTGTGAATAGACTTGTACAAACATTGTAGTCTAGGAATGATAAGAAAGTAACACAACACCTTGTTAGGAACTTTCTTCCCCGTTGTTTTATTGTCTTTCCATCTACTCGTTTTGCAAACCGGACAATACTCCAAATCTTCGCCATCATCCCCCCAATATAGAAAGCAATCATTTTCACAAGCATGTATCGACTCGTACCCTAACCCGACCTTTTTAAATGTCTTCTTTATATGATAGTATGACGGTGGGAGATTGTAACATAATCTGGGCGGAAATACCTCCTGAAGAAATTTTAGCGTTTTGTTAAATGAAGTATCACTCCATTTACCGCTGACCTTGAGATGTGTAAACTTTGCCATAAAATCCAATGTTGTCATAAAGTCACAACCCGGGTACAGAGGCTGGTTGGAACTTGCAAGTAACTCTTCATACTCGTTACGCAGAGGAGGTGTCACTGCTTGAGTAGGCTCGTTACTTGTCTCGCCAATATTTCCATGAGTCGGCTCATTATTCGAAGGAATATCAAGAATATCATTTTGATCATTATTCGGAGGAATATCTAGAATATCATTAAGGCACGCACCCATGTCACTCATCTCACGTTGTGTTGTGTTATCAAGAATATCATATTGATCATTATTCGGAGGATCCGGTTCACCGTGATCCTTCCATTGTGTATAATTTGGGTCCCACCCATTTTGGCCTATGTGGTATTTAAGACCTTCGAGAGATACTCATGGAACATTATGACAACGACGACATGGACATTTTAAGTTTCCAGAATTATTCAATAACGGTTTGCAATGATCGAGGAAGGTGGCAAGACCATCAAGAAATTCTTTTGAACCACGATGCTCTATATGGGTCGAACTCTTATCAATTATCATAACTGTATTTTTATGATGCAATCGGTTGTTATATGCACTTAATTAATGATTAAGAGTTGTTTTGTTCACCTAGCGCAACTATGGAAGGCAATCCTAACCCACTCTTTGAATGATTTGTCCCATATATGAATGCGTATAACTGATTTACTATTTGAGAAAATTTCGGCAGCATTTCCCCTCAACTCCCCAAATATGTGCATTAAGGACATATTCGTAGGAGTAAAGGAGAAACACTGTCGAAATAATCTCAAATAGTAAATCAGTTATACGCATCCATATCCTAAATGAGACAAAACATTCAAAAAGCAGTCCCAAACAGGGGACTTTCCGAAATTAATTTCTAATAAATTAATTCCGGACGGGTTTTCTATAGGATGATTAACTTCGGACGGGGACTTTCCGAAATTAATCACTAAAATCCTAAAACATTCACAAATGTCTAACAATAATACACAAATTGACTATTTTAAGTTAAACAATTAATAGAATATAAATACATGTTACACTTTTGCAATTGATAAAGTCCAAATCACAGTCCATATGATAAAGTCCAAATGTTACACTAATCGAGTATTAATCCCAAAAATATTAATACAATTTTAATACAAAAATATTAGTGAGACCCAAGATAATAAACTAAAAGCAAATAAACGCACATCCTTGGTGGTTGTTTAACCAAACCGAGACACAACCTTGTTGTCTATGGTTATGAAGCCGAACCAAACACATATACACATATACATCTTAAGGCTTAGTGAGACCCAAGATAATAAACTAAAGCAAATAAACGCCCTACTTCTATCCTACACCAACTGATTTTTAAACGCAACATTTCACGCAACATTTCACGCAATATTTCATAAACATTTAGCAGCAAACGCACCCTACTTCTATCCTACACCAACTGATTTTTAAACACAACATTTCACAAACATTTCACGCAACATTTCACACAATATTTCACAAACATTTAGCAGCTAACGCGCCCTACTTCTATCCTACACCAACTGATTTTTAAACACAACATTTCACAAACATTTCACGCAACATTTCACACAATATTTCACAAACATTTAGCAGCTAACGCGCCCTACTTCTATCCTACACCAACTAATTTTTAAACGCAACATTTCACAAACATTTCACGCAACATTTCACAAACATATATAACAACATACTGTCTCGGCTCTTGGTTGTGGTCTCGGGCTGCAGTCTCGGGCTCTTGGCTGTGGTCTCGGGCTGCAGTCTCGGGCTCGGGCTATATTAAAGGAGTAAACATTAATATATAAAAATTTATAAAAAAAACTGTTGTCGGTGACATGTCGTCGGGATACCAAAAGTTTAAAAAAAATAAAAAAGGGACCACATTACCTCTCTCTCGGTTGTCTCAGCTTTCAGCTCTCGACTCTCGCTCTCGGCTATCTTGGTGGAGCTGTGGTGGTGTCTTGGCTGTCTCGGCAGTATAAAAAAAGAGAGGAGAAGAAGAAGAATTAAACAAAGGAGGGGTTGAGGAGTGAATTAAACAAAGGAGAGGAGAAGGAGGAGGAGGAGGAGGTGCACAGTGGTGCTCGTGTAGTTGTGGTGTAGCTGCGGTGGTGTCGGAGGTGGAGCTGCGATGGTGTCGGAGGTGGTGCGGTGTGGTGATGGTGGAGCTGTGGTAGTGGTGGAGTAGTGGTAGTGGTGTCGGAGGTGATGTTGAATAGCCGGCGGTATAAAGGAGGAAGAAAACTAAAAAGTTATACGTTTTTTTTTTCTAAGTTTTGACCAGATCTAGTTTTGTTATATCTTTTAATGTTCCCGACTTCATGTCGTCGGGATTGTAAAGAAAATTTGTCGTTTCTAGTTTGGCGGGACGTATGAAATTTTGGTGAAATTTTTGGCGGTTATATTACCGACGACAAGTCCACAGTGATATTATAAATACTTTTATAAAATTAAAAAAAATATTTAAAAGATAGTTTTATAAAATTAAAAAATAAGTAGTTAAATTTTTTATTTATTATAAATACTTTTATAAAATAAAAAAAATAATTAAAATAGTTTTATAAAATTAAAAAATAAGTAGTTAAATTTTTTATTTATTATAAATACTTTTATAAAATTAAAAAAAATATATAAAAAATAGTTTTATAAAATTAAAAAATAAGTAGTTGAATTTTCTATTTATTATTAATACTTTTATAAAATTAAAAAAAAATATATAAATAGTTTTATAAAATTAAAAAATAAGTAGTTAAACGAATGATCCGATCAATTATGGTCGTACGCGAGATGTTAAACGAATGATCCGATCAATTATGGAACTCGTGCTCAACAACAAAGTTCCAGCTTATCTTGTTCTAGTTTGAAAGATGCAATTCCAAACTAATGAGCCGAGTTGTTTCATTTGCTTGTCGAGTTGCACACAAGATGTTAAACGAATGATCCGAGATGATATTGTTGTACCCGAGATGTTAAACGAATGATCCGAGATGATATGGTTGTACACGAGATGTTAAACGAATGATCCGAGATGGTAAGGTTCTACACGAGATGTTAAACGAATGATCCGAGATGATATTGTTGTACACGAGATGTTAAACGAATGATCCGAGATGATATTGTTGTACCCGAGATGTTAAACGAATGATCCGAGATGATATGGTTGTACACGAGATGTTAAACGAATGATCCGAGATGGTAAGGTTCTACACGAGATGTTAAACGAATGATCCGAGATGATATTGTTGTACACGAGATGTTAAACGAATGATCCGAGATGATATTGTTGTACCCGAGATGTTAAACGAATGATCTGAGATGGTAAGGTTCTACACGAGATGTTAAACGAATGATCCGAGATGATATTGTTGTACAGAGATGTTAAACGAATGATCCGAGATGATATTGTTGTACCCGAGATGTTAAACGAATGATCCGAGATGATATGGTTGTACACGAGATGTTAAACGAATGATCCGAGAGGGTAAGGTTCTACATGAGATGTTAAACGAATGATACCGAGATGTAAATTGTTGTACCGAGAAGATGTTTAAACGAATGACATTCCGAGATGAATTCGTGTTGAATACCGAGAGATTGTTGTACCGAATTAGATTCCGAGATGATACGGATTAGTGTTGACACGAGATGTTAAACGAATGATCCGAGATGGTAAGTGTTCAACAAGAATTGTTTAAATTAAACGAATGATCCGAGATGATATTGGTTTGGTTAATCCGAAACGAGATGTTAAACGAATGATCCGAGATGATATTGTTGTACCCGAGATGTTAAAAGAATGATCCGAGATATATGGTTGTACAACGAGATGTTAAACGAATGATCCGAGATGGTAAGAGATTCTACAAGAGATGTAATAAACGAATGAAATACCGAGATGATATTGTTGTACACGAGATGTTAAACGAATGATCCGAGATGATATGGTTGTACACGAGATGTTAAACGAATGATTCGAGATGGTAAGGTTCTACACGAGATGTTAAACGAATGATCCAAGATGATATTGTTGTACACGAGATGTTAAACGAATGATCTGAGATGATATTGTTGTACCCGAGATGTTAAACGAATGATCCGAGATGATATGGTTGTACACAAGATGTTAAACGAATGATCCGAGATGGTAAGGTTCTACACGAGATGTTAAACGAATGATCCGAGATGATATTGTTGTACACGAGATGTTAAACGAATGATCCGAGATGATATTGTTGTACCCGAGATGTTAAACGAATGATCCGAGATGATATGGTTGTACACGAGATGTTAAACGAATGATCCGATCAATTATGGAACTCGTGCTCAACAACAAAGTTCCAGCTTATCTTGTTCTAGTTTGAAAGATGCAATTCCTAACTAATGAGCCGAGTTGTTTCATTTTCTTGTCGAGTTGTACACGAGATGTTAAACGAATGATCCGAGATGATATTGTTGTACACGAGATGTTAAACGAATGATCCGAGATGATATTGTTGTACCCGAGATGTTAAACGAATGATCCGAGATGATATGGTTGTACACGAGATGTTAAACGAATGATCCGATCAATTATGGAACTCGTGCTCAACAACAAAGTTCCAGCTTATCTTGTTCTAGTTTGAAAGATGCAATTCCTAACTAATGAGCCGAGTTGTTTCATTTGCTTGTCTAGTTGTACACGAGATGTTAAACGAATGATCCGAGATTATATGGTCCCACCAAAAATCTCCCACCAAAACTTTCCCACCAAAATACTGGCGCCAAAAATTTCCCACCAAGATCTGCTCTTATATACTAACATCTTATCCACACAACTTGAAAACCTCTTATACTCAAAACCACTTAACCTCACAACCACAAACACACACTGTTATCATGGTGAAGATGGCGGAATTTGAAGCTTTTTCTTGTCCTTGTAAACGAGGAGACGTAATTCTGCGAGAATCGCATAAACCTCACTCCCATGGTAAACAATACTATGCGTGTCCTTTATCCAAGGTGAACAATTACATACATTTTTGTGTGTTATATAAATAATTTGGTTAGTTGTTAAAAACAATAGTTTTTACTCTTTAATAGGGTGGGACAAAGGAGTATGGATGCGATTTTTTTTATGGAAGGAGGAACGACTAGCCAAAATGACCGCTTCTGTTGGAGCTTCAATGCCTCCAACTCATTCCGCAAGACCATCCATAACTCCAACTTGTTACATTGCAGGACCTTCAACATCAAGTCCTGGAAATACAGAGTGTTCAAATTGCATCAAAATGAATCACCAGATAATGGTACTCAATAAAATGATAGAAGTGTATATGCATCCAAACAAACACAAAACTGATTCAGCTGCCTTATTTCATGACCTTTATAATGACATGGTAGGTGATATGGGAAATCTTCGTATGTAGGTTGTTGTTGTTGCTGTTATTGTTGTTGTTGTTGCTGTTATTGTCGTTGTTGTTGTTTGTTGTGTTATTGTTGTTGTTTAATAAAATGTTGTTGTTGTTGTGAAAACTGATGTCGAACGTGCTTTATACGTATGTTTTAAATTACATATGCACAAAGAATGGAACTGAAGGAACAATATCACAAAGAATGGAAATGAGGAGATGTTTAACGAAGGGCTGTTTGGTTTATGCTATTTGGTAAATTACTTCCAATGATGTTGTTGTTGTCGTGAAAACTTAAGTATCCATCAAGATTCAACCATAAGGGGCCGTTTGGTTTATGCTGTCCAAACAGGGCCGTTTGGTTTATGTTGTTTTGTTAACAATAGCCCACAAGAGCCGTTTGGTTTATGCTGTCCAAACAGGGATGTTTTGGATTGCTTATTTCCCGCACCAAAAGGGTGTTTGGGTTTATGACCTTATTTGAAGAAAAAATATCACAATTAAAAAACACGAAGGCAAACATTTTATTTAAAACACGCAAGAGTTCTCAAATGAAATACTCGACAACCAAACAAAACAACTCAAACTAAAAAACTCGACAACCAAACGAAACAACTCAAACTAAACAACTCGACAAACAAACAAAACAGATCAAACGAAACAACCCGTTTATTTTTTTTGCGGCTACTTCCCGCTTTGCTGGAACTCGCACCATCTTTTCCCTTCCTTGCTCTCATTTCCTTGATACGTGCAAACGTAGCTTCGAGATTTGTTACTCTATTTTCCAGATTACCAAGTTCGTTGTCGAGGTCCAACCTGCTTTCAGCTTCATCGTCACCTCCAACAACAGCAGTTTGTGCTTCAGCAGCACGTTGAGCTTCAGCAGCATCTAGCTCTTCCAAACACTCTCTATAGTACGGCTGTCTCCTCAACCATTCCAGAATCTTGTCTCTCTGCCACGGTGCACAGTTCGCATAAGAACCATATTCATCAAAAATTTCCCAGCCCCAATGAAGTATAATTTCATTATACAGGAGCTCGTGTGATAAAGCCTTCGACCATTCTTATTCCGGCGTTAAACCTTCCATTGTTATGTGTGTTTTTTGTGAGAGTTTACGTGTTTTGTGATAATTTTATTATACGATATATATATAAGAAAAAAATTTGGCGTGGTGGATGGAAAATTTGGCGGGAAACTGTGCCAACGTCATGTCGTCGGCATAATAAAGGCTGGAAAAAACCCCGCCCAATCATTCGCTATAATTCACATGCGGGAAAAGTCAAAATTTTGACTTAAAAAATTACCGACGTCAAGTCGTTGGCGTCATTAAACTAATGGCATAATAATTCATAATCAATCGCTAACCCCACGCTAATCACAATTATTTTTTTGTTTATATATCGCCAACGACATGTCGTCGACATTATTTTGGCAGGTCAAATTTCCGCCCAGGTTTTCACCAGGTTTAGAAAAGTCAAACATTTTTGTTATGATACCGATGACATGTCGTCGGTAGTATACTGTGCCGACGAACTTAAAAATTCAACGCAACCTTGGCTTGGTCAAGCAAATTTTTTGTCGTTGGTAGTGTATTGTGCCGACGACATTGTGTCGTCTGCGTCGTGCTCGTCGCCTGTTGTAGGTTTTCTTGTAGTGCAAGTATATATCTCCTATACCAGTACTTGAACTTTACGTACAAGTATCAAAATCATAAGTATGTGAAGCAAAATAAGTATTATTTTTTTTGTGCAAAGGGTGAAATGTTTATATTAATATCAACACAAATTACATGAGTTTAGACATTCACTAAGATGGACATACACATCCAGCAACAATTCATGAAAAAACACTATACTATCAAATATCAGATACATCAAGACTAGGATATCTGATGGCTACTATATCAGATACTGCTTATACAGAGACCAGTTTTGAATTAATCAGCTGCACAGTTCCAATGCTGCAACAGATTCAACACCTGAATTCACCCATACATTGCACCAAGACCTTAACCTCTTAATTACATTTCCAAAACCTCCTCCCATTCTTAACCATTCAACCAGCATCTGTTAGGTTTTATGGATTAATATTAATATGTTTATGTCCGGTTTCGAACCCGAGACTCGGGATTGCACACGATGCGTGAGAGTTTCAATAGTATGAATAAATTAAATATATTTATGTATTTTATTTATTCATTTCACAAACAAGCACTTAACGACAGTTAGTACTTAACGGCGTTAGAGATAACGACTGTTAAAGGACTAAATATGAAAAGAAGGATCTAGAAACCCATGAATGGGTTGGATCGGCTGGGAATCCACATTGGGTTGGGTTTGGCCGGTTCTAGGGTGGAGTAGGGAACAAGCTTTGTGATTTAGGGTTAACCTATAAATACAATTCATTGTGTTTAGGTTTTCCTCTAATCTAGAATTCCCTACAAGCCTAATTTCTCTTCTCTTCTCCTCTCCTAAGCATAGAACTGATCACCATTTTTTTAAATCCACTAGGATTTGTGATCCAAGTAAAGCTTTGAAAGTGTTTGGCTTGTTTGTGATTCTTGAACCTAGCTTTTCCTACTGAAACACTATCATCACGTGTGTACAAGAACGAGTGACTAGTTTACTTTAACTAGTATTTTTTCCCTATTATTGGATCGACATACCCTATATTTATTTAGGGTTCATACTTGTTCTTGGTGATTGCAAAAAGGTACGTGTCTATTTAGTTTTAATTAATTACTAGTTCTTGTAGATCTTCCGCTGCGTGCTTTTTGATGTTTTTATATGTTTATAGTTTTATGATTCATATAATTCAACAGTGGCATCATGAGCCTCGTTTAGAACTATGTAATTAATTACTAAAACCTAAAAATTGGATCTTGATTAGATACATGCTTTTAAATGTTCTAGGGTTTTAATTTGAAACCCTAATTTTCTATTTATGTGGATCGATCCACATTTATTTTTTTTAGGGTTTATGTTAGTTTTTATTAAAAACTTGTTAGAAACCCTAGATCATGCATGGAAAATTTTTAGGGATTAATTTGTGAATACTATGTGATGTCACCAATTAATTAGATACGTACTAGATATTAACATGTTAATATGGATTTCATGATTATGTGTTAATATGGTATCCATGACAAAATCTTGCATATTTTGTCATGGTTTGATGTATGGGACGATTTGTATGTATGTATTTGCTACATGTTTTGTTTAATAAATCTTTAATTGGGGAAGACCTCATATATTAATTAATAAATTATGTGCAATGTGGTATTAAATTAACTAAAACTTACGCGGCCAAGTTATTTGGTGTCTGTGGTCCATTGGGCACAATTAGCTCGAAAACCAATGGGAGTTTTGTTAGTTAAATACATATTTAATTACACATAGAATTAATAATAGGATTTATTGGAAAAAGGTTTGCATGTGGCTATATGATATTGTTATGATCATATATTTGTTATTATGTGTTTATTTTTTTTTTGTAATTACTTGATCTTTTGTGTTTATATATTATGATGGATTGCAACACAAAAAGAGGGTAATTTTCATAATAAAAATAAACAAGACTAATAACTATGAAACCTTTGTAGTAATTTTATTCATTGCCAAGTCTTATGTGCCGACAATGGTTCGCTTCGCAGGGGTAATTTGCTCCCAGGCGAGACTAGCAATTAATAAATTATTACATAAAATTGTTTTAGCAAGAAAATCATATTTTTTTAGTTGATTGATTGCAACTGTACAAAAGTGGTCGAAGCGGCGGACCTATTATTGACAAACTATAAAGTGGGTTTAAGGTTGGCTCACATTAAATTGTGACCTTAAAGGGGCACGGTTTTAACCAGCTTCGGCGGCTGTCGTCCCTCCGCTCGACTGTGCGTCAATAATAGACTTACCAAGTACACCATGAAAAAGTACGAAGCATCTTAAGGCAATGTTGTAATTTTCTCAACGCCTCAATTAAAAAATTTGATGATTTGAGCTACGAATTAGTAAACGGTTTAGTTTTTGCAAATATATATGATACAAAGATGAATGCATGACATCTTTGTACATATTTTTTGATTTCACACATCAAAATTTATTACCCTTTAAATTTAAGTTATATGTCACCCAACTACAAAAAGAAACACCTAAGGTTTCATCCTACATCACTAGCAGCCAAAGCTGAATGTTGATGTTCAAAGGGTGGTCATCTAAGGGTAAAATTGAGTACTTTATTGCTAGCAGCCAAAGCTGAATGCAATAAACCGACGTCAATTTACTGTTTCTTAAGTTGGTTAACTTAATTGGGCACTTTCATTACTAGCAGCCAAAGCTGATGTAATGGAACGGCGCCAAGGCATAAAGAATTGGGGATGAAACATGCTTACATTTTGCAACTGATGTTGGCAATATAATGTAAGTCCCAAGATTTCTAGGAATTGCAATTTGACATTGGCAATTGGGTGATCCCGTACCTTGTTGAGCACTTTCATTGCTAGCAACCAAAGCTGATGTAATGAAACGGCGTCAATTAGGATCCTAGTTTTCAGTGAAAATTAAATGGTTTTTAACCAATGGGTGTTTAATTTTCATGAAATGTTTTAATTATCGAAAGTACTAACTTTTGAACTTTTTTCTGTAGAAATGGCCCAACCCGGAAACTCGTCAAACTTAACTTCCTGTTTCAAGATGATGCTTGAAAAGGAAAAACTGACTGGGACTAAGAATTTTAACGCTTGGTATCGAAATCTAAGGCTTGTTCTTAGAATTGCCAAACGTTCAGAATGTCTTACTGAGGACCTTCCTGAAGCTCCTCCTGCAAACTCGCCTAATGAAATACTTAGGCAGTACAATGAAGCCTATGACAAGCACAATGATGCGGCTTGTCTCATGCTATCGGGGATGGATGATCAACTGGTAAAACAGTTTGAGAAATATGGCCCGAAAAACATGATTGATGAACTGACACGTATGTTTCAGAAATCTCCTATGGCTGAATTGTATGATGTACTTGACAACTTGGGCAAGTGCAAGCAGGATGTGACAACACCCGTAAGTGATCATGCACTTAAAGTGAAAGGTTATCTTGACCAACTAGATGCACTTAATTGCGGGTTTGTGGAAGACGTTAAAGTTGGCCTCATCAACAAATCCCTCAATGAGGAATTATATGGTGAATTTGTGCGCAACTTTAACATGCATTGCAAGGGGAAGACATTTTCTGAATTGCATGCAATGCTTATTGAGCATGAGAAGGCACTCACAAAGAAAGCTCCTACACCTGCTGTTATGGCAATAAGAGGTGGTAGAGTAGCTAAGCCCGGTAAACCGAAACATGTGAACAAGAAAGGAAAGGGCAACGCTGACAAGGGCAAGCAGATTGTGACCTACCAGCAAAAGCCAAAGAAGCAAAATCCTCCTCCCAAGAAGGATTATCCCAAAAAGGATGCGGCTGCTTGTCACCACTGCCATACTCCTGGACACTGGAAGCGTGACTGTCCATTGTTGCTTGAGGAGTGTCGCAAAAATAAGAATGCCAAGGCTGGGCAGGGCGCCAGCACTTCAGGTATTTTTATGGTTGAATTATTTTCTTTTCCTCGTAAGCAAAATGCCTGGATATATGATACAGGATGTGGTACTCACATTTGTAATACATCGCAGGGGCTTAGAGGAGCAAAGAAGCTGAACTATGGGGAATGCTACTTGTACGTGGGAAATGGAATACGTGCAGCAGTAGAAGCCATAGGGACTTTTGAGCTAGTTTTACCATCTGGTTTAATTTTGGTTTTAGACAATTGTCATTACGCACCTTCTATTGTTAGAGGTGTCGTTTCAGTTTCTTTGTTATTGGATTTGGGTTTTAAGCATACGTTTAATGATAATGGAATTTCTGTTTCTCTAAATTCTGTTTTTTACTTTAATGCTATTTCATTAAATGGTGTGTTTGAAATTGACATGGAGAACCATGTATCCAATAGAAATAATTCAATGTATAGCATCGGGAATAAGAGAGTCAAGTCTAACTTGGACTCGTCTTATTTATGGCACTGCCGTCTTCCCCACATAGGCAAGAATCGCATGGAAAAGCTGCAACATGATGGGCTTTTGAAAAATATCAATGATGATTCAGTTGATAAATGCGAATCTTGTATATCTGGGAAGATGACAAAGAAACCTTTCCATAGCAATATGGAGAAGGCTTCGGATCTACTTGGATTAATACACACGGATGTGTGTGGTCCACTTAGACATGTGTCTAAACGCGGTGCTGTCTACTTCTTGACCTTCACGGATGACTATAGTCGTTATGGTTATGTTTATTTACTTAAACATAAACATGAAGTCTTTGAGACATTCAAGGTCTTTAAAAATGAAGTAGAATTACAACTCGGAAAGAAGATTAAGGCGCTTCGATCCGATCGTGGTGGTGAGTACTTAAGCTAAGAGTTTAAGGATTATCTGGGTGAGTGCGGCATTGTGCAACAACTCACTTCTCCTTATACGCCACAACAAAATGGTGTATCTGAAAGGAGAAATCGTACTTTGTTAGATATGGTATGATCCATGTTTAATCTTACAACTCTTCCCTTATCCTTTTGGGATTATGCTCTTGAAACGGCTGTTCACGTGTTGAATAGGATTCCAACTAAGAAGGTTGATAAGACTCCATATGAAGTATGGACTGGAAAAGCTCCCAACTTTTCTTACTTAAAGGTCTGGGGTTGTGAGGCGTTTGTTAAACGTGACTCACCTGATAAACTCCAACAAAGATCTGTTAAGTGTATCTTCGTAGGATACCCTAAGGAAACGAAGGGTTACTACTTTTACTTCCCACCTGAAAATAAGGTCATCGTGGCTAGGTACGGTGATTTTCTTGAAGATAATCTAATATCTCAAGAAATCAGTGGGAGAGCATATGATCTTGAAAGTGATCATGAAGATACGTCACCTTCTGAAGGCACTAACACACTTCCTGTGGAACCTGAAAGTTTAGGTCCTCCACCTGAAGTAGAAGTGGTACCCATCCGTAGATCTTCAAGATCTGCAAAGGCTCCTGATCGTCTATGTTTAAACGTAGAGGATGAGGAAACTATGCTAGGGGATCATCTTGATGAACCAACTAGTTATAGGCATGCCATTAATAGTCCTGAAAAGGACAAATGGCAAGTGGCCATGGATGGGGAAATGCAATCCATGAAAGACAATAAAGTCTGGATTGAAGTAGACCTTCCACCCAATGCTAAGGTAGTTGGGTGTAAAAGGCTCTTCAAGAAAAAGACTGACATGGATGGCAACGTACACACCTACAAAGCTCGTTTGGTGGCGAAAGGCTTTACCCAAACATATGGTGTTGACTATGAGGAGACCTTTTCTCCTGTGGCCGACATTAGAGCTATTAGGATTCTTATAGCCATAGCTGCCTACTATGACTATGAGATTTGGCAAATGGATGTCAAAACTGCCTTTCTGAATGGTCGTCTAGACGAAGATATCTATATGGCGCAACCTGAGGGGTTTGTGAATCCACAATTTCCTGAGCGTGTATGCAAACTTCAAAGATCCATTTATGGATTGAAGCAAGCATCCAGGAAATGGAATAAGAAATTTGATGAGCAAAATCAAGAAGTTTGGATTTACTCAAAATTTCGATGAGCCATGTGTATACCACAAAGTTAGTGGGAGTAACACTACTTTTCTTGTCCTATATGTCGATGACTTATTAATCATGGGAAATGATATACCAAGCCTTAATGAAGTTAAGGATTATCTTGGAAATTGCTTTGCCATGAAGGATTTAGGAGAAGCAGCTTATATCCTTGGAATCAAGATCTATAGAGACAGATCTAAACGGTTAATCGGATTAAGCCAAAGTGCTTACATGGATAAAATATTGAAGAGATTCAATATGCAAAATTCCAAGAAAGGATATTTGCCCATGCAAGTGGAACACGGCTTATGCAGCGAAATGTGTGCTTCTACACCTGAAGAGGTGGCATACATGTAGAAAGTTCCATATTCTTCTGCAGTAGGATCTATCATGTATGCAGTTAGATGCACAAGGCCAGATGTGGCATTCGCTCAAAATTTGACCAGTCGTTATCAGCAGAATCCAGGGAAAGATCACTGGCATGCTGTAAAGAACATTCTTAAGTATTTAAGGAATACTAAAGATATGTTTCTTGTTTTCGGGGGAAATCCAGACGCAGAACTGAATGTTACAGGTTTCTGCGATGCGTCCTTTCAGACTGATAAAGATGATACGAAGTGTCAGACGGGTTATGTTTTTGTCATCAATGGAGGAGCAGTAAACTGGAGCAGTAAGAAGCAGAGTATAACGACCATGTCTGCTACAGAAGCCGAGTACATTGCTGCATCAGAGGCGGCAAAAGAAGCTGTTTGGATAAGGAAATTCATTAAGGATCTTGGAGTGATGCCTTCTATTGAATTACCTATAAATGTATATTGCGACAACTCTGCTGCAATTACATTCGCCAATGAACCTGGAGTTATGAAAGGCGCCAGACACTTTAAAAGGAAACTTCAATATGTGCGAGAACAAGTGAATGATGGTGAAATAAATGTACTCAAAGTTCACACAGATAACAATCTGGCTGATCCTTTCACGAAGGCATTACCTAAGGAGACGTTTAATCGTCATGCTCAGGGTATTGGTCTTCGTTTAGCAGATAGTTTCATGTAAATCTGTTGGATTAGTATTTCGATAGGGACGTGTAAACAATTATTATTTTAATGAAATAAAGTGCGGATAACGATTATTATCATTATTAATATTTGTGTCCTATATTTGCATGTTTAAATCCGTGAATAAATTAATTATTCTAAATAGTCCGTTGTCAATTAATAATATGGGAATATTATTGAACTAAGACAAATGTGAGGATTTGTAGAATGTACTGTAAGGTTAAGACACCAATGTCACATGATATTCAATATTGGATAAATTGAATATAGGACTTATCCCAACCACATGATTATACTTTATGGATCATAGTCATTAAGTATATCATGAATATTTATCCTCTGACTTGAGATGCCAGATAATTGCCGAAGATGTAGCTCATTTTCTGTGAGATAGTCTACCGCTATCCGTAAAAGGTAGTTATAAGGGCTATTTTCAGAAATGATGCGAAGTTCAAGGGTTATGCTCGCAGTCAATAAGGAATTTGTTCCTTCAACTTTGTGTTGAAGTTTAATACTGCTTGGCCACTCGTGTGATTAACAAGATGTTTGCGTGCGCACGCCCAAAGTCTATCTGGAAGACGTTCAGATGTTTTGGTAATCTTGTTCAATTATGTATAAACGAGAAACTACTGTTAATTGTGGAATGACAAGATCCATATCCAAATTAACGCGGTATTAGTAACAAAAGGATAAGTATGATGATTTAATTCATCACGTGGTTTTTCCAGGAAAACCATACTCGGATCGAGCTGGGGGCATTGGGATCTGTTAAGCTAGACTAGCCCATGTCATTAATATTATTAATAATAATCCAAGTGGGAGCTGTTAGGTTTTATGGATTAATATTAATATGTTTATGTCCGGTTTCGAACCCGAGACTCGGGATTGCACACGATGCGTGAGAGTTTCAATAGTATGAATAAATTAAATATATTTATGTATTTTATTTATTCATTTCACAAACAAGCACTTAACGACTGTTAGTACTTAACGGCGTTAGAGATAACGACCGTTAAAGGACTAAATATGAAAAGAAGGATCTAGAAACCCATGAATGGGTTGGATCGGCTGGGAATCCACATTGGGTTGGGTTTGGCCGGTTCTAGGGTGGAGTAGGGAACAAGCTTTGTGATTTAGGGTTAACCTATAAATACAATTCATTGTGTTTAGGTTTTCCTCTAATCTAGAATTCCCTACAAGCCTAATTTCTCTTCTCTTCTCCTCTCCTAAGCATAGAACCGATCACCATTTTTTTAAATCCACTAGGATTTGTGATCCAAGTAAAGCTTTGAAAGTGTTTGGCTTGTTTGTGATTCTTGAACCTAGCTTTTCCTACTGAAACGCTATCATCACGTGTGTACAAGAACGAGTGACTAGTTTACTTTAACTAGTATTTTTTCCCTATTATTGGATCGACATACCCTATATTTATTTAGGGTTCATACTTGTTCTTGGTGATTGCAAAAAGGTACGTGTCTATTTAGTTTTAATTAATTACTAGTTCTTGTAGATCTTCCGCTGCGTGCTTTTTGATGTTTATATATGTTTATAGTTTTATGATTCATATAATTCAACAGCATCCACAATGGTCAAGTGGAAAGAAGGAATGGCATCATTATGTAGGTTATAGCCACCCATACCATTCCAGTCAAGGGCTATACCAGGCTTACTATATTTCCATCTTTACAAATGGCTTCATAAACCTGGGAATACACACCTTGAGGGAGAATCACCAAACCTCCTTTGGCAGTGTATAACTTGGACCAAGTAGGTTCATCTACAAAATAAGTATTTATTATGTGGTAATAGTGGTGCCGGTGTGCAAGATCACTCCTTCTTGGAGGACCGGTCTTTCTTCTGACCACCAAGAATACGTGAATTCTGCAGACCTCTGCTGAAGGTACGTGTTTCTAATTCTAACACAAATGGTAACCAAGCCAGAAATGCAACCGGGGTGAATATAAGTAAGCCCATGATTATTTCATAGTATTGTGCTAAAGTTCTGATTGATGACCACATTCCAGAACGTCGCAAAACAGGTCTCAAAGCTTGTGCAATCTGAAAAAAACGGAGAAGATTATTTAAGATTTACTAACATGAAAACTACATTTCATACTAGTTTTCATTTTATACTACGACCATTTTTTTGAATTGAAAACTGTGACTTGGAGTAGCTATAGTTGTTGATGAATAAAGTACACAAAGAGAATAAAACCTAATACTCAAAAGAAGCAGTCCCCAGCCAATAGGGAGGAACGCGAGGATGCATACTATTATGTCCTTAATTGTCATATGAGGTAGTGCAATAAAAAAATGAGAGTAGATGCAAATGCAAGGACAACAAAACCATTGATCGATCTGAACAGAAGTTGAGCCAAAGAGTTTTCCTCCAATATGACATAATTGTTGGTCCCTTTTGTGTTTGTTAGAATCGAATGAAATTGCAAGTATAAAGAAACTGAATAACTAAATTATCTAACCATTGTAATATTACAAAGTACCAAGTATTTATAGTACACGAATGGGTGTGTCGAACCATTGTGACTGTTCGAAATAACCACAGCCCAATCAACATGACTATTCACTAAACAATGTGTCTATTCGGTTATGTTTGTAACCGTTTTCTTATAACTAACTTTTAAACACTAACTAACTTTGGCTGTTATTAAGTTTCCTTCGAACACATTTGGTCCCTCAAGTTTCGAAGAAGCAATGTCGAGATTATATAGCTCACATTCTCCTCCTTAATCTTGATCGTTGCTTCGTCCTAAGTCTTGAACTCCGAGCATCTGTCGCATAGTCACGAACTTGAGTCTTGGTAAAGCTTTTGTTAAGATGTCTGCTCTTTGTAGTTCTCCTCTAACGTGTTCCACATTAATATGACCATTTTCTACACATTCACGAATGAAATGATAGCGAATTTCGATGTGCTTGCTCCTTCCATGAAAAACTGGGTTCTTTACGAGTGCTATTGCTGATATGTTGTCAATTCTAAGCTTTATCCTTTTTTCTTGCCGTCCAGTTAATTCACTAAGTAGTCGTTTCAACCATAAAGCTTGACATGCTGCTGCAGTAGCTGCCATGAATTCTGATTCACATGATGATAGTGCCACTGTAGGTTGCTTCTGAGTACACCAAGTAATAGGTGACTCTCCAAAGTAAAATACGATTCCAGTAGTTCCTTTTCCTTGATCGGTGTTGATTCCATAACTACTATCGCTGTAACCTGTAATCTTGCAGCCGCCTTCTTTCTTATATATTATTCCATGTTCCTTTGTACCTTTGATATATCGAATTACTTGTTTTACTGCCTTCAGGTGATGATCCTTTGGTTCTTGCATGAATCTGCTGAGTAATCCGATTGAGTAACTAAGATCCGGTCTTGTATGTAATAAATATCTGAGACTTCCTATTAAACTTCGGTAGTAAGTTGTGTCAACTGGGTTTCCATCTTCCGCCTTGACCAACTTAGTGCCGGGATCCAATGGTATTTTTGTATCATTGCTTTCTGTCATACTAGTCTCTTTCAAGATATTGTTAATATATCCTGTTTGCTTGATTGTAATCTCTCCTCCTGTCTGTGTAACTTCTATCCCAAGGTAATATGCTAGCAATCCCAAATCACTCATTTCAAATTTTTCTTCCATCTGGGATTTGAATAAGTCTATTTCCTTTTTTGGAGTGCCCGTGATTATCAAATCATCTACATAAACTCCAACCATAAGTGTAGAAGTCTTGCTTCTCTTCGTGTAAACTGCTTGTTCGAGATTACATTTCTTAAAGTCTAATGACTTCAAGGTTCGATCAAGTTTCACATTCCAAGCTCTTGGTGCTTGTCTTAAACCATACAAAGCTTTAGTCAGCTTGTATACTTTTTCGGATTTTCCTTGTTGAACAAATCCTTCAGGTTGTGTAACGTAGACTTCCTCCTTTAAGTCTCCATGTAAAAATGCTGATTTTACATCTAAGTGGTGTACTTGCCATCCGTGATAAGCTGCTAATGCTAAGATCAAACGAACTGTCTCTATCCTAGAACCCAGTGCAAATACTTCATCGAAGTCTATCCCTTGTTCTTGTACATAACCTTTTGCTACTAATCTCGCCTTATATTTGATAATCTTTCCTTGTGCATCCCTTTTGGTCTTAAAGACCCATTTGATTCCTATTACCTTCTGATCTTTAGGCAAATCTGTAAGGGTCCATGTATTGTTCTTGTTGATTGAATCTAGTTCAATCTCCATGGCCTCAATCCATTTCTTATCTACTGATGCCTCCTTATAATTTCGTGGTTCTTCTTCAGTAAATAATAAACTGGTAGTTTCAACTCCGGGTGCATCCCTATATAATCCTGATATATTTCTATAACCTCGTATTGGTGTATGATCAATTCTATTGTCTGAGTTTCCATCTGAGTTAAAAGTAGCTTCTTCTTCATTTTCAGAGTTATGGATGTAATTGTATGTTGGTGGTGTGATTGGTGAATCTGGTATTTGATCCGGTTCCTGATGTGTGTCATCAATATTTTCTGTGTTGACTAATATAGATTTCTCATTGTCAACTCCTTCTTCCACAAAGGTACCCCAAAATGAGTCTTGTGTACCTTCATTCTTATCCCAATCCCACGGTTTTGTTTCCATAAACTTTACATCCCTACTAACATGTTTCTTTTTTCTTATAGGATCATATAACCTACATGCTTTTGATCCTTCCTCTACACCTAAGTAAATCATTGGTATGCGTCTGTCATCCAGCTTCTTCAAGTGAGGTATTGTTATCTTAGCATAAGCTATGCATCCGAATATTCTTAGGTTTTCCAGATTTGGTTTTCTGTTGTAGAGTGCTTCATATGGTGTTTTGTCTTCCAGGGCTCTTGTAGGTACCCTGTTGAGTATGTAAATAGCATGCTTGACTGCTTCCGCCCAAAAAGTTAAGGGTAACTTCATTGCTTTCATCATACTCCTAGTAGTTGATAACACCGTCCTATTCTTTCTTTCAACTACTCCATTTTGTTGAGGTGAGTATGGTGCTGTTAACTGTCTTGCTATTCCATTATCCTTACAGTATTTAGTGAATTCATTTGATGTAAATTCACCTCCTCTATCCGTTCTTAGCATTCTTAACTTCAATCTTAACTCCATTTCAATCTTCTGTCTAAATTCCTTAAATGTGTTGAATGCTTGATCTTTCGATGTCAGAAAGTAAGCCCACATAAAATGTGTACAGTCATCTACTAATAAGAAGATGAGTTTCTTTCCAGAATGCGTGGCTGGACTTATGGGACCACATAGATCTCCATATACTAAGTCCAATGGGTTCTTTGATCTGAATTTAGGTTGATTTGGAAATGGGGTTCAACTGTGTTTTCCTAATAAACATGCATCACAAACTTGTCATGCATGGTTTATCTTTGGTATTCCTTCCACTAGACCCTTTCTTGTCATTTTGTTGATGTCATCAAAGTTCAAATGACCTAATCTAGCGTGCCATAACCATGCTTGGTTATCTATGTTTGCTAAGAGACATATAGGCGCTTCTATTTGTAATCTAATACTGTAAAGTCGATTCTTAGATCTTTCCACCTTCATTAACAACTTTTTATTCTTATCATACAAAGTCAGTTTGTTTCCATCCATGATGACCTTGCAACCTATCTCCGTAAGTTGTCCTAGACTAAGTATGTTACTCTTGAGGTTCGGAATGTAGTAAACATCTGAAACTATCTTTTGTTCTTTGTTCCTACATCCTAATAGTATAGAACCTCTACCCTTTATCTCTACGTATGATCCATCTCCAAAACAAACGCGTCCAGTGATGCTTTCGTTAATATCTTTAAAATGACTCTTAGTTCCCGTCATATGATTGCTTGCACCATTATCTAAATACCATATGCTATCATCTGTTGTAGCATATTTCCGGGGTTGTACTTGTCCTTCATTCAACAAAACTTCTTCGGGTGTTGTTTCATGTGTTGTCATTAATAGTGATGGCTCATCGTCTTCCAAGATAAGGTTTGATTGCTCCTGAGTTGTTGATGATTTTCTACAATCTTTCCTAATGTGTCCAAGTTCCCACACTTGAAACACTTTATCTTCTTTTTGTTCCACTCACGTTTGTTCTTATTTGACTTGTCATTGTGAGTTGAACTTCTTTCATTCGAGTTATCTCTATTTCTATTGTTTTGCCAGTTTCCTCGCGAGTTGTTTGACTTACCTTTATATTTGGTAAATCTATTTCCATTTCTTGAGTGTTCACCTTGTGCGAACAAAATAAATTATCCTGGCCTTCTACTTGTTCTCCTTTTCTTAGTTTTATTCTTTCCTCGAATGCCTTAAGTTTTCCAACGATCTCATCTAATGTAATATCATCGAGATCATTTTTCTGTTCTATGGATGCTATTATTTGAATGAACCTATCTAGTGTGGAGTATAGTAGTTTTCGTACTAAAAGTGATTCATCCAACGTTTTTCCTAATTCTTTAGCCTTCGTGGCATAGCCATTTAGTTTGGCTGTAAACGCATCCACCGTGTCATTCTCCTTCATCTGAAGTGTTTGAAATCCAATCATTAATGATTGTAACTGTGCTTGCTGCACCCTTTCTTCTCCAACGTGTCTCTTCTTCAATGATTCCCATAATTCCTTTGACGTTTTACAACTTTCCATTTGTAAAATCACATCTTCGGTCAACGCTTGATATAGGAAAGCCGTTGTTGCCTTATCCTTTTTATCGTCTACTTGCGTGTTTTCCTTAGGTTCTATCGTTTCCCATAAACCGTGTGCTTCTAGTATAACCTTCATTTGTATAGCCCAAACAGTGTAGTTTGTGGTTTTTAATTTTGGACGTTGATATTGTGCGATAGGTGTTATGGGTTTTGATGTGTTAGTTGTATCGTCACCAGCCATCCTAAGAGTGTTTATGATCTTCACCTTAAAATTGTATGGGAAATCTAACTAGTGTGGTATTACTTACTACTACGGGAACATAAATAATTTTCCGGGAATCCTAGTAATACGGGATCAATATATAGTTTTCGGGATTTCCTAATCGTCTAATAAATAACTATTCTATATAAATGAGTTGAAATCGAAAGTTTGGAATTTATGACCTCGTTGTTGTGTAAAGACACAACCGTATTCCCTTTCGTGTCGGTACTTTGAATGTATACCAAACTATGCCCTTTCTTTCCCTCGTTCACCAAACCAATTCAATGTACACCCTTTGATGATGTCGAACTGCTTTCAATTAACCACACTTCGTACCACGTTGCTCCTTTTCTTTCTTTGTGTCGACTTGAAAAACGTGCCCTAGACCCTTATTTTCGTCTCGGCTTCCTTTCCTAAAATCACCCAACGTGTTTTTTCTGCAACAAACAAAGTTGTTTGTTGTTGTTTTTTTCAAAAATTCGTCACAAACTTCCCAAATACCTCTCGGTATTTTCACAAAGCCAGTTATTTTGCTTCCCTTTTTTTTAACTAATACCCCACGGTATTTTCTACCACGACCAAACAAGTAATGATTTTGCTGGTCGTTCTTGATGTTGCTTGTTACTTCCAAACGTTATGCCACAATACTTCCTTGTTTTCCTCTTAATTCCACACCGTTATTCCAACAACTTCTCCAAATACCTCTCGGTATTCTTAACCAAAAACAAGTGATCAGCCTGCTTTTATTTGTTGTTTTCCTTGTACTGCTAAACGTTTCCAAAACAATTCCTTGATTGTTTTCTGCTTCTTTTCTCTCTCGGTATACCCTTCTTCAAACCAAGCAACTTCCTTTCTTCCAACGTGTTGCGTTATAACAACAGTGGTTCTCTACTTTTCTTTGACGTCTTCTCTTCCAAGTTGTTGTGTTTGAATACAACAACAAGTTTCCTGGTTTCGTTGTCGTGTGATGTTAAACACAACACAGAAATTTTTTTTGCAAACTTTGTTTTCTGCTTTTTGTTCTTGCCGCGTACAAACTGTCACACCAACACAAACCAAACAAGTCACCACTTCGTTTTGGTGCCTTTTCGTTTGCAATTTCCCACAAGTACGGTCGTGCACTACTTTCCTTGCGTCCTAGTTATCCAGGCAACGTTTCTGTCTTTTGAACGATGCGTATCTTCTCCTGAAACAAAGTTCCAGTCGTCTGTCTTTCTTTCTTGGTTTCCTCCTTGGTCTCGTTAGGGTTTTTCTGGTATTGAATATGTGTAACGAGCGTGGCTCTTGATGCCAAATGTTGGTCCCTTTTGTGTTTGTTAGAATCGAATGAAATTGCAAGTATAAAGAAACTGAATAACTAAATTATCTAACCATTGTAATATTACAAAGTACCAAGTATTTATAGTACACGAATGGGTGTGTCGAACCATTGTGACGGTTCGAAATAACCACAGCCCAATCGACATGACTATTCACTAAACAATGTGTCTATTCGGTTATGTTTGTAACCGTTTTCTTATAACTAACTTTTAAACACTAACTAACTTAACTAACTTTGGCAGTTATTAAGTTTCCTTCGAACACGTTTGGTCCTTCAAGTTTCCAAGAAGCAATGTCGAGATTATATAGCTCACAATAATCGGCACTCAACGTTTTCCTCCAATATGACATGGCCTAATATTAGATAACAGAAGTAAAAATGCATTAGATATGCAAGTGAAGTTTACTAAGCTTGAGAACACTATTCCTCTAAAAAATAAATTAATTATTCACTTTGAGTTAATACACCTTCAGTACGAGTAGCACTCCAATGATCACAAGCCATGATATTCCATAAACCTATAACCAAGAAAAAAAGTATTAGAACACTAGAGGTGGCTTTAGTGCTATTATATATCTGAGACATGAAATGTACCAGGAAACTTTTGCTATCTGTTAATTAAGCTGAGATGATAAACAAGACCAAACTGATAAATAAAGAACCGAAGCGCCAAAAAGATCTCTGTGATAGTACCCCTTACACCAGAAGATACAAGATGTTTTTGTTCCTTTTCCCACCAAGATTCCCAACTTTTATCAACAGAGACACCAATTCCTCCACAGTTACTCATCCACTTACTCCAATCAGTCCAGTCATCAACAATCTTTTGCCACTCAAAACCAGAAGGATTAAAAATGAATGGAGCAAAAAGCCATGATCCCACCATAAACCACATTGATACCGACCAAAAAGGAATGGAGCAAAAAGCCATCATCCACTTACTCCAATCAGTCCAGTCATCAACAATCTTTTGCCACTCGTGTGCAAGGGAACCTCTATATGACTGACCAAAAATTTCATATACAACGAGTAAGATTAGAAGCTCAATACCCTTGACAAAATGACTCCGAGAATAAAGTCTATAATTCTCAGCAAACTTAGCATGGAACACAACAAACCCATGACGTGTGGCTCTATTTAGTGCACCCCCGTGAAGCAAAGTTCTTCCATAATAATGGGTTTTAGTTCCTAGTGAAAATGCAAAAAATACAGAAGCTAACTGTAACTGCATGAGGACAAAATGGGTAAATGCTTTATGAAACCCTCTTTCGAGACCTATTTCCATCATCATTGGTAGTACCATAAGAAATCCAATTTGAACAAAAGATTGAGAAGCAAGAGCTATTTGAAGAGGTTCACCATTCACAAGTCTCTTGTTTGAAGTCAACTCACTTTCAAGTCCACTCAGAGAGAGATAAAGACGTCCGTAAAGAAAGATGTATACAATAAGTATGGTTTGTTTCCAGACACCATGCGTCACAAGAAACTCTTGAAGCGTTACGAAAAAGAATAGGGAATCGTGTAGAAAATTTCATTGGAATGTAATTTCGATATTAGATTCCCTAAAACTCAGCTTCCCTGGACAAGAAACTCTTGAAGCAATTAATTCCTCATTTTGAAAGCTTCTTCCATGTAGTTGTCCTGTTAACATGACAATAAGCAGATTAAGAGACAGCAAGTATTGGAACACTAAAGGCAATAGAAAGGAGTACCTGATTCATATCTATTGTTTGCAGGCCCTCTCCACGTGTAAATATTATTGCATGGTTTTGGTTTTCCGGTTTTCCTTCCCCCAATATGGCAGGTCCAGGAAGTTTTATACGATAAATAACCTGAACAGACAAAAATGTGTATGTATTAACATCCTGATTGATTAAAAAAAAAAAAAAAAAACTACCTCACTGGTTGTCCTACTTTGACTTTTGTTGTCAAACTTGTACCTTTTGACATGGTTATTTTATCTTCGTAAGGCAAGAAATACCCATTTACATAAAAATGGGTTACTTCGGGTTATTTTATCATATCTTATGTGTCAAATGGGTAAAATAAAAATTAGCTTTAAAAAATGGATCAAATGGATTGGGTCGAAAGTCGTCCATAGTATGTATAAACCTGAACCCAATCATACTGACACGCTATATACATCAAAAATAACTTTTTTGGACATAAAATGCTTTAGGTCAACCCAATCCGTACCAAAAAACATTACCCATTTTGATCCATTACCTAACCCGTCCATTTTGCCACCTTTAGAAAATTCAAACAACCTAATGAATCTTTATTATGCATTGATTGTGCCTCTAAAAATTATCAGAACTTGTACCTGATCTTGGTTTTGAACAGGGTGAGAGGAATCACCAGACTTTGGCACAGCTTTCACAAGAACTGAATAATAAGAAACACGGTCAACAACTTTTTTCGTTTTTTCATCACTTGTTTCTTCCACTTCATCAATATAGGCAACACGAAGAGAAGGATACCTGCCCATCAATGTAAAAAATATACATTCGTAAATAAAATAACCACATATGGCAATTCCGACCCATTTACATATAAATGGGTCACACCTTAAACCAACAAACGGGTCAAATATGTAGAAATTCACCTAGTCTAAACCAAATCTGCTAACCTTCTAAATATGCTCATATATTTTCAAATTAATTTTGCAATAATATTGTTTGTGTAATCGTAGCTATCACATTAGATATTTATACAAAAGTTAATAGGAACAGAATAGTGTTTATGCCTCAACCCAACCTGACTTGGTCCCATACAATAATAACAGAGTTTCAAATAGAATAAAAAGAAAAGTCATACGTTGTCATGAGCCTGAGAATGTCATTGGAACGCAAATCTGCTTGTCGCTTCTGGATACCATATTGTTGGCAAGATACCACATATGAGAACTTCATATCCACCACCGCTTGACATTGTGTCAGCAACGATCTTTCATTGCTTAAATGTTCGTCAGTATTAGATTCGGCAGCCTTGTAACCTTTCATCAACTCTGCAATAACGATAAAACTTGCACAGCATGATAATCTGATATATCCAAAAAAAAAAAAAAAAAAAAAAAAAAAAAAAAGCAATTTTTTTTACAACCTTCATCTGGTGCCATATCAAGAAAAGCCTGAAGCTCCGATGCTTGTCGATTATACATCATACCTCGTACTAATTCATGTTCAAAATGAAAGAAATTACAAACGAAACGCAATCACATAGTATAAGTTTTTTCAGAAAAGAAAAAAAAAATAAAAATACATACCAGTTTTAGTCAACGTTTGACCTCTATATGATGCCCAATGGCGAAGTTGATCCTCCATATCCAGAAGATCTTTTAGGTCATCTTCAGTTTTGCATTTCATCCTCCATAATATGGAAGAACTTTGCTTCACGGGGGGCACTAAATAGAGCCACAGGTCGTGGGTTTGTTGTGTTCCATGTTAAGTTTGCTGAGAATTATAGACTTTATTCTCGGAGTCATTTTGTCAAGGGTATTGAGGTTCTAATCTTACTCGTTGTATATGAAATTTTTGGTCAGTCATATAGAGGTTCCCTTGCATACGAGTGGCAAAAGATTATATTGTTGATGACTGGACTGATTGGAGTAAGTGGATGATGGCTTTTTGCTCCATTCCTTTTTGGTCAGTATCAATGTGGTTTATGGTGGGATCATGGCTTTTTGCTCCATTCCTTTTTAATCCTTCTGGTTTTGAGTGGCAAAAGACTGCTGATGACTGGACTGATTGGAGTAGGTGGATGAGTAACCGTGGTGGAATTGGTGTCTCTGTTGATAAAAGTTGGGAATCTTGGTGGGAAAAGGAACAAGAAAATCTTGTATCTTCTGGTGTAAGGCGTACTATCCACAGAGATCTTTTTAGCGCTTCGGTTCTTTATTTATCAGTTTGGTCTTGTTTATCATGTCGCTTAACAGATAGCAAAAGTTTCCTGGTGCATTTCATGTCTCAGATATATAATAGCACTAAAGCCACCTCTAGTGTTCTAATACTTTTTTTCTTGGTTATAGGTTTATGGAATATCATGGCTTGTGATCGTTGGAGTGCAACTCGTACTGAAGGTGTATTAACTCAAAGTGAATAATTAATTTATTTTTTAGAAGAATAGTGTTCTCAAGCTTAGTAAACTTCACTTGCATATCTAATGCATTTTTACTTCTGTTATCTAATATTAGGCCATGTCATATTGGAGGAAAAAGTTGAGTGCCGATTATCAACTTCTGTTCAGATTGATCAATGGTTTTATTGTCCTTGCGTTTGCATCTACTCTCATTTTTTTTTATTGCACTACCTCATATGACAATTAAGGACATAATAGTATGCATCCTCGCGTTCCTCCCTACTGGCTGGGGACTGCTTCTTGTGAGTATTATGTTTTATTCTCTATGTACTTTATTCATCAACAACTATAGTACTCTAAGTCACAGTTTTCAATTCAGAAAAATGGCCGTAGTATAAAATGAAAACTTGTATGAAATGTAGTTTTTATGTTAGTAAATCTTAAATAATCTTCTCCATTTTTTTCAGATTGCACAAGCTTTGAGACCTGTTTTGCGACATTCTGGAATGTGGTCATCTATCAGAACTTTAGCACAATACTATGAAATAATCATGGGCTTACTTATATTCACCCCGGTTGCATTTGTGGCTTGGTTCCCATTTGTGTCAGAATTCGAAACACGTACCTTCAGCAAAGGTCTGCAGAATTCGAAACACGTACCTTAAGCATCCACTGATCACTTCTCCACCTTACTTACGCTACACCCACCCGTACCTGATCATTTCCAGTTCTTACAAAATCCACATGCAATGAAATATGAGAATACACTTCCCTTAACTCTGGTCCCATGTCACGTTTCTTGTTCTTGCACAATTGAACGTTCTTTCCATGTGACAATCTATCCTTCTACATATAGAAACATTGCCTTTTGTTGTTGTTTGACTTATCATGATCGATCATGATGATGAAAACCAAGCTCGTGTCGATTGTTGTCGTATTGGTGCTAGACCATGGCTTGTTTAATTTACCAATATGACAACAATCGACACGAGCTTGGTTTTCATCTTCATGATAGATCATGATAAATCAAACAACAACAAAAGGCAATGTTTCTATATGTAGAAGGATAGATTGTCACATGGAAAGAACGTTCAATTGTGCAAGAACAAGAAACGTGACATGGGACCAGAGTTAAGGGAAGTGTATTCTCATTTTTCATTGCATGTGGATTTTGTAAGAACTGGAAATGATCAGGTACTGGTGGGTGTAGCGTAAGTAAGGTGGAGAAGTGATCAGTGGATGCTTAAGGTACGTGTTTTGAATTCTGCAGATTGTTATTAGGGTTTGATGATGGAGTGTAGGATTTTATAGGCAAAATATGAGAAGAAGAAGACAATAACTACTCCGTACTATGTAACCTAATGCCCTCACCAACCAAAAGTCTAAAACGTAAAAGCTTTGTTGAAGTTGAATTAACACACTATATTGCATGAAAATATGAAAGACAATGATGTAGAACTGTACTGTACTACACAAGCTATAAAAGTGACTAATGATGTGGGCTTTTGCTTTTGATTTATTCATTTTCTTACTATATTGCATGAAAAAAAACGCTCCATATGGCTACTCACAGTGGTGACCCAGGTAATCCCCTGCACATCAATTTCTCTCTGGTGACCCGACATGACAAGTTGCCGTAGCAATGACCGAGTTTTTTTTTTTTTTTTTTTTTTTTTTTTTTTTTTTTTTTTTTAATTAAAACCTTTTAAACAACAAATTTAAAAATATAAAAACATAAACGTTCAAATTTAAAAACACAACGTACGAAATTAAAACATTACATAAACTTCTTAGAATAAAAATAGTACATAGATTTAACACATTACATAAACATAAAATAAACATTACATAAACTACGACACGTAATTAATCCAAGTGATCCCAAGTTTGAGAGTTGTCTGAGCGATAACCATCGTCGTAAGCAGAGTAGTTCGCAAACCTGCTCTCTTCGTACACTCGTTCCAAAGTGTTAAACTCCTGCTCCCTACGATAACGCTCGCTTGCAGTTAAACCATGCTCATCAACCGCCTCTTCTTCATAACCTAGCCCAAATTGAGTCAGTTGAGGTTGATATTGTTGTTGCTCAATAAATCTTGGTGCATCAGATGAAGTTGATGCACATTGCCCATGTTGATTCATCTGCTGTGATACAGAACCAACAATTTTGTTTTCCTCAAAACTCCAACGGATCTTATTGCTGATTTGGGTCTGTATCTATGAAACAAAAACCCACAATGTCTCACTAATGGCGCCGTCTTTCATTGCTTCATCGCTCAAAAATTGGTCAATCAAAGATTTTCTGTCCGCAAAAATGTTTTTGCACTCCGTGTATCGTTGTTTAAGTTCTTTTGCGAGCTCAAACTGCTTGATAACTTCGACAATAGCCTGTTGTCGACCCGCGTCGTCTTTATCGCATTGTTTTTTAATATACTTTTGCATTTGTTCGACGGTATGGGAGAGACGACAAGCCATAATTTTGTGTTATTGTGTTTAAAGGTGTTGATAGAATTGTGTGTTAAGAAGTGTGTTTGAGGTTCGTATTTATAAGGTTGTAAAGTGCTAATTTAATTTTTTTTAACTGATGAATTTTTGAATAAATATGTGTGTTACAACTGGTCAAAAATTATATCGATAGTTGTTTTCTTTTGTCCTCGACAGATATTTGACCATAACACCATAGTGGGTGTGACCGACTTTGAAGTCGGTCGACCAATTTGAGTGACCGATTTATTCCAATCCAATGTGATAAGTTTCAAGTGATACAAGACCGTGGACTCGATTGGACTGCACAACTATTAATAAAAAAATAAACTAGATGTTTTGCTAAAACCTTTAGCGACTCTGTTTATTAATTTTTTGAATGAATGAAAACAACTAAGAAACGACCTTATATAGGCAAGCAATCCTAACCTTAATCAACAAGGAAACACATAAAAGATAACCTTTAACTAAACAGATAAACCTATTACTAGATAACTATTAGCAAACTATTTTACTAATTATCCCTTAGACTTTGATAGATCTTCTCCAGCCACCCCTCAAGATCAACCGAACCTCCCTAAGTTAATATTGATTTCCAATACTCCCTCTCAATATTAACTTCTTCCATGTTCAACTTTCGGCGAAACTCTTCAAGCTTTATCTTCGGCAACCCTTTCGTGAACACATCGGCTACTTGTTGATTTGTTCCAACATACTTCAAATCAATTTCGCCTTCTAGAACTTTTTCTCTAATAAAATGGTAATGCACCTCGATATGTTTAGACCTTGCATGGAATACCGGGTTTTCCGCCAAGTGAATTGACGACATGTTGTCACAATACAACACCACTTTCTCCTTTACCTCCTGTTTATGTTCCTTAAATAATAACCGTAACCAAACGACTTCTTGCGCTGCCATTGCTGCTGCTTGATACTCTGCTTCCGTTGTAGATAGCGAAACAGTAGGTTGCCTTTTACTGCACCACACCACCGGACCTTGCCCCAACATGAATACATATCCTGTTGTTGATCTTCTAGTATCAAGATTACCTGCGTAGTTCGCATTGCAATATCCAACTAGCTCGAGATCCTTTCCTTTACCAAACTTTATACCCACTCCTATCGTTGCCTTTATGTACCGAAGCAACCTCCTGATAGCATCTAAATGTGGCTTTCTTGGTTTCTGCATGTATCGGCTTAATATTCCAACAGCAAATGATATATCCGGACGAGTCAACGTATGATACATAAGACTTCCTACCATTTTCCGATCCATGGTAGGATCTTCCAACTCCTTTCCAACCTCGGCACTCAGCTTTACATTTTGTATCTATTGGTGTCGCCGAAGGCTTGCAATCCAACATTCCAAACTTGCTCAATAAATTGATACTATACCTTCGCTGATGCAGAATTATTGCTTTCTCTTTATGAGTCAGCTCGAGTCCAAGAAAGTGATGTAAATTACCCAAACCTTTCATATGGAATCTTACACACAAGTTCTCCTTTAATTGACTTATCCCGTCTTTGTCATCTCCGGTAATTATCAAGTCATCCACATAAATTAGAACTATCACCACCTTTCCTCTTTTCTCTCGGATAAACAAACTTGCATCAGATTTCGCCATTACAAAATCATTATGTTGAAGAAACTCTCCAATCTTTCCAAACCAAAGTCTTGGCGATTGTTTAAGGCCGTAAATCACTTTCTTCAACGTGCACACGTGGTTCGGATTTTGTTTGTATTCAAAACTGTTAGCATTTAGATTTTATAGAAGTGACGGTCATTTGGATTAGTCTTAATTAAGTAGGTCGTGTAGTATAATTAACATTGTAAGAGCTAGTGTTGGACTTAGTTATGTAAATGTTAAGTTAAAAGATCAAAAGCCCAAGTCCAACACCAAGCCCATCCAAGACCTTGTGTAGGGCAACCAAGGTCACCCCTCAACTATAAATACACACACTCTCCACCATATTTTGTGTGCCTCTTAGTCTTGTAAAGGTGAGAGAGTGTGTGTGTGTGTTTTGTATTTTCTCTAAGTTCTCTTATGGTTTAATATACATTCGACTAGAGTTTTATTCACATCATACGCATCTCTTTTATTCATCTTTACTTTCTTCTTTATTAATCTAAGAGTGTCACGTTAAGAGTAGTGGTTAGTTTATATAAGATAAGTTTGTTTGTGTTTAAGGTTGGTTCGATTAGTTTATTGGCTTACAAAAACCTCTCGGCTGCTCCATATATATTGTATAATCAAGATCTCCGTATAGGAACGCATTACTTACATCCACTGGATGCATTCTCCAAGATTTACTAGCGGCTACAGCAATGACTACACGAACTGTTGATAACTTTGCCACTGGACTAAATGTATCTTCGTAGTCAATGCCAAATTGTTGAGAGAAACCTCTTGCAACAAGACGAGCTTTGAACCTATCCACCGAGCCATCCGCCTTTCTTTTAATTTTGTAAACCCACTTGCACATTACAAGACTTACCTCGGTTGGTTTTGGAACGAGAACCCATGTTTCATTCCTCATCATCGCATCTACCTCTTCCTTCATAGCTACCATCCATTCGGTTTTGTTCCTGGCCTGCTCGAATGTTTCTGGCTCCACTTCTTCTGTCTCAGTAGTAGCCAAATTAACCATATATTTTGGGTTGGGCTTTCGAACCCTATCTGACCGTCTCGGCCCATCTTCGGAAGTTGTTTGACTGGAAGACTGGTTCTCGGTTTGGGCCTGGTTGTTCGATCCGGTTTGCCAGGGTGTTCTTATTGGGCTTGAATTTTGACCCAACAAATTTGTTGCTGAAGTCTCCAAGTCTTCTACTTCAATTGTATCCACTTCTTCATCTTGGTTCAATTTTAAGAATACTTCTTCCAGTCTTTCCTTCAGCTCCTTTGTATCAGGTAATTCATCTTTGCTTGTTGACCACCATGATGAATTTTCATCGAACACAACATTCCTCGATACATAACACTTATTTGTTGTTGGATCACAACATCTCCAACCCTTCCGTTCTTGATCATACCCAACAAATATGCACCTTATTGCCTTCTTCTCCAACTTGAGGCGTAAACGATTAGGTACAAACACATAACAAACACATCCGAAGATCCTTAAGTGGCTCACATTCGGCTTAGTATCGAACAACTTCTCATATGGAGACTTATAACCAAGACTTTGCGATGGTAAACGATTAATCACATAGCACGCCGTCTTCATTGCTTCTGCCCAGTAACGCGCTGGAACATTTTTATCATGTAGTAGGCTTCTACACGTCTCACCGAGATGCCGATTTTTCCTCTCCGCCACACCGTTCTGTTGAGGTGTATTTGAACACGTGAGTTGTCTCTTAATCTTGTGTTCTCGTAGGTACCTATCAATAACATCAGACAAGTATTCTCCGCCATTGTCCGATCGAAGACACTTAATTAATTTCCCTGTTTGACGTTCTGCTGCTTCTTTAAACAATTTAAACTTTTCAAACACTTCTGATTTTTCTTTTTTAAAATCAATCCATAAGTACCTTGTATAATCGTCGATGAAAGTGACAATGTACTTCTTTCCCGTGTTTGATGCTTGCTTGATCGGCCCAAGAACATCCGTGTGTACGATCTCTAGCGGCTTGCTTGTCTTATACTCAGATGATTCATATGGAAGTTGGTGTGTTTTCCCGTATTGACAACCGGCACACACTACGTCTTTGTTCACCTCCACATTCGGCATTCCTTTCACAAGGCTTCTCTTCATCATTATTTCCATTCGATCATACCACACATGAGATAACCTCGCGTGCCACAAATCGGCTGTTTGATTTTCTTTAGTTTTGTCAACATAAGCCGAAGCCGATTCTGCCGATAATACATACACCGTATCGTTTCTTTTTCCTTGAATTATCGGCACCGACTTTGTTTCAAACTTCTCAAATATTTTTACATCGGTTGGGCCGAATAGAACATACTTTCTGTAGCAGTCACCTGCATATGGTACCGAGAATAGATTCTTTTTCATCCCTGGTACATGGAATACGTCTTCCATAACAAACTCCTTTTGACCTCTCTCGGCTGGGAATTCGATCTTCCCTATATTCGCTATTTGATGCCGGGAGTTATCTGCAATTACCACCACATGGTTTCCATTGTATCGCTTTATACTACTCAATCGCTCTTTCTCTCCGGTCATATGGTTTGAGCAACCCGTGTCGATTATCCAATCTCCTAGATTGTTATTCTTTTGTTGAACCGTAACCGTAAGTGTGCTACATCTTCCTTTTGGTCCACCATGGCCTTCACATTGTTTCCTAAGAGGGTTGAACATCCAGAGTCAATTATCCACTCGCCTTGGTTACTACTAGGCTGAACCATAGCTGTTAGAGCTACGTCTTCCTCTACTTGCGCCACCAAGGCTTCCATGTCCCAAGATTCTTCTTCTCGGGTGGCCACGTTTCCTTCTTCCTTAGGTTGTCGCAGTCTTTAGCCATATGCCCTCGCCGATTACAATTGTAACATCTATATGGGAACTTCTTGCTTCTAAACGACTTGTCCTTCTTTTCTGGCTCTTGTTCGTTTTGCACAGCCTTCCCCTTCTTGTCATCATCTTGCTTCTTTCGGTCTTGTTTCTTATACTTTGATTGCCAAGGTTTGCTTCGACCTTTTCCCTTCTCCACATACAAGGCTTTATCTTCATCTGGTTTGATTGAAGTTCCTGCCATGCGTTTCGCTAAAGACTCCTGCCCCGCAAGAAGATTTTCAAACTCCGTGATGTTAGGTTGGTTCGCCCAACCTTGGATTGCAGCTACAAAGCTTCGATATTCTGGATTTAAACCATGAATTAGTATTCGCTTTAGCCGTGTGTCACTTACCTTTGATTGAGGATCAAGTTCTCCAATCTCTCGGCAAAGATTTTTGATCTTCCAAAAGTATTGAGGAATCAGGAGGTCCCCCTGTGACACCGTCATCAATTCTCCCTCTAACATCCGCAACAGTGAATCGTCGCGCTTTGAGAACAAGCTTTCAAGCGTGTCCCAAGCCTGCTTCGGATATTCTGAGTTTTGGATGTGATCCAAGACATCTTCTTCTACGGTTGTTTTGAGGATGAATATCGCTCTTCCTGCTTTGATCTGTCACTTTCCCATAGCCCCATTAATATCATTCGCTGGAGGCCTGGTGTCGGTACCGTTGACAACGTTCCAGAGATCCTGACCTTGAAGGTAGGATTTCAAACAGGTTGTCCAGGTTTTGTAGTTGCTTTGGTTCAACTTCTTGATTCCACCTATCACTTGAAGTTCTGCCATAGTTGCCTTCCTTCCGGATTCCAGGTTTCTTCTCTAGTCGGCTTCTTTGACCTACTCCTGCTGCGACGATCGACTTCTTGATCTGTCCTGCTTCAACGGTTCTCCCTGCACGATCTCTAGACCTGGCTGTGATACCACTTGATAAGTTTCAAGTGATACAAGACCCTGGACTCGATTGGACTGCACAACCATTACTAAAAAAATAAACTGGATGTTTTGCTAAAACCTTTAGCGACACTGTTTATTAATTTTTTGAATGAATGAAAACAACTAAGAAACGACCTTATAGGCAAGCAATCCTAACCTTAATCAACAAGGAAACACATAAAAGATAACCTTTAACTAAACAGATAAACCTATTACTAGATAACTATTAGCAAACTATTTTACTAATTATCCCTTAGACTTTGATAGATCTTCTCCAGCCACCCCTCAAGATCAACCGAACCTCCCTAAGTTAATATTGATTTCCAATACATTGTGCATAGCCTAAACTGTTTTCGAAAATTTGTATGTTTGGCACGCTGTATTTTAGAGCGCTTTGTACGTATTAGCAATAATTAGTGTTTAGCATCTGAAAAGCTAAGTGCAACACATTATATATTTTTGCTTAAACACTAGTTCAAAATTGCTACGGAAAGAAAGCATTGAAGAATAAAGCTAATGATTTATGTTATTGCAACAGGATTTTTGAGAAAGTGTTGAAAAAAAAATATTAAAATTAAAAGGTCTTGCACAAAAGAGTTCTATCATAAGTACTGAAATTTAAACCATAATTTTTTAAGCTAAACTGAAGTAGCACAAAAACGTTACGCGAGGATGCACGTAAAAGACATTTTTTTGAAAGAAAAAAAAATATTATAATTGCACGAAAAGTCGAAAATGTAAAGGTTTGTTGAAGTTAAATTAACACGCCTTCAGCCTCATACAAATATATAGCACTGTACTACACAATCCATCAGAAGAAGTGACTTATGCTAGGCTAGCTTTTGCTTTTGATTTTTTCATTTTGTTTATATTCCATGAAAATATAAGCCATGGAATTTGGAAACGGCCTAAATAGTGTTTTCGACTATTTGTATGCTTGGCGCTGTGTATTTTACAGCGTTTTGTATGTATTAGCAATTATTGTTTAGCGTATAAAATATAAAGTTTGTTTGAAAAGCTAAATGCAACATTTTAGATTTTTGCTTAAAAGCTAATTTAAAAATGCTACGCAAAGAAAGCATTGAAGTATAAAACTAGCGCTCTATGATACTGCGTGCTTTTGAGAAAGTTGTAAAAAAATAAAAAACTTGAAAGGCCTAGCACAAATTTCTCTTTTTCATAAGTACTATAAGTTGAGCCATAACTTTTTTTAGCTAAAGTGGAGTATGTTGGAAACTCATAATGTCAAAAACATTAACAGGTTTAGTGTCAAAATAGTTAGTTTAGTGTAATGGGTCAAGATGGGCCAAATAATAAGTTTCTGTATTTAGTTTTAGAAGTCTGTAAACCGTATTGGGTTGGGTCCAAAAAAGAAACGGTTATATGATAGGGTTACAACGGTTAGAAAAGTTGTGTCGCTTAGTTTTATAGAATCGGTATGTCTCTTCTTCATGGCACCGTTTTACTAAGTATATATAGGGGTCAATGCCTGTAATCAAATTAACCCATATTCAGATAATAATATAATTAGTTTTGGTTCATTCATTGTTTCTTGTTCTTATAGTTATATTGTGATTCTTGATTATGGTTTGGCAATCAATGATTACTGGGACAATAATTGGTATCAAGAGCCGATGGTTCAAAGAAGATCAAAGATCATTGTTGCAATCCAGAAATCAAAGAATCAAATCGTTTTCTGATCAAAGTTTCAGTTTACGTTTTCTTCATTCAACAAAGTGATATGACCAAGAATCACGTTGGGAGGTGGAGGAAATACCATAAACTCGAACTAAAGATTAAACTTTTAATATTCGGTTTATTGATTGCTGAGGTGTGTATGTATTCTAGAGAGAGAAGTCTAGAACACACACACACACCTCGTGTGTTACAAATGAATCCTCAACTCTCCTAGTGTTGACATAGGAGGGTATTTATTACAAGCTACAAGTTCTAACTTGGCAATATGACTAAACTAGTCCTTGTACTTTAAATGCTATTGCAATTCCACATATGACAAAACTTTAAAGCTAACAATCTCTCCCCAAAGTGATGTCATATGGGAATTGCTTACAATGTTCCCTACAAGTAAAATATAAACAGTAAGTACAGAGAATAATCTTCAAACTTCATTACTTCGTTCAGCTTGCAGAATCTTCTCAGCTTTTATTTCTTTACTTGCAGACGAACCATGTGAGCAAATCTAATTAGGGTTTAATATAGAGTGCCCTGAGTGCTCTCCCCGTGCTCTCCCCTAATTAGTGCTCTCCCCCAAACTGACAACCTCTCTTATGATTTCCCTGTATCTGAAGTCCGTTCGGGGGAATACATTATCAACATCTTCATCTCACCAAATGCATCCCAGTTATTTTTCCCATGAGAGATCAGCCCGTACATTTCTCTCCCCTGCTGGTTACGATTGATCGGAATCAGCATATTATGTACACGTGAAGTATGAACTGGAAGCACTTCCTGTAATCCGTGAGAAGATGTAGATAAATCCAATCTAACCTCCTGTATCAAAAACAACGGCTTTATGTAGTGACTACTGATGGAGAAAACCCACTATTACGAACTTGAGACTGAAGTAGAATAACCCAAACTTGTGACTTAAACTTGCACGATAGTGTGACTAAGAACCTATACTGAGCACTACAATGTAACTCCTTAAAGCATAGGTCGTTTCATATACCCATCCATCCTTCCTTAACAGTATATGAACATCTCTTGAATTATCCACATCTTTGTGTGACACTGAGTACTACAACGTATCTCCTTTAAGTGATAGTTAACTAGGTCTTCGTCCATCCTCCCCTTGACCTATGAAAACTAGATAACCCAAGACTTAATCACTATTCCCATGAGTGCCCAAACAAGGATCTCGAAGAATCATGCATCCAACCAACCCCGATATCTTCAAGATACTAAGTACACGTACCTGAGATATTCCACTTCAACTTCAAATAAGTAATAATGAATCATCATCCTTGTAGTCACAGCTGATAATTTGACCATTGTCATCTGATTGTGAATCTTGATCAGGATCTTTTAGGCTATACGTGATGTTGAAGGTGCAGTCCGATAATTTCAATTGTGATTTTGATGTGAAATATGCCATAAAATGACATTCTAATGATGCTGGAAAAATTTGAGTTTAAGAAATTTTTACGCCAAAAATTCCCCTAAAAATTCGAATTTTGGGCCAAAATTTTCACTCTTGTACCAGAATTTGAATCTCGCGTAAAAATGGACCGTAAAAATGGCCATTTTTTTTTTTTTTTTTTTTTTTTTTTTTTTTTTTGCCAATGCGATAAGGTTGTCCGATATCTGAATTCCCTTCTTTGTCCGATATCGCAGTTGATAAAATATCTCGGACAGAACTGCGATAATTCTGAATCGCGATAAGTTTGATCGAGGTCAAATGCGATACGTCAAATGCGATAGGTCTGAAATACGATAGGTCTGAAATGCGATAAATATCTGAGTTGTCAAGTGCGATAGTTATCTGAGTTGCCAATTGCGATAACGTCTGACAGACCTCAATTGCGATAGAAAGCTGAAATGAGATAAAACGCTGAAGCAGTCCAAATGCGATAAACTGACTTTTTGCACCAACTTTTACCAACTTTTTGACTTTTAGCTTCAAGACCATGCTACTCCCATACTTGTCTGCCATGTTTCTGCCAACTTTTACTTACTTTTACACACTTCAATAATGCACTTCAATCACTTAAAATAATCAAAAACAATTCTTATACAAGAAATGTTTTGATTTCTACGATCAAAAATGAAGAACAAACCAAAATCTAGTATCCACCAACTGATTTTGAGTGTAAAACTGAAGATAATGACAGAACCAAGTCGAATAACCTCAAAAACAAACAACCTTTGATCTTCAACATGTGTACGATTTCAAGATAAACAAAAAACTCACGTTTTTATGACAAAAACGCAACCTTTTTGTTGCTGTGAAACAAAATCCGAACACAAACAAGATAATACACACCAAAAATCACATTTGTTACCTTAAAAACACCACGTTAGCCACCCGGTTAGCTCTTGATACCAATTGATATGACCAAGAATCAAGTTGGGAGGTGGAGGAAACACCATAAACTCGAACTAAAGATTAAACTTTTAATATTCGGTTTATTGATTGCCGAGGTGTGTATGTATTCTAGAGAGAGAAGTCTAGAACACACACACACACCTCGTGTGTTACAAATGAATCCTCAACCCTCCTAGTGTTGACATAGGAGGGTATTTATTACAAGCTACAAGTTCTAACTTAGCAATATGACTAAACTAGTCCTTGTACTTTAAATGCTATTGCAATTCCACATATGACAAAACTTTAAAGCTAACACAAAGAGAGAGATGGCCGATCATCATCAGAGAGTGGTATGTTTTTCTGTTTTAATCCAAAAGTGAGAATGAGCGGTTTGCTTTGTCGAAGAGAAGAAGGCTGTTTTGAATCGCAGAAAAAGACAGATGTTGCTGTTGGCGATGCAGTCAAGAAGATAAAAGATCGTTGTGTTTGTATGGGGATTATGGCAGAAATTGGTGAAGATTTGAAAAGAGATGTCCGGTCAAAGAAAGGAAGATAATTGAATTGAAGAAAATTAGGGAAGAAGATTTGTTGATACAGGTTTGTTTCTGTTCCAGGATCTTTTAACATCAAACAAGCATCATGTTTGTATCAACAATCATTCAAGAATTGACAATAGGAAAACAAGAGGATTGGGGTTGAACCCTTTCTAATAAGCTATATTATTTCATATAATATTTGTGTTCAACCTACCCTACCAATTACATACATACAATATATATAGACTTCAACAGACACAATTGAACCATCATGATGGTTCGTACATGCCTCCTCACATGGAGGTTTCTAACTTTATTTTACACAACTTTGACCCCTATACTAATAACCATAAATAAATACTACCCAAAAGATTAATGGATTATTAAAGTTCCAACATATGCCCCCCTAATCTATTAATCTTTTGTTTCTTCAATCTTCTTGTTCCTTGATTCTTCTTGTTCATGCTTTCTTCAAGGTTGGTTTTGATCCTTGGTGTGGATCACGTTATGGCTTCTTCGATTTCTATTTGAACCGAATTTCAACATGGTTAGTGCCGCCATCTTAGTTTCAATCTTCGGCCTGACTTCTCTTGATTCTTATTTGATCAAGATTTAAGCGGGTTAACGCCGTCATGGTGGGGTTAGCACAATCGAAAAACTGAAACTGTTAAAATAGTTTTCCAACCAATCTTCATGCGTTGCGTTTTTCATACAAATGATCTTCCTTTGATGTCGTCATATCTTCCCTATGATCAGCCATGTCTCTTTCATTTCTTCGACATGTCTCTTTCATTTCTTCTTTCTGTGACTGTGGTTGATTTCTTCTGGTTAACCGCCTCTCTATTCTTCCTTTTTTCTTCAATTCGACATCTCTTCTTCTATGATATTCAACACACCATTGATTCCTTGAATGATAATTGTAACATGATTTGATATGTTGTTTGATTCCTTCGGCGCTCTGATACCAATGTAGAACACATGTTTGTTTCTGTTCCAGGATCTTTTAACATCAATCAAACATCAATAAAATACATTGTTTACTATTATTAAATTTCTGTTACAACTTTGTTCTTCTATATTGATTACAGCATATAAATTTTTTGCGAGGTTGCACGTAAAAGAAAAGAGATTTTTTGGAAAAAAAAATACAATTCATGATTCAGAATCAGTTGCACCCATACCACTCCCATCTCTCGAGTGGTCCACCCATGCTGTTATACTAGTTTCACCAAACATACAAATAAGCTACCCGTAAAATACTATAGGCGTTTTTGTATTACTCCATCTCAAATTAAAAGTTCACTTTTAAAATACACAAAGTTTTATATATGCTCACTAATTACAATATTCACCATAAGCTAAAACAGCAATTGAATTTTTAATCCACAAACTATTAATGAAGACTATTAAATTGCTTCAACATTTGACATGGGCTAAAAATATATCATAACATGAATATCTTTAAGATGACAAGATCATAAAGCTTACTTTAACGGGTTAGCCAACAGTCTTTGTCCAATAGTCACGAAACTTGTCTCCTGATTTGACATTAACCATGCAAGAGAAGACACACTGAAAGCAGATATCATATAAAAAATGGTTAGATAATGAAGATTTGTGATGCAATAAGACCTACATTAGAGCCTTAGATGGCATTTATCAAATACAGAAACTAGCGTCCATTTGATACAATTGAACGGAAAGTTTTCAGTGTAAGTCAATTTTTTTAATAACTGTACAAACTGAGATCTGAACAAGTGATAAAGCTCCCAACCTTTTTGCACTAGGACATAAAATAAAATTATACATCACGCAAAGTTGCAAACCTCAAAGCATAATGGGAAATTGTAGCACAAATTCAGTTTAGTTATGGTTAACGTGTTGTTGTTACAGTTAAACACTTTCAATTTTGGGTTGTTCAGAAAATAGTGGAAGTTTCAATCCTGATTTAGTTAATAAAAGTAGTGGAATTGTGTTTCATCTGTTTCTTTATTTTGTCTTTAGCGTGTATTCTAGACATTAATTCTCCATCAATTTTGGTACAAGTGTAAGTCAATTTTTTTTTTCTTTTTTTTTTTTTTTTTCTCTTTTTATTTTATAAATTAGCTTGTCTAGTGAGATAACAGATATTCTATAATTTCACTAAAGATATGTTTTTTGATAAAAAAAAAGATTTTAGAAGGTTCAATGCATTCTATATACACTTTAGGTGATGCTCAACAAATTTGACTTGTTAAAGATGAAACATAATCTGATTCAACTCTTTCTATAAACAAAAGATGGGTAAAAAAAGTAGTTGAACCATTAACAGCCTGACAAAGAGTGAAACAAATGGCTCATGAATTACTTGTGTTAGCTTTAAAGTTTTGTCATATGTGAGAATTGTAATAGCATTTAAAGTACAAGGACTAGTTTAGTCATATTGCTAAGTTAGAACTTGTAGCTTGTAATAAATACCCTCCTATGTCAATACTAGGAGGGTTGAGGATTCATTTGTAACACACGAGGTGTGTGTGTGTTCTAGACTTCTCTCTCTAGAATACATACACACCTCGGCAATCAATAAACCGAAAATTCAAAGTTTAATCTTTAGTTCGAGTTTATGGTGTTTCCTCCACCTCCAAACGTGATTCTTGGTCTTTACAATTGGTATCAAGAGCTAACCGGGTGGCTGCTCGTGGTGTTTTTAAGGTGATAAAGGTGATTTGTGTTGTGTTTTATCTCGGTTTTTCTTCATTTTCTTCATCAGCCGAGTTTAGTGCTATATTTATGTTCGTTGTGTGTTTAATGAACCCAACTGATGCGTTTTTATCATAAAAAACGTGAGCTTTTGTGGTCTTTCTGGATTCATACGCATGAACAAAGGCAGAAAGTTGTGTGTTCTAAGCTTCTTTGATCGAAAATCACATTATCTTTGTATAAGATTTGTGTTTTGGAATATATTGAATATCTTATTCATTGGTTTATGAATTATTGGTCAAGTTGCTCTAGTTGGTGAAAGATTGTCAGTAGAAAATCTTAAGTGATAAGGTTGCAAGTGGAAGAAAGTCAACAAAAGTGGGCAAAAACTGCGTTTTATCGCAATTGAAGAAAAGCAGCGAGGTTATCGCAATTCGTAGTGATTATCGCATTTCTTGTATGAGAATTGCGATAGGTGTCGCATTTGGCCTTATCGCATTTGGCATCGCTGTTTAGCTTTATCGCAGTTGAGGTTTATCGCAGTTGAGATTTATCGCATTTGAGGTTTATCGCAGTTGACCATCTTCACTGTTATCGCGATTGGACAATCTTATCGCATTTGCAAAAAAAAAAAAAGAAAAAAAAAAAAGAAAATTTTTTTTTTCTTTAACTCAAAATTTTCCGGTACAAGAGAGAAAATTTTGGCCCAAAATTCAAATTTTGGCGGGAAAAGTTGAGTAAAATTTATTTTTTTCAGGAGACTTTACGGTCCATTTTTACGCGAGATTCAAATTCTGGTACAAGAGTGAAAATTTTGGCCCAAAATTCAAATTTTTTGGCCAAAATTCGAATTTTTCGGGGAATTTTCGGCGTAAAAATTTCTTAAACTCAAATTTTTCCGGCATCATTAGAATTGCATTTTATGGCATTTTTCAAAACAACATCACAACTGATATTATCGGACTGCACCTTCAACATCACCACGTATAGCCTAAAAGATCCTGATCAAGATTCACAATCAGATGACAATGGTCAAATTATCAGCTGTGGCTACAAGGATGATGATTCATTATTACTTATTTGAAGTTGAAGTGGAATATCTCGGGTACGTGTACTTAGTATCTTCAAGATATCGGGGTTGGTTGGATGCATGATTCTTCGAGATCCTTGTTTGGGCACTCATGGGAATAGTGATTAAGTCTTGGGTTATCTAGTTTTCATAGGTCAAGGGGAGGATGGACGAAGACCTAGTTAACTATCACTTAAAGGAGATACGTTGTAGTACTCAGTGTCACACAAAGATGTGGATAATTCAAGAGATGTTCATATACAGTTAAGGAAGGATGGATGGGTATATGAAACAACCTATGCTTTAAGGAGTTACATTGTAGTGCTCAGTATAGGTTCTTAGTCACACTATCGTGCAAGTTTAAGTCACAAGTTTGGGTTATTCTACTTCAGTCTCAAGTTCGTTATAGTGGGTTTTCTCCATCAGTAGTCACTACATAAAGCCGTTGTTGTTGATTCAGGAGGTTAGATTGGATTTATCTACATCTTCTCGCGGATTACAGGAAGTGCTTCCAGTTTGTATTTCACGTACACATCAGTATGCTGATTCCGATGAATCGTAACCAGCAGGGGAGAGAAATGTGCGGGCTGATCTCTCATGGAAAAATAACTGGGATGCATTTGGTGAGATGAAGAAGTTGATAATGTATTCCCCCGAACGGACTTCAGATACAGGGCAATCATAAGAGAGGTTGTCAGTTTGGGGGAGAGCACTAATTAGGGGAGAGCACGGGGAGAGCACTCAGGGCACTCTATATTAAACCCTAATTTGATTTGCTCACATGGTTCATCTGCAAGTAAAGAAATGAAAGCTGAGAAGATTCTGCAAGCTGAACGAAGTAATGAAGTTTGAAGATTATTCTCTGTACTTACTGTTTATATTTTACTTGTAGGGAACATTGTAAGCAATTCCCATATGACTTCACTTTGGGGGGAGATTGTTAGCTTTAAAGTTTTGTCATATGTGGGAATTGTAATAGCATTTAAAGTACAAGGACTAGTTTAGTCATATTGCTAAGTTAGAACTTGTAGCTTGTAATAAATACCCTCCTATGTCAATACTAGGAGGGTTGAGGATTCATTTGTAACACACGAGGTGTGTGTATGTTCTAGACTTCTCTCTCTAGAATACATACACACCTCGGCAATCAATAAACCGAAAATTCAAAGTTTAATCTTTAGTTCGAGTTTATGGTGTTTCCTCCACCTCCAAACGTGATTCTTGGTCTTTACAACCTGCCAGTGAAAATATGCTCCCTAAGGCCAAGTATGGTTGGTTTCCAGACACCATGCGTGACATGAAACTCTTGAAGCAATTAATTCCTCATTTTGAAAGCTTCTTCCATGTAGTTGTCCTGTTAACATGACAATAAGCAGATTAAGAGACAGCAAGTACTATTGGAATACTAAAGGCAATAGAAAGGAGTACCTGATTTATATCTATTGTTTGCAGGCCCTCTCCACGTGTAAATATTATTGCATGGTTTTGGATTTCCGGTTTTCCTTCCCCCAATATGGCAGGTCCAGGAAGTTTTGTACGATAAATAACCTGAACAGACAAAAATGTGTATGTGTTGTAGTCGATAATCACTCTTTATCACACACTAGATTAGGCTTTTAAACACAAGAATGAGATGGGACAATATGAATATGTTGGATCGTATGAAATGAAGATAGATATGGAAGTTAGACTTTTTCTATTAAACTCACAACACACTCACAGTGAACCACTTAACAAATGAGGCATAGTGATGAATATATATCACTGCCTTTTTGCCCTAAAGGCTTTCCATGGGCCTTGTGGGCTTTTGCATATGGGTTGGGCTTTTTCATAACATTTTAACACTAATAAAAGCCCATATATTACAAAGTTCTAACTACATTGAATGACCATCACTTTAATCACTAAAATTAAAGCTAACAATCTCCCCCTAAGGGATGGTCATTCAAAAGATGCACCACGTACTTAGATCTTTAGACTTCTGGGTCTTGGAACTTTGTGATTCTTTGTTCCTTCATGCATTGTGATCTTCATCGTATTGTCTTTTGATTGTTCTTTGCCTTGATCAACATCTTCATGTATTTACAGCGTCTTTTCTTCCATTGTAGATGTTGAGACATACGATGATCGATGGACTTTTTTCAGTACCTGCATAAAACAGTTAGCAATAAATAGTCCAGCTCTTCCAGGTTCAGATCTCATTAAGACACTTACAGCTTATGTTCTTTTTGGCGAACACAAGTGTATTTTATTGGAAGTGTTCCTAAGAGATCTTTGATGAATCTCATGGCTCTAGACTCAATTATGTGCGTTTTGGTTTTAGATGTCGGAGGCGTGGAGCAGAGTGCCACCTTTTCAATATCAACACATCTCGGAGTGAGAGGTCGATAGATTATGCATTGATCTCCGTGAGAAATAAAACAAATATCTTTTAAGAGATATCTGAGTGGCTAGGAGGGGTTTGTGCACCGCGTCACTGGGTCCATGACGTCTTGTCTTCAATATCAGTATCACCTTAGTGAATACCGATAGCATATGTATTGACCCGGTTTCTTTCCTAAGTTTTCATGTAGGGCTATTTCTTTTCACCCTTTCATTAAACTTTTCTTTTTCATTCTTCAACCCCTTCATTCTCCTTTCTCATTTTGCTCCTTTTTTCAATCATACCTAAGGACTTCTAATTCTAATCTATTGGAATTGTCCTTGGGTAGATCCCTCCGGTTCTGGCGGATCATTAGACATTACCTAACCATAATCACCTTATTACTCCATGATTATCCTAGATTTGTTGATCGCATGCCATAAAACCTTTTGTGAAAATCTCTCAAAGCGTTTATGTATAAAACACATTTTTGGTTAACACTTCAAGAGTTTTGCATTTTCTGAAATACTCCCCCTTCACATGTGCTCATGCATTTTTTGAAATAAATAGCACATGTTGGGTAGAGTTCGCACATTTAAAATGATCGATTTTCGATGAACATGACCTTCGCGAGACACGCTTACATCACTAGTTAGACTAGCTTGAAATTATTACCCGTCCCGGTCATATTCAATGATCATCTCTCGAATTGGTACATTCTACTCAGACAAGTCCTTTGCGAGACACGCTTACATCACTGGAAAACCAGCTTGAAATTATTACCCGTCCCGGACTAGTCTTTTCGATTACAGACATTTAAGCTTTGTCAATTCGATGGTACTTTCTGAGTCTTTTTGTAGAGCTCCTTTGAGATTCGAACCATGATCACATTTTAATCCCATTTCTCCCCCTCAAAAATAGCATTTCGATGGTATTTTTGATACCGTTTGATTAAAATCATTGTTTTTGGAAAGCTAATAGGGAGAAACGATCATGCATGAACTTTTTGGAACAAAATTTCTTTTTGAAATACTCCCCCTCAAAACTTGCATTGGTTGAGACATTTTTGAAAACTTTGGAGCAAGTGGGGAGTAACAATTTGAAAATCTTAAGCAAAATTTTTGAAAAGATTTGAAAAACCTTTGGAAGAATATTTGAATAAAATTTTGCTTAAGATTAAGAAGTTTGATTTGATAAACTTTGCATGAAAACTTCTTTTTCTTTTTAGGATTGTTGCAATAAAGCGTACAACAGGGTCCTTTCTTTGAAAAACGGGTTATGCACTGTTATGTGTACATAAGCCAAAACGTTGAAGCTCGGGTTGTAAGCTGAAATACTTACAAGCCATTGATTTTTAGGATAAGCGCTCGAAATTTTTTGATGAGGCACTTTCCTTTCTTTGAAGCTCGGGTCCTAATCTGATGTGATTAGAAGCCATTAATGAAGCGCGGGTTTTGAACTGAATTGAACAAAAGCCATCTTAACCAGATTAGACAACAACTTTTGGAACCCATTTGAGCACTGCACCAATGGGTTTAGCATGTTTTGCAATCCATTTGTAAGTTGTGTCAATCTGATTCAAAGAGGTTGAATTCCAACGAGGACTGAAAACCGGTTTTTCATTTGGAAATAACACTCGCGGAATCAACGGAGATTTAAAAATCTTTTTCAAAGCAGAGTCATTCTTGTTTTGCAGCGGAAGTTTTTCAGAGTTTGAAGGACTTTGCTTTGGTCTCCACACTTGCCTTACCCATGTAAAGCGAGATTGTGGAGTTTGAAATCTCGAAGTCTCTTCATGAGACATGTTTGACCTTGAAAGCTTTGGAGGATTAGGTGTTTCAGAAAATCTTGGTTTCTTTGTAAACTTCCTTCCTTTTTGCAAAGAATAGGTTGTAAACTGGGAAACCTTTTTCGAAAATGGTTTTGAAGATTCACCCGTGTAAGTCTTCTTCGAAACACTACCCTTTTTGGGAAACTTTGTTGAAACAGGAGATTTTCCTTTTGAACGGTTAAGATCATCAAACTTTGTTTTCAAGGCATTGTATGATGATCGCAAATCACTGTATTCTTTTTGAAGAAGATCTTGAGATGCCAATTTAGACTCCAAAGAAGCAATTTGTTTCAAAAATTGATCTTTTTCAGCTTTTGAATCATCTATTTTACGAGCTAATTTTCGTTCGAAAACAATATTTTCTTTTTCAAGTTTTTCAAAATATGTTTCGAATTTGTTCGTTTTGTTGAAAAGATCAGTTTTGGCATCCTCAAGGTCGTTTGTGCGTTGAGCTAAAAGTGTTTCAAGCTCAAGCACTTTTGTTTGAAACACATGATTTGCATTGTCTGTTTCAAAATCTGAAGAAGTAGAATCAAACAGAGGATTTGGATAGGAAACTTTTGTAACTTGAGGCTTCAATACTTCAGACTCCTTTTGTTTCGTGTTTGATTTTTGATTCAGAACACGTGAACGTTTGATTGAATTAAACAGGTTTTTAAAAGTCTGTTTCAAATGCTCATTTTCTTTTTGTAATGATGCCACAGCATGTTCCAATTCAATATTTTTCGTATCAAGTTCATCCAAATCAAACTTGATATTGGCATCATCACAATTTTCTTCAAAAATCTTTTCCTTTTTAGAAGAAGCAATTCTTTTTGATAATTCTTCTTTGACTTCAGCTACTTCTTTTGAAAGATCGGTGATTTTCCTTTTGAAACAAAGATTCTCAGATTTCAAAAAATATGTATGATCAGAATCCACATTCTCATGCTCAAGGCTGACAGACACCGATTTGAATGACTCAATTTGATTTGTGAAAAATTCTTTTTGAATATCAAGATTTAGGCATTTTACATCAAATTCATCTTCAAGAGAATAGATGTACCTTAAATCTTCTCTCATTTCAGTGACAAGAAATTTTTCAAAATCTTCAAAACTGAAATTGATATTTTTCACAAGAGGTTCAATCTCATCTTTTAAATACTTACAGACTTCCGTTTTTAGCCAAGCGTCTGATGACATGAGACGACGGTAGTCACTCTCGGTGTATTGTTGTTTTGACCAAATGACCTTTAACGTGTGGTCAATGTGATATTTAAGATTACAAAACTGTTTCCTTGCTTTATTTTGCCATAAATTAGCATCATAAGTAGCAAGTTGAACTTCTTTAAAAAATCTTTTCACATTTGTTTCTTTTCTTTTTAAAGGTGGTTTTGGTATTTCTGACAATTGTATACAACCATACACAAAGCCTTGGTACGAGAGTGGGCTTTTTCCTTTTTTGGCTTTTAAGCGCTTTTCCTCTGCCAATTTTTCATCTTCTTCTGATATGAACAGAGCATCAGGCGGCAAAAATTTATGTTCAACCTGATCTGTATTTTCAAAACCAATTCCTGATTTTCCCTTATGAACTTTCTCAGCTTTAGGAATCATCATTTTAAGAGTTTGAGCACTTTGGTCTGTTTTTCGAAGTTTTACTTCAAGATTGGTTGCTTGTTTCGAAAACTCTTGATTTTCTTTTTCAAGTTTTGTATTAGCAATCTTAAGATTTGAAGTGTTTTCCTGAAGCATTGAGTATCTCATTTTTAGTTCAACATTCTCTTTTAAAAGCTCCTGGACCTTTCTGTTAGCAGGGCCCAAATTTCTCTCCACATATTTCTGACCTTGAGATTTAAGGTTTGAGATTTCAGTGTCTTTGCTTTTTGTTAATTTTTCAAGCTCTTTGGACAATGAGATGTTTGTTTGCTTAGTTTTGAGATTTTCCTCTTTGCACTTTTCAAGTTCATGTTTGAAATTATGGATTAAATAAGCAAATATGGCATGATCTTGATCATGAGAAGATCCATCCTGGGCAGGCTCACCTCCATTAGGATCCATATCTGGAGTCGTAGGAGTGATATTACTATCAAACCGATTCACCACATATGTGTCACTGATGGACTCAGGATGCGCAGGATGTGTCTTGTCATAAGCAAACACATTATCGAACAAAACAACATTATCATTATCGTGTGAATGTTGTACCGTAGCCAAAATTGCTATGTCAGATGAGGATCTGATATGGTCAGCTTCAGTATCCCAAACAACTTCATTCCTGTGTGTACTATCAGCATCCGAATCATTCCTTGGAGTGCTGCTTTCAACATGCTGTTCTGAAGATGTGTCTGTTTCCGTGAGGACCAAGCTAGCATCAGATGTTGTACCCTCATCGACCTTTTCTTCTTCTTTGTTTGCCTCTTTCTCATTCACCTCTGTTTCCTTTAAAAGCATTTCTCTTACAGTTTGCTCCCTTTCCCGTTCAATCACTTTCTTCTCATTCAGCATCTCTTTCAGATGAAGTGATCTTGAAGTAAGCACCAATTCCAGTGTTCTCATATGACCAAACAACTGAAGTCTAAACGTTTCCACATCCAGGTGTCTGCTGACACATTCACTCCATATTTCTCTTGTTGATTCATAATCTGGATCATTTCTGGAATTAAAGTCAAGAAACCATGTAAGCTGTGTCTGGAGCGCTTGATAGGTTACTATGCAGTCACCTCCTTGTACAATTTGATTCTCTAATTGAGATATGTTGTGCAAGAGTTTCTCTCTGAAGGTTGAAAAATCCATTCCAGATCCGAAGGTTGAAAAATCCTTTTTAGATCCGAAGAGTTTTCCAAAAATTCGATTGAATAAATATGGTTTTAACATTGGAGACCTTGCTTCAGAGATTGTTACACATTGACTCTTAACACTTTTAAAGTGTATGAGACAACGTTCCTTCGTATGAATAACGTTTTGCACAACTGGAGACATTTGTCCCGCTTGAGAACTCGATTCCATTTTCTTGAGATGTGTGACAAAGTTGATTCAGGATCGTTGCAACGAAATAGGAGTTGAGGTTGTTGACGGTTAAGCTTGGTTGTTGATGTTTTGGTTTGTTGGTGAGGATCGTTGAAGTTGTAGCAAATTAAATAACGTTACGAACTTGATTCAAGTATAATTAAGACAAAGTCAAAAGTTTACTGTTTCGACAAAAGTTATGTAAATTACAATTTAGATAAACTCGAAAATTTCTATAGAAATTTCAATTTGACCATAATTTATAAAAATTATGGCTAAATATCAATTTAGATAGAAATATATCTAATTTATATAAATCGATAATTTATATAAAATTTAACACTTTTATACAAAAGGTTAGATAACCGTTTGTCGAAGTATTTTACACTCTTATACAAGAGTAAAAATACCGAGTTCACTTTCGAGTTGACGAAATTACGTTCGAATCAAATCCTTAAAAGTTATCTAACTTTGAAGTCTTTTAATCACAATTGCGAGGGCCAAAAGTGTCAAATCCGAAAGATCTCTTAAGGCAGCTGAAAGTACAAGGACTGAAGTTGCCAATTCCAAAAATTGCACCAATTGCGAGACAAATCTTGAATTGCGAGACCAATTCCGAAAAAAACAGCTCCAATTGCGAGAATTAACGTGAATTGCGATAGACAATTGCGAGTAGGCCTTCAATTGCGAAACTGCGCACAATTGCGAGAAATCCTTGAATTGCGATACACAATTGCGATAAAAACCACCAATTGCGATAACAGTGTAATTGCGAGACCAGCAGCGAATTGCGACAAAGCACTGAATTGCGAGAGATAAGCTGAATTTCGACAGAGTACTGCAATTGCGAGAATCTTGTGCAATTCCGAAACTTTTTTCACTTTTTCCCACTTTTTGACTTTTGAGTACTTGTGCCCACGTGAAGCCTTACAACTTTTCACCAACTATCTAATATTCCTGACAATTTTGCCCACTTGAACCAATTGTATCAAAGATATTACAATTATAATATTGAAAAACACAAAAAGTGATTCAACCTTAACTTCTTTCGATCCAAGAAGCTATGAACACCAATAAAAGTGCATATTTTTCAACTAACAAATGAGAGATACTCCCTTAACCATATACCAGGTCGTAAAACCAAGAACAAACACAACTTTTTTCTTTGATCTTGCGTATGAATCGAAGCTAAAAACACAAAATGTGACTTTTCTACTTAAAGAAAAATTACAGTGGGTGTTTTAGGCTTGATGATCAAACACAAAATACTACCTTTTCACTTTAATGTTGCGTACAGTAGCCACACAAAACACAAATGGTCTTGTTTCACAGAAAATGCAACGCACCAAAGTGTATTTTTTCAACAAGATTCGAACACAAGAACTTCCTACCTCGTTGACCGGCTGTTGATACCACTTGTTGTAGTCGATAATCACTCTTTATCACACACTAGATTAGGCTTTTAAACACAAGAATGAGATGGGACAATATGAATATGTTGGATCGTTTGAAATGAAGATAGATATGGAAGTTAGACTTTTTCTATTAAACTCACAACACACTCACAGTGAACCACTTAACAAATGAGGCATAGTGATGAATATATATCACTGCCTTTTTGCCCTTAAGGCTTTCCATGGGCCTTGTGGGCTTTTGCATATGGGTTGGGCTTTTTCATAACATTTTAACACTAATACAAGCCCATATATTACAAAGTTCTAACTACATTGAATGACCATCACTTTAATCACTAAAATTAAAGCTAACAGTATGTATTAACATCCTGATTGATTAAAAAAAAAACACTACCTCACTGGTTGTCCTACTTTGACTTTCGTTGTCAAACTTGTACATTTTGACATGGTTATTTTATCTTCGTATGGCAAGAAATACCCATTTACATAAAAATGGGTTACTTCGGGTTATTTTATATATCTAATGTGTCAAATGTGTTAAAACATGTATATCATGTCAAAATATAAAATATGAAATAGAAGTGATGAAACTTACACAGAAGGATTATATCAAACAAAACAAACTTAAGAGATTTGATAAACACCTAAGCTGCATAGATGACGTAATGAGGTTACTAAAATTACCTCATGGTAGTTTCAAGCCAGATTTCATAAAAAATGGTCACTTAAGTGATTTTCAGATTCAAACGACAAAAGAAAATAAAACTACACCAACTGAGTCAGTGACCCACGGATCCAAAACTTTGGATCCGCGTGGTATAACCAAAGGATCTGTAGGTACAGTAAATGTGCAGAAAAGTCAAAATTCAAATAATATTAAACCTGTTAAGATATCTAGAAAGCCTAACACTAATACAATTAGAAGAAAAGATAGGAATGAAGTTAAAACAACAGTAGACACTTCATTATATAAAGGAACAATGCTTAGTGAATAAATTCCATTTGAATGCCTCCAAAATATTAGTGAACCTTGGTAATATTCTGATTAATCCAAAAGGACCCATGAGATATTGGGGACCAAATACTCGAGCTTTCATTAGGTACGCTTGAAAGAAAGGATTAGATCCAAATGAATGGATTAATGGAACCTCAAGATACATTGCTGAAAACAAAAGTATCTTCTCAATCCACAAAGTGTTCAACGGAGGTTACATCATGTTCAATAGCATTCTTAGAAATAATCATTGGAAAAAGGTATGGTTTCTCATGACTCTATCCCTATTCATGATGATTGCTCTTATAGATAATTCAAATTTCAAACTCAGTTATTGGTGCCGTGATTAGTATTACATCTTTTGTTATAATAGAAATAAAGTGTCTAAAAGTTAATATGATGAGTAGGAAAAGGTTCTTAAACCTTTATAAACATAAAAATTGGATAAATCACCTAAAGACAAGTGTTGTCTTATCTTCTTGGATTATATCTCAACATTATAGCATTAACACTTAGGTAATACCGATAAAAGGATAGTTCAAGGAACCTGTTAGGATTCTAACCAAGTTGAAATATAAACAACACCTTTGTGATGCTTGCAAGTATAATAAAAATTAGACACATTGTCACATCCATGTATATTCTTAATTAAGTTCTAACTTAACTATTCTTAACTTTAGGATATCTTAAAATACATAGAAAGAAATTAACTTATTTTAGGATAATCTCACCACTTTCAACCCATAATCATATAAAGGTGCATTTCTCAGGAATTCATGATAGAGTAAGGTATACATCGTTTTGAACAAGGAAACCTCAAAAGTCGAGGTGTCGTCGAACTCAACATTCGACGAAAGTCCTCCTCCTCCTAAGACATCATCTTTGTTAGATGATGACTTATAATGATCTTCAAATGGTTTAAAACCAAGAAAATATTGAAAGAAGTAAGTGAAACCAAGCAAAAAGAAAATCACATATAAGCCAAGAGTCATCCATTATAAAACATCTTTGATAAATGAACATTAAGTTTTTTAAAATCAAAATAAAAGTAATTTTGCCTTTACTAAATTGATCCTAAAAATAAGGCATAATTGATGAATTCCTGATTATTTCAATAAGAACTAAATAAACTTGACATTATAAGGGTCTTAGGAATAAAATCATAAAACAAAGCTATTTTAACTTGCGTTTGGATATGCACATAAATGAACATCTATAACACATTTCTAAATAGTCTCATAAAATAGGAAAAGTATATAGCATATTCTCCTGGCATTGCCGTGCCACAAACTTAAGCTAGCATCAAAAGATTGGTATGATCAACTTGTCAAAATAAACTGTAGGTACACAACGAACCTAGTAGAAAACACCCTTTACTAAGAAGGATCATGTGCTATTAGGATGACATCGTCTTCAAATCAATTTGTCAAGATATGCCGTGACTTCACAAAAATCATGCATGACAAGTTTTGAAATAAGTAGATAAACTTCATCTAAGATCTCCAAAAAAATTTAACAATTAGAAAAAAGGATATTTTCAACCATTATGAATATATCACGGATATGCATAAGAAAATTTAGGCTGAAAACCATTTGAAAAGCACTCACGTTCTCCTAAACCAGACTCACCAAGGATAAAGATAGTAAATCCATAAGATGACCCTAGACATAGAGATACATCACGTAGAATACTCTATCCCATAGCTAGTACACCAAATATTATGTATGTCTACACTTTCAAGATGATTCCAACTTGAAACCATCAAACATTTAGGAAAATACTAGGCACTACATTTTTAAGACCTTAAGTATCACAAAGGAACAAATGATGAAATCATAGTATACAAATGGCAATTAGGTTAATAAGAAAATCTCAAATGATATGTGTACTAATGTGAGACATTGTATCACATCGTGATTTACTTAGAAACAAACGGTCCTCGTTGCTTCAAGGCAAAGAAAACGCTCTCATTTTTTTATAATATTAACTTCAATTTCATCCCTCTCTTGTTGTAACAACAATATAACCTCAACAATAATTTAGTTTAACTCTTTAGAACCAAACACATGGAATCTTCTCTTTTCTTAAACAATGTTCAGATGATAAATCATCTCAAAATTGAGAAAGTTTCTCAAAGGATAACATTGCGAATCATCTTACAAACTGTTAGGAATTTTATATTTTCTTATTCCTGCTGGTAGCATTAGCTGGTTCCTGCTGGTAGACGTGGTTCCTGCTGAAGTTCATTGCTGCTGGTTTAGTTATTGTGTTCCTACTGGCAGTGATGTTGCTGCTGGTTGTAGAGTATTTTTAGTATGTTTGTTAGAGTTATTTTAGGAAGAGATTGATAGTTATCTCTTTACACGTTTTCTTAGTTATGCTGTATTAGGGTTTCTACTCTATAAAAGAAACCTTAAGTTAGGGTTTATGTACTCAATTACCGGATTACAACTTTAATAATACTTTCATTAGTTTCTATACGATCCATAGAGGATCATTGTCTTCTAGTTCTTTTCTTCTTTACATTCTTGTTGTTTAGTTTCCGCATAGACAACAAGTCTTAACCCTAGAGATTCTCCTAAGCTGTTTGTGTTTACATAAACAGTTTAACCAAGCTCAGATCAAGCAAGCACTCGATCCTACAAGTGGTATCAAAGCCTGGTGAGGATCTCTGTTAAAGAAGAAAACATTTCTAAAAATCTTATCTCCTGAACCCTTTCACTATGTCACTTTCTGGAAATCAATATGAAATGTGGGCTATGAAGACCAAAAACCTGCTGCCATTTGATTCTATGAAACAGTGGACTGAACAGAATAAGTCTAATGTAGAGAGTACAGATCATACAACTCATGTGATTGATAAAGCAAATGATGAAGTGGAAGAGTTTGCCTTAATGGGATTTCCATCTCAGGTACAACACTGTCATAATGGATGTCATGAAATGTACTCTATGCTTAAGAAAGAATTTGATGAAATAGAATCAGACTACAAGGAATACCATATTAAGGTCCAAACATACAGTAGTTCAATTAAAACTTTGGAAAAACAAAAGGCTTGGTACCAGAATAATCAGGTAGCATATGAGGAAAAGATAAGGGTTTTGGAAAGAGATTTACAAAACACCACTAATGAATTAAAACATTCTGAGAGAGAAAAAGCTAAGGTGGTGTTAGAAAATCAAGAATTACAGGCAAAACTTGATAATGAAAAGTCTAGGCTTAAGGCATGGAACACAACTTCTAAAAACCTGAACAAGTTAATCGATAGCTCCATGTCTATAAAAACTAAAAGAGGTTTAGGGTATGGTGACCTTATAGGGCCAGATCAAGTTTATGACCCTAATGAGTATAGTATTTTTGACCTTGAACCTGTAGACTATCAAAGACCTGTAAAGTATGTTAAAGAGGGAGGAATGAATGTTGTTCCTCCACCTATCAGAGGAGTATTTATGCCTACCCCTGTCCACTCTCTCTCTGACATTGACTTAGATGAATCACAAATGGTTTATGGCAAAAGGTCCAAAGACTCACCTGAACCTGATGACTTTGTCTCTTGTTGCACAAGTGTCAGGTCCTCAGAACCAGAGTCCAATGACTTTGCTTCTTGTGATTCAAGTGATAAGTCTGTCACACACAGGTCTGATGATGCATCCTCAAAAGTGAATGATGAGGAATCCATGTCTAAAACAGCTCCTCCTGACAATAGTTCACTTAATTTTTTTAAAATCAGTTCACCTTCAAGTATTGGTAGTAAGACCTCTGTCTGTAATAAAAAAAGACATGGAAAGAACAAAAAGATTAAAAAGAAATCATGTTTTATTTGTGGTAGCCACTCTCATCTCATTAAAGACTGTGATTTTCATGAGAGGAGAGTGAAGGTGAATAGTAGGCAACAACAGCAAACCAGACCATTGTGGAGAAATGTTAATCATATACCACCCTATGTTCCACAAGCAGCAGGAATGAACTCATATAGAGCTCCATTTCCTGCTGATAGACAGGCTTCCATTCCTGCTGGTAGGTCTGTTCCTGCTGGTAGCTTCAATCCTGCTAGTACAGACACTTACTTTCAGCACAATTATTGGCCTTCTTATTATGACCAAATGTTTAAGGATGGAGTTCCTTTTTCTCCATGGTTTACTTGGTAGACTCTGGTTTGGTATGCCTTGTGTATTATTGTTTAGTCTTTGTTTGTCAAATTGTTGTTGTTTGCTGTGTTTGAGGGGAGGCTTATGCTTGTATTTTGTATTTTAATTAATATGTATCTGTTTGTTATTTGTACTTTAACTTTTGTTTTGCAGGATATTGTTACGTGTATTGTTTTGCAGGCTTCAATCTTGTTGGTCAGATAACTTTGTTTTGAAGATGAAACACAAAAAGATGAACAATTGCAGTAATCAAGAAAGGAAATTTCATAAAGATCAAAATGATTACCAAAGGAAAAGAGCTTCTACATTCTTAAAAGCTTAAACCTAACTAACTACTCAATCTTTCCTTTGCCTTTGCCTTTGTAACTGGACATGGATCTCTTACCCCTTTGGACACTAATTGTCTCATACATTCTTGGAGCTGCAAGACCCAGAACCTGAGTACTTGGCTTTGGACGAGGACCACTCCTCTTAGGGACTGGGATCTGACTCATGTTAGCAACTGCCTTCTCCATCTCTTTCCTTAGCATATCAGAAATGGGAAAATTGGGAGGATATGATTCCTACTCACCCTTATAGTATGTCAGGGATTTTGGCCAGGAAGGTATATTGTCCTCTGTATCTGAATCCTCAGAAGAAGATACTTCAGGGTTTTAATTCGATTCTTGAATAGTGAGACTGGTATAATTTGATGGAAAGTAACTCTTCCATCGTTCGCCATTTGAATCAGAGGAGGAGGAGGAGTCAGATGATAACTCAACGATTGGTGCTTTTGATGAACTCATGGTTTCTTTGTGATGTAAAGAAGATAGTTTAGGGTTTTGATTTGGAGTAATTTGATTTGGGGGAAAGGGCTTTTTATAGTGAGAAGATGATTAGTGGGAATTAATTGGTTGGTTGGTGAGGGAAGTTAATTTAGGTGATTTACTATTAATGACCGGATTTGTAACATTGACCTTGGTCAAACCACTCCATTACTGTTGGTTGACCAAGTGTTCTTGCGGATTGACCAGTGGTTCCTGCTGGTTTCATTGTATTTGGGAAAGTTAGTTAAGTCAAATCGGTCAAAGATACGCGCGTGAAATCTCTAAAATTCAAATAGCTAAATTTGGCAACAATATCACAACAACATCCCGGACCTAAAAGTGTACTTCTCATATCTCAAATCATCAATATTCTCTCAAACCCTAACCCATCCTCTCTCTCTTTAAACACTAGTTCACCAAAATTTCAACACTTCGATTCAAAGATGAACACAACAAGGTTGCACATTTAGAGTCCTCTGATCGGAGTGAGGGTTTTGATGAAATACTTGCTTTCTTAAGTGGATAATCAATTCGATATGCCCTTACTCATTGTCCTCCAACGGTGTACGGGTCTCTTATTAAGCAGTTTTGGGCGACCGCAAAAGTGCAAAACATTGTGGGAAGGCAGCAGAAAATAGTGGCTACAATTGATGGGCGCGAACACATCATCAATGAAGGGATGGTTCGTACTCAACTCCAACTACCTGAAGAGGATGGGGTGTATGATCTTCCCAAACAAGAAATCTTGGAGGGTATGGCTGCCATTGGCTATCCTGTCTCTGGTAACTTTACTTTCTTAAAGAATAAGCTTTCTCCTCATTGGAGATTTCTTGTTCACACTTTACTTCAGTGCATTAGCATTAAGATAGGTGGTTGGGATCAATTTTCTAGCCCTATTGCATCTGGTATTGTTTGTTTGTCACAGGGAAGAGTCTACAATTAGGCTAAATATATTTTTAAAGGGATGGTTGATAATGTCACAGCTGGGAAAAAGAAATTCTTAATGTACCCTAGGTTTCTTCAAATAATTTTAGGTGTGCAAACCATTGACCCAGCCCAAAAGATAGTGAATAGGTTGACTGCAAAGTTGTTTGCCACTATGAAGAAAAAATTTGAAGGACCCCACTTGCCATTATTACCTGCAATGTTGGCCAATGCCAATGCTGCTAGTAATCCAGATGCTGCTGGTAATATTAATGTCCAACCAGTATCCAATGCTGCTGGTGAAGGCTCATCTGTTGCTGCTGATGCAACTGCATCTGCTGCTGATGATGATCAATTGCCACCACCCCCAAGGAACACTACCGCACAAGTTACTATCTCTGAACCTGTTACCACAAATGATAAACTTGATTTTGAGTCTGACCAATAGCCCGAAGATCAGCCAACATTTACTAGGTTGCCCACTCCTAGTCCAACTAGGGAGCAGGTTTATGATGATACTATCTTTGGTGGAGACTCTTATCCCTCTCCACCCAGATCCTCTACAGCTCCTCAAACCACAGGTCAACCTGTTGATGGAGCCGAGGGTCCTTCTTATGCAACTTCTATGTCTAGTTTGCTTAACAGGTATATGAAGCAAGTGGATATTCTGGAAACTGAGATGATAGACATTTAGAAGGATTTTGGTGAGAAGGTGGATGCCTTGGAAAAAGAGCTCAAGGATACTAGGGAAACTCTTGGAGGGACAATTCAAAAGCTAACTGACAGAGCTACCACTCTGGAAACTCAACTTATACATAAGAAAAGAAAGGTTGTGCTCTCTGAGTCTAAAGATGATCAGACTAACATGGGATTTGATGGACTTGATGTACTGGCTTCTACTACATTGGATAATGTCAACACTGAGGTACCTACAGTCGCTGTGCCTGATGTGGACATATGTGAAGATGATGCATATGCTGGAAGAGATGCTGCAGAGACTCAACAGGTCATTCCTGCTGGTTCTAATGTGTCTCGACGCATTCCTGCTGATGCAAGTGATCCTGCTGGTGGATCTGATATTGGTGCAGAACGTCCTGCTACCAGGGTTGTTGACTCTGTTGGTGATGTAGAGAAGGTTCCTGCTGCCAATGAGGGGGAATTTGCTGGTGAGTCAGAGGAGGATAATATACCCATTGCCCAACTTGTTCTAAATCTATCTCCCAAAACCAAAACAACCACACCCTCAAAAGAATCACCAAAAGAACACCAACTTGTACTCAAAACCGGAGCTACATCCACACCATTGCAAACATTAACAAAGCCTGCATCTAAACCCAAAGCTAAGGGTGTAGTCATCAGAGAACCTGCACAAATACCTAAACCTTCACAACCAACTATTTTATCATCTGACAAGGGGAAAAGCATCTTAGTAGCAGAACCCAAACAGAAATTGAAGACTCTAGATCATGCTGCTCAAGAATTGCAAAAGAAATCAGATGAAGAGACTGCTAGATTAGCACAAATTAGATGGGATGAAGAGGTTAGGATGGAGCAACAGAAACAATTGGATGATGATTGGGAGTTTGCAATGGAGTTTACTAAGGAGGAAAGAGAACTGTATACTCCTGAACAAAGACATGATGCCATTGAAGACTTGCTTGTGCACATTAGAAAGAAGCATGAAGGAAAGTCTAAGGTGAAGAAGCCTACAAAAACTGATGAGTTTAATGGCATGAAGATGTATTTGAAGAATCAAGCTGGTTGGAAACCTGCTGACTTCAAAGGAAAGAAAAGAGATGAAGTTAGAAAAGCCTACTTTGAATGGCATGCACGGATTAAAAGACCATTCAAGAACTATACTGATTCTAAGATAAAAGAAGCCACAAGGATGAAGGTGGACCCAACAGCTTATTTGATTCCTGAACCAAATGCTAAGAAGATAAAGGTGTCTGAAAATGTGGTGAAGAAAAAGGTGCCTAAAATGAAAACTGATAAAGAAATAACCACTAGTGTAGCAGAATGGATGGAAGATAATTGGGAGAAAGTGAATGTTGAAGACGAGAAGACTGCATCATCTGAGGTAAGAAAGGAAAAAGTGTACAAGAAAAGGAAGAGATCTGCTGATCTGAATAAGTCTGAAGCCAGATCTGAGAAAGCACAAGAACCAGAGCACACTGAGTCAGAGCATAAGAATGAGGAGGTGACTGCAGATGATATGAAAAGATTCATGGAATTCACTGATCATCAACCACAACCAGAACCTGAAATAGTTGATACTGTACCTTTAACAGCAGAACATCAAATCATTTCTTACTCACATGATGTGTTAGATGGTAATCAAGCATGCTGGGTGATTAAGAGATCAAATGGTTCTAGTGTGGAGTATATTAGCTTTTCTCAGATGCTACATTTTATGGACAGGGATGATATAGTACAACTCTGGAAACTTTACAAGCAAAATTATGGTGAGAAACCACCAGAGTTAATCTATGAAAGGATGAACTTTTACAGCTTGAGGAATATGTTTGTGCCTGATGATAGTGATCTTGAGTGGAAGAATTTGATAAATACAAAGAAGCTGATCAGATGGTATTTATATCAACCATGTGGAGTACATGAGCTGGTTGGATTTGGAGTAAGGGTTTATATGTTAGTAGAAAAAGATTATCCTTTCATCAATAATACTGCTCTCCTTACTCAGATGCTCAAACCTGGAAAGTTGAAGCTACAAAATCCATTTTTCACAGATAGTCAAGCATTTGATTTGGTTGAGAAGTATAGAAAGGTGCTGCAATCCAAAACTCCAAATCAATGAGTATTTGGATTAGCTGGCTACAGTCAAAGGGTCCTCTGCATGATAATGGTATATTTGTTAGGTTTTCTGTTGTATATTTTCTTTTCTTTTTCTTTATTTTCTTTTTATTTCCATCTTTAGTTTCAAAAAAAATAAAAAAAAAAATAAAATTATGTTGTACTAACTTGTATGGTTTTGAGCAACACCCCTTGCAGGTACAGTGTTGGTGTTTACACCTACACAACAAATGGTAATCAACTTACCATGTTTAACAGACAAGGAAAAGTTGACTCACCATGAGGGTACAGCTCTGGTGTGATTGTCAAATCTGTTGATAGCTGTAATAGCTTGATCAAAGCTATAGGGTACTCAACTCACCCATGGTTCATTCCTGAGAGTTGAATGGTTTTTAATTCACCATGGATTTTACTCCTTTGGGGTTTCCAAAGAATTGACTAGCCCACAAGTATATGGCTTGTGGAAAGGGCAGTGGAAAATCTATATTTGGTAATCAATTCACCAAGGTTATCTTAAACCTAAGAATTGGCTAGTCCTGAGCAAACGGCTATAGGTAAAGACAAGTCAAATCCGTTTATAGTTGCTGGTTTACTAAAATCAGATGCTTATCAATGTACGATGGTCTTACACACCAAAACATTGGCTACTCCAGTAGTGATGGCTATTGGTAAAGAGACATCAAATCCATTAATTTTCACTGATTCACCTCTCACCGGAGTTAACACACCTGGAAGTGATGAGAATAGTATGAAACTTAACAGATTTGATGTACAATATGTCATGGTTTCTGGAAAGATCATCTCAGGGGTAATCAACTTATTTTTGAAGAAGTTCCTGTTGCTGCTGATTCATATTTGTTGCTGCTGGAATCCTGTGATTAAAGATGTGACTGCTGATTACTTCCTGATGGTGCTAATAGCTCAATCCTCTGGACTAATAAAGCACTTACAGGGAATCTTGCAAGTTAACCTAGTCAACTTCAAGATTAGGGGAGGATTGTTAGGAATTTTATATTTTCTTATTCCTGCTGGTAGCATTAGCTGGTTCCTGCTGGTAGACGTGGTTCCTGCTGAAGTTCATTGCTGCTGGTTTAGTTATTGTGTTCCTGCTGGCAGTGTTGTTGTTGCTGGTCGTAGAGTATTTTTAGTATGTTTGTTAGAGTTATTTTAGGAAGAGATTGATAGTTATCTCTTTACACGTTTTCTTAGGTATGCTGTATTAGGGTTTCTACTCTATAAAAGAAACCTTAAGTTAGGGTTTATGTACTCAATTACCGGATTACAACTTTAATAATACTTTCATTAGTTTCTATACGATCCATAGAGGATCATTGTCTTCTAGTTCTTTTCTTCTATACATTCTTGTTGTTTAGTTTCCGCATAGACAACAAGTCTTAACCCTAGAGATTGTCCTAAGCTGTTTGTGTTTACATAAATAGTTTAACCAATCCCAGATCAAGCAAGCACTCGATCCTACACAAAAACCTCAAGAAAGAACTCTCATTCTTTCCATGACCTATTGAAACTAAATAAGTAGTTAAAACACTCGTTCGAATCCTAGTTCAACCAAAAACGAAAAACACCAAACATTATTCTGATCCTGCGGATCCCTTCGATAACAAGGGCGGAACCCTTGTTTGGGATCCGCCTGATCCGTATGTTGCTAAGAATAGATTCTTATTAAACAAACACCACTTATTGCACAGTACACTAATTAAGACACATAGCACTAACAAATTGTCGACCTTCTTCATTCCAAACTCAAATATTTGGTCATTCTCCTCAATTAACTTGTGCTCAATTAATCTCTGTAAGTACCCTAATCCGTTCTAATTTCTTGTCTGTGTCTAGAATTCATTTAAGCTACACTAAATTAAACAATTAGGGATTATACATTTTCAAAAATAATGAGGCATTTCAAATTATGAGTTTGATTAGACACTACAATAATCATCAAATAATCCATTAAAATTACCTTTTCACAAACTAGGAAAATTTTATTTAAATCATTGTTCATACAACATTAAAAACGTTATACTTAAGTAAATACATAACCCATATGTATTTTCAAATACATTAAAATAGGACCGTTTGGGTTATCTCTCGTTTTAACACAAAACTTGCATAAACTAAATTTTCATGCATAAAAAAGAGTCGAGATAACCACACCTCCACATTGTCCCCATGTAGGCACACACTAGAAATTTTATGCTTACTCAGATTATTTCAACTGAAACTATATAATTTTTATGTCTAGGAAAATCAAGCCTCCCGCTACTAACTATGAACACAAAAGACTACCAAGTACTTACCTAAACATCATCAAACAAAGGGACTCACAGAAGCACAAGTCAAAATTTTCAAAGCTTTAGAATGTCGTTATGTTAATGAAGGCAGAACTGTAGATCCATCATTCTTAGAAGAAACTAATATCCGTGAACAAATGGCTGCCATTCAATTTGATGCACTCCTAGACATAGATGAGCCTATCATCCCTAGGTTCATTCTCGAATTTTATGCTTCCGTAAAACTCATCACTGACGACCTTGGATCTTTTAGCATCCATTTCAAAATAAACCAAAGTCCCTACAATTTCCCATTAGATCATTTCGGGGAAGTATTACGCATTCCTAGAGAAGGAACTTGTTTCTACTCCGACAAATAGCCTTTAACCATTATTGAATCCAACCTTGCTCATGAATACCCATATGATACTCCTCTAACTTCCAAAGAAACTACTCGTTATTATCTTTTCAACCCTAGAAGCAACCAAACTAAGAAACTTCGAGGCAAAGAAGTTAATCGAGATCCATTCGCTATGGAACTCAATGAACTCAAACCCGAATTTAAGAAACTTGAAGAGATTCTTAGAGCTAATGTTATTAGCACTATTGAAAACAAATATTATGTGAATGCTAGCTTATGCTACATGCTCTATTGTGTGTCTACTCGTCAAAAGTTCAATCTCGCCTACTATATCGCCAAAAGAATGGTCGATATACGTGTCTTAGGGAAAACCGCAATACCATATGGAATGGTTCTTACACGTTTGTTTAGAGCTTCCCTTCCCATTCCTCTAGACTCATGTGGCTTTGTTCTAGACTACATCGAAATCAAACACACCTTCGTTCCACTTAGTGACTTTAGAGTGGCAGTTGAAACGGGCTCACATCTCATCCTCATCTTCATCATCATCATCGGCTAGTGCCGAAGATGGTTTACCTAACTCTAAGCTTCCTCCACTCGATTACTTGAGTCAACTTCCTTCCCTTGATAATGAATCTGAGGAACATCGACAAGCAAAGGGAATTTTAAAAAATATAGGACGATGGATGATGAAACTCCGCAAAGAACGGAAGAAAATACTTAAAATATTGAAAGACGAGTGAGACAATAGTTTATTAAACCTTGTATGATCATATTTATGTGTTTTTTAAGACATGATAGTAGCACTTGACTTTTATATGTATTGCTTGACTTAAATTGATGATAACATGTATTGTTATCAATTTTTCGGATTTAAGGCACCGTTTGGCTTAACTATTTTTATGATGAAATTTGATGATCGGCTTTATTTTCATGTATACGTCTGTTAGAATTCTCATATTTAGTTGTTTTGCTTTATATATTAGTTGATAGATATGCTCCAGGAGAACTTTCTAGTTTTCATCGAAAAACGAAAAATATGCACTTCTCTCTGTCTATTTTAGAACTTCTGCCTGACGGATCTGGTGGATCCCAAAATTTGGATCCGCCATGCATTAGACTTGGCTCCGCCATCCTTCAACCTGCGGATTCGGTGGATCCCATAATTTGGATCCGCACGTATTATCATTTGGATCCGCAGGTATAACATTCACATTCTCAGAAATTTTTGACTCATCCCGATTCTTAGATTTTAGCGTCTAGTCTTCTTTAGATTAAGTTCACTGAACAGTAATGAAACTCTTAGAAATTCAAAAACAAAATTTCCCACCAAAATTTGAATAATCAAATTTTGTCATGTTCATTACACACAGACTCTTTTGTCGCTTCCTTGAAAACCGTGAATCAATCACATTTCACTCTTTTGAGTCATTCTTTTGCATACCTTCATGTCAACTCCATTTCTATGGATCGACTTTGTCAATAGGACAAACTACTTTATCTTGTTCCAAGTGTTGGTGTAACACCCCAACCCAGCAAGGGTAGAAGTATCACATTAATGGCTTCATATCAGATCAAACAAAGCATACTTCAATAGTAATACAATAAATTTCAAAGGTTACAAGTGAAATACTAACATTACAAGGTTAAAAATGAAACAAAACTAAATACTAAGTCTGCAAATGCAATCCTTCTAATGACTTCTACTTCAAAATAACTATCAAGGTCTTCTAAGTCCAAAAGTCTCTTCACTCATACCCAAACCCGTCGTCCTGCTTATAACCTGCCGCACACGAAAAGAAAACGTGCGGCTGAGCTTAAAAAGCTCAGTGAACAGATACATATACAAGGCAATGATAATGAAACAGAAATAAGGTAACACTGGGAAAATATCATAAGGTATAAACAATGTAAAGTTATAAGGAGTAGAGTAGGATAGTAATCCACCACGAGCCCAGAAACAGATCATATCATATCGTAACCATAATCTTCATAATCATATAGAGGGGAGACCTCTCAGATAATCAGATAATATGAGGGGTGTCCTCATTCTTCAAATGGAGTAGCTAGCTCCCAGAAATATGTGAAAGGCATGTATTGCACACAGTACCAGTCACCAGAACAGAAATCATATCATATATAGTTAAATCCACTAAACAGAACAGATCTAGGATGCATCCATACGCCCCTACCCAATCACATGCAGACCAAATCAAAGGGACGGTGTAACCAAATCACTAGGGCTACACACTAGTCATGCCAGTGGTGCATCACAGACACGGCCATGTTACCTTCATGGCTAGGGTCACAAATTTTGGCTCGGGTATCAAACTAAGAGTCAGGTGTCAAATCAAATCAGGAGGTCATATCCAAAGGTCCAAAATAGATAGTTCATAACAGACAGTTCAGATCAGATGTATCAGATATAATATACCAAAGGCCAAATCAGAGTCTAACAGATCAAGGTTTACAAAGCAACGAATCATATCAAAGGTTCACAACAAAAGGGGACATAGCATGGCTTGGGAAACTTAAACGAATCAGAAATCAGAAATCATATCAAGGGATTAAGACGCCCTTACTGAGAAAGGGCAGAGTATCTGTACCTTATCGCGAATGCAAACAAAGACAAGAACAGAAAGCACATAAATGGATCAGGACCTCTCCTTCTTCACACCTAAAGGAGTAGAAGACGGAATTACAAATGGTTTCAAGTTCAGATTACCATTTTTAGTTATCTTTCCATTTTAAGTAACTTTCCAGATTTAGCAGGTTTCCTTATTTAGCAAGTTTCCAAAAATAGCAATTTTCATAATTAGACCAATTCCATAAGGTCATTAGGTTAAGTCATTTATTATGGAAATAGGGTTTATTTTAGCAAGTCATAATAGTCTAGGGTTAATTATGACAAGTTTATAATAGTTTTGAGTTTAAAATGTCAATATATCAAAGTCTAGGGTCTAGGATGTAAATTATGTAATATATGATCAATACTCGTTTTAGCCAATTTGGTGACATGTTCTAACATGTTTTCGACACAATGTAAACCCGAAACTTTTCTTTTTTGTTTTAAATCCTATTCGGCCCATATATACGTGCATGTTTTAACATCTTAACTCGACAACCTTGTCACGCGACTCTTTCCTTTCTGCCCAGCCCCTACGATGCATAAATAAATCCTTTTCCAGCCATATCTCATGCACACGCCATGTATAAGAATAACAATCCACACCACCCTATTTACCCATGCCATAATCGGCCCCCCCCTTTCTTGACACAATCAAGCATGCATACTTCCCATCTTATATAGGTATTAACATACATAACCAAGGACAATTAAACGTGTATTAAAACTGGTTCGAACGACCAAGTTAAAAGTCCAAGTCGATATATATATCGGGTTCATTATTTTATGCTCACGTATTAATCATCATATGTGGTTCATATTTATCATTTTATATGACTTATATAATATGTTTCACTCGTATGTTTAGTAGCCTACATGACCACACCCATACTTTGTACATTCACACACACGAGTTTGACATTTATAACTGACACCATGTAAAGCAAATACGACACAATGTAAGTCAATACGAGACGCAAGTTTTACCCAAACCTTTAATCACGTACCCCACATGCATGCTCCATATTAAATCTTTTAGTTTATTGCCAGGTCCTACGTATCATATTAGTGATCAAAGAAGCGTTTTCATTTCAGATTTTAACAACTCTTCAACCCTTAAATGTGAGGTTCTGATATTTCATGAATTTCACAAGCTTCCATTCGTTAGTATCAAGTCAACCATTAGCTTATTTCAAGTTACAATATTAATAATTCATGTGACATAAAGTTCGTTATACCGGCTGACAATTAACTCGATATCATGATAACAGATTTGTAAGATCAGTAACATATGTTTTAAGCCTTTATATTGTAGGTCATCTTTGTCTAAATAACCATATGTAGTTGCGTATAACTTCAGGTTCGAATGGCCAAGATAGCACCAAAAGTCGACACGTAATTAGACAAGGTCTATCATTTAATGTGGCGTATGTGTTTTGTATTGTGATCAAGGTTACGAGACAAGATTAGGTTAACATATATTATACATTTACATATCGTATGGACTGAATCAGAAACACATGGACGATTAGATGGTACCTCCACGACGAACCAACGAATGCACCAGCAATATGAGCACCTAAAACTAATCATGTTCGAACCCCAACTCGTACACCCGATCTCATCAAGGCTGGTGCGCCACTATGCCTTGATCACCACGTATATAAACCCTACAACAGCACAAATGGAGCCTTGATCACCACTAAGCTTTGATCTTGAACTTGGGACAAAGAGAACGTCCAGGGCATTGGAATAATAGGCGTCTTTGGTTGAGAGGATAATCACTACAACTCTTGTGTTATTATTTAGGTTCGGCAAAATAAGAGACGTATATAATGATAGGGGGAAAACGTGTGATTTATTTTAGGAACTAGAGGAAATCGTATTAAATAAAAAGAGTGAGATTGGCGAGATCTTATGCTAAAATTTGGGGATTGGCCATTGATTACACGGTTTTTATATATATTTGTTTTAGGATTTGATTGAAGACTTAGCTAAAGTGATGCATCATGAACCTGTACGCTTTACAAGACCCTATGCATATGTGACAACTAAAATGAAATTGGCTAGGGACCATAGAAAACGTTGTGACAATCTTTAAATGTGTACAAATTAGTTTACAATAAGGTTTAATATTCGTATTATGTTTATTCATTTGTTCGTTAAATATTAATGGTTAGATACTTAGGTTATAATTTCATATCGTATGGTTTCGAGTCATAACATAATATATAACTCAAGTTTTTAATTTAGAGCGTATTTCATAAGTTCATAAAATTTCAAATTTAGAGGGTATTTTGGTCATTTTGCATGTGTTGAAATTTTAGGTATTACAACTTCTTCCCCTCTAAAAAAAATTTTCGTCCTCGAAAATGGAGTGAAATGAAACGGGAAGCATAACGGACTGCGAACGGAAATGTGAATGACTAGTTTCTCATGATTCTCTCTTGATAATCAAAATAGTTTCGGTTTCTTCGGAAAGGACAGATCATAATTCACAACAGATCATCATGAACGGATTCATCGAATATTAGACGTATAAATAGAAAACCCATAGGTGTACTCCTTCATAGTGACAGATAGAGTCCATGCAGACAGAAACAGATTATCAGACGGCAGAAAGCTGTACCACAGAACCTAAGATTCTTATCGGAAGTACAGATTCCGCAGAACTATGATGACAAGAATACCAGACGTATACCAAACGATGTAAACGGATAAGAGCAAGTAAATTTAAAGCGTAGAAGCAGAGAAGCGAATCTTAAGGTCTCAATCAGAATCAGAAATTCTGAAAAGGTATTCTAAGGCACTCCTAGAAATATCCTATGATCACAATAAGGTTATCGTCATTATGACGTTCAACGTATTATCATTTAGCTACCGTTCATAATACCAGCAATCATATGAGCTGATATACGCTTCACTGGAGATCTATTTTACTCCAACAAGTTCTTGAATCAACTGCAGATACCATATATACCACTCAACAGTCCATTTTAGTCTTTAGGTAGAGCTACCAAATCGGTAATTCAGCTAAGAATTCAAGAGATCCAGGGATCCCAGATCGTACAAAATTAACGAACTGAGAATTTAGTAGCATAATGTAGTACGCGCACATTGGGAACAAATTAGGTGAGAAGGTGTATCAACTTGAGTGTGGTCACCTCAAAGTCTTTAGCTACTTTATCTGCCAGAATGGTGATTGGAGGAAAAGTGTGGAATGTTCTGGCACGTTTGTTTAGACTCTCTTCTATTCCAGATCTGTTTTTCGCTACTCAATTCAACCCATTGTTCAACAGACTGAAGTAGGAAAGGGACTGACATCTCTCATCAGCTCAGGTCGTCATCATTGACTAGCAATGTTCTTCCTAACTCTAGCTCCAACCACTTCTTACTTGAGAATGTCTTCACCTTCAGGTAATGACTTGTTGAACTCACAGTAAGAGGGAATTAGATAAGGTTTAACAGAGAATTGTAGTAGAGAAAGTTCAAAAATGCTTAAAATTGAAAGGAGTGAACATAGAAACTTAGTTGTCAATATCGGAATACATGATAGTCACAACTTGCTTTATCAGACACTTAGAATGAGTATAACATAATCAAGGAAAGACGGATCGACCAATTAATATTTATATCAAAAATGAGAGGCAAATTCTGTATACCGTGGTTCACAACCACAGATTTCATGGGCTATAGAGTGGTGAAAGATCAATAGCGTCGGAAGATTCTGAGTTTATAAGCAAAAGAATACCAATGTGTCAGTTCGTCATCGCATAGAGATTCTCAGAATGCCGATGGTGGATCAAAAGTGATTGATTACAAGAATCAGATTCGGAGTCCGCGAATTCAAATGGGTTCAAATAGTGAAGCAAATTCTATGAACAGTTTATAATGGATCCCAAGGATTTAAAGTTTCAATGTCTAGAAATTTTGACAAATCGTAAGTTTCAATTTTAGCAAGTATTCTCAACAAGCAGGCACGAATCAGATGAAATGCAGAAGCAAGATAACGAAATTCCAGAAATTATAGTAATCCAATTCCTCATGTCAAGAACTTTTTGGTCCTAAAGGGAAATCTAAAGCAATTCTTACAGGTTATCTTTGAGATTCTACAGTGGAAACCTATGATCAACTTCCATTCATGGATAACTTATTACAGTCGACAAACACTGTCTTGATTACCATTAATTGTAACACCCCAACCCAGCAAGGGTAGAAGTATCACATTAATGGCTTCATATCAGATCAAACAAAGCATACTTCAATAGTAATACAATAAATTTCAAAGGTTACAAGTGAAATACTAACATTACAAGGTTAAAAATGAAACAAAACTAAATACTAAGTCTGCAAATGCAATCCTTCTAATGACTTCTACTTCAGAATAACTATCAAGGTCTTCTAAGTCCAAAAGTCTCTTCACTCATACCCAAACCCGTCGTCCTGCTTATAACCTGCCGCACACGAAAAGAAAACGTGCGGCTGAGCTTAAAAAGCTCAGTGAACAGATACATATACAAGGCAATGATAATGAAACAGAAATAAGGTATGGTACACTGGGAAAATATCATAAGGTATAAACAATGTAAAGTTATAAGGAGTAGAGTAGGATAGTAATCCACCACGAGCCCAGAAACAGATCATATCATATCGTAACCATAATCTTCATAATCATATAGAGGGGAGACCTCTCAGATAATCAGATAATATGAGGGGTGTCCTCATTCTTCAAATGGAGTAGCTAGCTCCCAGAAATATGTGAAAGGCATGTATTGCACACAGTACCAGTCACCAGAACAGAAATCATATCATATATAGTTAAATCCACTAAACAGAACAGATCTAGGATGCATCCATACGCCCCTACCCAATCACATGCAGACCAAATCAAAGGGACGGTGTAACCAAATCACTAGGGCTACACACTAGTCATGCCAGTGGTGCATCACAGACACGGCCATGTTACCTTCATGGCTAGGGTCACAAATTTTGGCTCGGGTATCAAACTAAGAGTCAGGTGTCAAATCAAATCAGGAGGTCATATCCAAAGGTCCAAAATAGATAGTTCATAACAGACAGTTCAGATCAGATGTATCAGATATAATATACCAAAGGCCAAATCAGAGTCTAACAGATCAAGGTTTACAAAGCAACGAATCATATCAAAGGTTCACAACAAAAGGGGACATAGCAATGGCTTGGGAAACTTAAACGAATCAGAAATCAGAAATCATATCAAGGGATTAAGACGCCCTTACTGAGAAAGGGCAGAGTATCTGTACCTTATCGCGAATGCAAACAAAGACAAGAACAGAAAGCACATAAATGGATCAGGACCTCTCCTTCTTCACACCTAAAGGAGTAGAAGACGGAATTACAAATGGTTTCAAGTTCAGATTACCATTTTTAGTTATCTTTCCATTTTAAGTAACTTTCCAGATTTAGCAGGTTTCCTTATTTAGCAAGTTTCCAAAAATAGCAATTTTCATAATTAGACCAATTCCATAAGGTCATTAGGTTAAGTCAATTTATTATGGAAATAGGGTTTATTTTAGCAAGTCATAATAGTCTAGGGTTAATTATGACAAGTTATAATAGTTTTGAGTTTAAAATGTCAATATATCAAAGTCTAGGGTCTAGGATGTAAATTATGTAATATATGATCGATACTCGTTTTAGCCAATTTGGTGACATGTTCTAACATGTTTTCGACACAATGTAAACCCGAAACTTTTCTTTTTTGTTTTAAATCCTATTCGGCCCATATATACGTGCATGTTTTAACATCTTAACTCGACAACCTTGTCACGCGACTCTTTCCTTTCTGCCCAGCCCCTACGATGCATAAATAAATCCTTTTCCAGCCCATATCTCATGCACACGCCATGTATAAGAATAACAATCCACACCACCCTATTTACCCAAGCCATAATCGGCCCCCCCTTTCTTGACACAATCAAGCATGCATACTTCCCATCTTATATAGGTATTAACATACATAACCAAGGACAATTAAACGTGTATTAAAACTGGTTCGAACGACCAAGTTAAAAGTCCAAGTCGATATATATATCGGGTTCATTATTTTATGCTCACGTATTAATCATCATATGTGGTTCATATTTATCATTTTATATGACTTATATAATATGTTTCACTCGTATGTTTAGTAGCCTTACATGACCACACCCATACTTTGTACATTCACACACACGAGTTTGACATTTATAACTGACACCATGTAAAGCAAATACGACACAATGTAAGTTAATACGAGACCAAGTTTTACCCAAACCTTTAATCACGTACCCCACATGCATGCTCCATATTAAATCTTTTAGTTTATTGTCAGGTCCTACGTATCATATTAATGATCAAAGAAGCGTTTTCATTTCAGATTTTAACAACTCTTCAACCCTTATATGTGAGGTTTGATATTTCATGAATTTCACAAGCTTCCATTCGTTAGTATTAAGTCAACCATTAGCTTATTTCAAGTTACAATATTAATAATTCATGTGACATAAAGTTCGTTATACCGGCTGACAATTAACTCGATATCATGATAACAGATTTGTAAGATCAGTAACATATGTTTTAAGCCTTTATATTGTAGGTCATCTTTGTCTAAATAACCATATGTAGTTGCGTATAACTTCAGGTTCGAATGGCCAAGATAGCACCAAAATTCGACACAGTAATTAGACAAGGTTATCATTTAATGTGGCGTATGTGTTTTGTATTGTGATCAAGGTTACGAGACAAGATTAGGTTAACATATATTATACATTTACATATCGTATGGACTGAATCAGAAACACATGGAGATTAGATGGTACCTCCACGACGAACCAACGAATGCACCAGCAATATGAGCACCTAAAACTAATCTGTTCGAACCCCAACTCGTACACCGATCTCATCAAGGCTGGTGCCCACTATGCCTTGATCACCACGTATATAAACCCTACAACAGCACAAATGGAGCCTTGATCACCACTAAGCTTTGATCTTGAACTTGGGACAAAGAGAACGTCCAGGGCATTGGAATAATAGGCGTCTTTGGTTGAGAGGATAATCACTACAACTCTTGTGTTATTATTTAGGTTCGGCAAAATAAGAGACGTATATAATGATAGGGGGAAAACGTGTGATTTATTTTAGGAACTAGAGGAAATCGTATTAAATAAAAAGAGTGAGATTGGCGAGATCTTATGCTAAAATTTGGGGATTGGCCATTGATTACACGGTTTTTATATATTTTTGTTTTAGGATTTGATTGAAGACTTAGCTAAAGTGATGCATCATGAACCTGTACGCTTTACAAGACCCTATGCATATGTGACAACTAAAATGAAATTGGCTAGGGACCATAGAAAATGTGTGACAATCTTTAAATGTGTACAAATTAGTTTACATAAGGTTTAATATTCGTATTAGTTTATTCATTTGTTCGTTTAAATATTAATGGTTAGATACTTAGGTTATAATTTCATATCGTATGGTTTCGAGTCATAACATAATATATAACTCAAGTTTTTAATTTAGAGCGTATTTCATAAGTTCATAAAATTTCAAATTTAGAGGGTATTTTGGTCATTTTGCATGTGTTGAAATTTTAGGTATTACAACTTCTTCCCCTCTAAAAAAAATTTTCGTCCTCGAAAATGGAGTGAAATGAAACGGGAAGCATAACGGACTGCGAACGGAAATGTGAATGACTAGTTTCTCATGATTCTCTCTTGATAATCAAAATAGTTTCGGTTTCTTCGGAAAGGACAGATCATAATTCACAACAGATCATCATGAACGGATTCATCGAATATTAGACGTATAAATAGCAACCCATAGGTGTACTCCTTCATAGTGACAGATAGAGTCCATGCAGACAGAAACAGATTATCAGACGGCAGAAAGCTCTACCACAGAACCTAAGATTTTTATCGGAAGTACAGAGATTAGCAGAACGTGTGACGAGAATCCAGACGTATCAAATCGTGTAACGGTGAAGGCAGATTTAAGCGTAAAGGCAGAACGAATCTTAAGGTCTCAATCAGATATCAGAAATTCTAAGGTTTCTAAGGCACTCCTCGAAATATCCTATGATCACAATGAGGGTACGTCATATGACGTAAGTATTATCACGTTAGCTACTCGTCATAATACCAGCATCATATGAGTATACCTTCATGATGATCATACTTTATCTCAAGTCGTGAATAAGCATCTATCCACCACCTAACAGTCCATTTTACGTCTTAGGGTTGGTCCAAATCGGTCATTACTAAGAATTCAAGAATCAGGGATACAGATCGTACAAATAACGTAACGGAATTAGTAGCATTAATGAAGTACGTCGTCCATCTGATCATACGGTGAGAAGGGGTGATAAACTTGAGTCTGGTCCCTCAAGTCTTCTGCACTTCTTCTTGAGAATGTGATGGAGTAATGTGGATTTCTGGCACGGTCTTTAAATCTCTTCATCATCCAGTCTGTTTTCGCTCTCAATTCATCTTAGTACAACCAAGATGAATAGGAAAGTGAGACTGCATGTCTTCATCAGCTCCAGGCTCGTCATCTTGACTAGAATTCCTTCTTCTGCATCGCCAACACTTCTACTTTGGAATGTCTTCACTCTTCAGGGTAGCTGCCGTTGTTGTCAACTCCAGGTTCGGTAGGGGAATAGATAAGGTTTAACAGTAGGTAATTGTAGTAGGGAGTTCAAAATTGCTTCAAACGTCAAAGGTGGGACATAGAAGATAGTTGTCAATATCGGAATACTCAGTCAACCAACTTCTTATCAGAATAGAATCGAAGTTTAACTAATCAAGGAAAGACGGATCACCAATTCACACACCATTATAATGAAACAGAAATATTTATCATTCAAAAATGAGGGGAAACATTCTTATACCCGTGGTCACAACCACAAGACTTCTCATGGGGCAGAGATGGGTGAAACGAAATCAAATAGCATCGGAAGATTCATGGACGTTTATCAAGCAAAAGACAATTAACCAATGTGTCAAGTACGTCATCGCCATAGAGATTCTCAGAATGCCCGAAGAGGTATCAAAGTGATTATTAAAAGAATCAGAGTTCGGAGTCGGAATTTCAAAATGAGGTTCAAATAGTGAAAGGCAAATTCTATGAAATTTTATAATGATTCCAAGATTTAAATGAGTTTCATGTCATAGATGGTGCAAATCGTAAGCTTTCAATTTTCAAAAGTGATCTCAACAAGCAGGGCACGAATCAGAGTAATGCGGAAGCAATGATACGAAAGCAGAAGCCTTATAGTCTACCCATTCCTCACTGGTCAGAACTTAAGTTCCTATAGGGAAATCCTAAAGCAAATTCTTACAGGTTATCTTATGAGAGTCTACAGTGGAAACCTAGTGATCCAAACTTCACAGGCCAAGGGTAAATGTATTACGAGTCGCAACCTGTCGCTCTGATACCATAATTGTAACACCCCATCCCAGCAAGGGTAGAAGTATCACATTAATGGCTTCATATCAGATCAAACAAAGCATACTTCAATAGTAATACAATAAATTTCAAAGGTTACAATTGAAATACTAACATTACAAGGTTAAAAATGAAACAAAACTAAATACGAAGTCTGCAAATGCAATCCTTCTAATGACTTCTACTTCAAAATAACTATCAAGGTCTTCTAAGTCCAAAAGTCTCTTCACTCATACCCAAACCCGTCGTCCTGCTTATAACCTGCCGCACACGAAAAGAAAACGTGCGGCTGAGCTTAAAAAGCTCAGTGAACAGATACATATACAAGGCAATGATAATGAAACAGAAATAAGGTAACACTGGGAAAATATCATAAGGTATAAACAATGTAAAGTTATAAGGAGTAGAGTAGGATAGTAATCCACCACGAGCCCAGAAACAGATCATATCATATCGTAACCATAATCTTCATAATCATATAGAGGGGAGACCTCTCAGATAATCAGATAATATGAGGGGTGTCCTCATTCTTCAAATGGAGTAGCTAGCTCCCAGAAATATGTGAAAGGCATGTATTGCACACAGTACCAGTCACCAGAACAGAAATCATATCATATATAGTTAAATCCACTAAACAGAACAGATCTAGGATGCATCCATACGCCCCTACCCAATCACATGCAGACCAAATCAAAGGGACGGTGTAACCAAATCACTAGGGCTACACACTAGTCATGCCAGTGGTGCATCACAGACACGGCCATGTTACCTTCATGGCTAGGGTCACAAATTTTGGCTCGGGTATCAAACTAAGAGTCAGGTGTCAAATCAAATTAGGAGGTCATATCCAAAGGTCCAAAATAGATAGTTCATAACAGATAGTTCAGATCAGATGTATCAGATATAATATACCAAAGGCCAAATCAGAGTCTAACAGATCAAGGTTTACAAAGCAACGAATCATATCAAAGGTTCACAACAAAAGGGGACATAGCAATGGCTTGGGAAACTTAAACGAATCAGAAATCAGAAATCATATCAAGGGATTAAGACGCCCTTACTGAGAAAGGGCAGAGTATCTGTACCTTATCGCGAATGCAAACAAAGACAAGAACAGAAAGCACAGAAATGGATCAGGACCTCTCCTTCTTCACACCTAAAGGAGTAGAAGACGAATTACAAATGGTTTCAAGTTCAGATTACCATTTTTAGTTATCTTTCCATTTTAAGTAACTTTCCAGATTTAGCAGGTTTCCTTATTTAGCAAGTTTCCAAAAATAGCAATTTTCATAATTAGACCAATTCCATAAGGTCATTAGGTTAAGTCATTTATTATGGAAATAGGGTTTATTTTAGCAAGTCATAATAGTCTAGGGTTAATTATGACAAGTTATAATAGTTTTGAGTTTAAAATGTCAATATATCAAAGTCTAGGGTCTAGGATGTAAATTATGTAATATATGATCGATACTCGTTTTAGCCAATTTGGTGACATGTTCTAACATGTTTTCGACACAATGTAAACCCGAAACTTTTCTTTTTTGTTTTAAATCCTATTCGGCCCATATATACGTGCATGTTTTAACATCTTAACTCGACAACCTTGTCACGCGACTCTTTCCTTTCTGCCCAGCCCCTACGATGCATAAATAAATCCTTTTCCAGCCCATATCTCATGCACACGCCATGTATAAGAATAACAATCCACACCACCCTATTTACCCAAGCCATAATCGGCCCCCCCTTTCTTGACACAATCAAGCATGCATACTTCCCATCTTATATAGGTATTAACATACATAACCAAGGACAATTAAACGTGTATTAAAACTGGTTCGAACGACCAAGTTAAAAGTCCAAGTCGATATATATATCGGGTTCATTATTTTATGCTCACGTATTAATCATCATATGTGGTTCATATTTATCATTTTATATGACTTATATAATATGTTTCACTCGTATGTTTAGTAGCCTACATGACCACACCCATACTTTGTACATTCACACACACGAGTTTGACATTTATAACTGACACCATGTAAAGCCAATACGACACAATGTAAGTCAATACGAGACGCAAGTTTTACCCAAACCTTTAATCACGTACCCCACATGCATGCTCCATATTAAATCTTTTAGTTTATTGTCAGGTCCTACGTATCATATTAGTGATCAAAGAAGCGTTTTCATTTCAGATTTTAACAACTCTTCAACCCTTATATGTGAGGTTCTGATATTTCATGAATTTCACAAGCTTCCATTCGTTAGTATTAAGTCAACCATTAGCTTATTTCAAGTTACAATATTAATAATTCATGTGACATAAAGTTCGTTATACCGGCTGACAATTAACTCGATATCATGATAACAGATTTGTAAGATCAGTAACATATGTTTTAAGCCTTTATATTGTAGGTCATCTTTGTCTAAATAACCATATGTAGTTGCGTATAACTTCATGTTCGAATGGCCAAGATAGCACCAAAATTCGACACGTAATTAGACAAGGTTTATCATTTAATGTGGCGTATGTGTTTTGTATTGTGATCAAGGTTACGAGACAAGATTAGGTTAACATATATTATACATTTACATATCGTATGGACTGAATCAGAAATACAAGGACGATTAGATGGTACCTCCACGACGAACCAACGAATGCACCAGCAATATGAGCACCTAAAACTAATCCTGTTCGAACCCCGACTCGTACACCCGATCTCATCAAGGCTGGTGCACCACTAAGCCTTGATCACCACGTATATAAACCCTACAACAGCACAAATGGAGCCTTGATCACCACTAAGCTTTGATCTTGAACTTGGGACATAGAGAACGTCCAGGGCTTGGAATAATAGGCGTCTTTGGTTGAGAGGATAATCACTATAACTCTTGTGTTATTATTTAGGTTCGGCAAAATAAGAGACGTATATAATGATAGGGGGAAAACGTGTGATTTATTTTAGGAACTAGAGGAAATCGTATTAAATAAAAAGAGTGAGATTGGCGAGATCTTATGCTAAAATTTGGGGATTGGCCATTGATTACACGGTTTTTATATATTTTTGTTTTAGGATTTGATTGAAGACTTAGCTAAAGTGATGCATCATGAACCTGTACGCTTTACAAGACCCTATGCATATGTGACAACTAAAATGAAATTGGCTAGGGACCATAGAAAATGTGTGACAATCTTTAAATGTGTACAAATTAGTTTACCATAAGGTTTAATATTCGTATTACGTTTATTCATTTGTTCGTTTAAATATTAATGGTTAGATACTTAGGTTATAATTTCATATCGTATGGTTTCGAGTCATAACATAATATATAACTCAAGTTTTTAATTTAGAGCGTATTTCATAAGTTCATAAAATTTCAAATTTAGAGGGTATTTTGGTCATTTTGCATGTGTTGAAATTTTAGGTATTACAGTTATTCCCCCATTAAAAACAAATTTTCAAACAAATAGGAAAAAGTATAAATTAGACCTATAAAGATGACTATAACAACAAATTCTTCTTCAAATAAACTAATACAAATTCCATGGGAAATCTCTCACAATAGCTAAAATGCAAAACCCAAGTGCCTTCACATAGATCCATCAGACAGAAACGGTTAGAATTAGCGTAGACCTATGGTAGTGTGAACCGTCATCCAAACGTAAACTTTAACTAACAATTTCGAAGCAACTTAAACTACAATCATATCACGACTATTATAGGTCAAACATCTTCACTTCAAATATCCATGTCACATTAAATTACTTGTGACAAGTCATAATATCAACACACATCTCTAGAACCACATCATATAGCTCCTCACAGACCTTCATCCATCTAAAGAAGAAAGCTCATATCCCCACCAAATCCATAACCTCCAATCTCATTTATATTCCAATCTTCAGACACATGTAATCAATGTGGTTAATGAAAAAAGCCCCATCAAGAGAAGTGATAACTTGGATCTGGTCTAACTCTTTGCACTTGATTTTAGAATTAGGATAATGTGGATTTTGGCACTCTTAATCGTCTTCATCCAATCTGGCAATTCCTAGTCACATAGAGATTTGAGACTTATTCCTATAGTGTCATCGTTATAAATACCTTCCGTAGAACATTCATCTTGGAATTTCTTCATCTTAGGACTCATGTGTCAATCCAGGGTTGGCCTTGTACAAAAAAGATTTCAATGAATAAATGTATTATGTTTGATATTTAAATAATTCATATAATATTATCTGTTTAATACATGGATAGATTTAATCTTGATTAACAACTTCTTATTAGATGACATAAAGTTTAACTATTTTAAAAACTTCATATTAAGATGACCTTTGATATAAATAGGAAATTCATAGTACCCGTGTATCTCCATAATTTCATCATGGGCACAGTACAAACTTTAAATCAAAGAAACAAATATCCAATGACAACTATAACAAAACACAAATTAGCCATGTGTCTAGTTTACCATCGCCAAGGATCTCAAATCCAAATATCAAAGGATTATTAAAATTGAGATCGTTTCGGAAGTCATTTTAAATGGGATTCAATTGTGAAAGGCAATTCTATGAAATTTTTATGATTTCCAATTTATATATGAGTTTCATGTCATAGATTTGGGGAAAGAAGCTTTCAATTTTCAAAATATCTCAAGCTACAGAATCACATATGCAAGAATTGATTACATGCTATAGACCTTATAGGTACATCATTCTCACTGTATGAACTTTAAGTCATAGGGAAATCCTTAAAGCAAATTCTTACAGTTATCTTATAGAGTCTACTATTGTAACCTATTTGATCCAAACTTCACGCAGTAATGGATTACAGTCGCATACCTGTCGTTGATAATAATTGTAATTACCCTCCCATTTGCAAGTAGATATCACATTAAGTTCATTCAATCAAACAAAGCATACTTCTATGTAATACAATAAATTCAAAGGTTAAGAGTGAACATATAACATTCAAGGTTAAAAATAACAAAATAAATACTAAGTCTGCAATGTTTTAATACTTCTACTCAAATAACTATCAAGTCTTTAAGTCAAAAGTCTCTACTCATTAAACCGTTCCTTTCTATAACCTGCCGCACACGAAAAAAAACGTGCGGCTGAGCTTAAAAAGCTCAGTGAACAGATACATATACAAGGCAATGATAATGAAACAGAAATAAGGTAACACTGGGAAAATATCATAAGGTATAAACAATGTAAAGTTATAAGGAGTAGAGTAGGATATAATCCACCACGAGCCCAGAAACAGATCATATCATATCGTAACCATAATCTTCATAATCATATAGAGGGGAGACCTCTCAGATAATCAGATAATATGAGGGGTGTCCTCATTCTTCAAATGGAGTAGCTAGCTCCCAGAAATATGTGAAAGGCATGTATTGCACACAGTACCAGTCACCAGAACAGAAATCATATCATATATAGTTAAATCCACTAAACAGAACAGATCTAGGATGCATCCATACGCCCCTTACCCAATCACATGCAGACCAAATCAAAGGGACGGTGTAACCAAATCACTAGGGCTACACACTAGTCATGCCAGTGGGTGCATCACAGACACGGCCATGTTACCTTCATGGCTAGGGTCACAATTTTGGCTCGGGTATCAAACTAAGAGTCAGGTGTCAAATCAAATCAGGAGGTCATATCCAAAGGTCCAAAATAGATAGTTCATATCAGACAGTTCAGATCAGATGTATCAGATATAATATGCCAAAGGCCAAATCAGAGTCTAACAGATCAAGGTTTACAAAGCAACGAATCATATCAAAGGTTCACAACAAAAGGGGACATAGCAATGGCTTGGGAAACTTAAACGAATCAGAAATCAGAAATCATATCAAGGGATTAAGACGCCCTTACAGAGAAAGGGCAGAGTATCTGTACCTTATCGCGAATGCAAACAAAGACAAGAACAGAAAGCACAGAAATGGATCAGGACCTCTCCTTCTTCACACCTAAAGGAGTAGAAGACGGAATTACAAAGGGTTTCAAGTTCAGATTACCATTTTTAGTTATCTTTCCATTTTAAGTAACTTTCCAGATTTAGCAGGTTTCCTTATTTAGCAAGTTTCCAAAAATAGCAATTTTCATAATTAGACCAATTCCATAAGGTCATTAGGTTAAGTCATTTATTATGGAAATAGGGTTTATTTAGCAAGTCATAATAGTCTAGGGTTAATTATGACAAGTTATAATAGTTTTGAGTTTAAAATGTCAATATATCAAAGTCTAGGGTCTAGGATGTAAATTATGTAATATATGATCGATACTCGTTTTAGCCAATTTGGTGACATGTTCTAACATGTTTTCGACACAATGTAAACCCGAAACTTTTCTTTTTTGTTTTAAATCCTATTCGGCCCATATATACGTGCATGTTTTAACATCTTAACTCGACAACCTTGTCACGCGACTCTTTCCTTTCTGCCCAGCCCCTACGATGCATAAATAAATCCTTTTCCAGCCCATATCTCATGCACACGCCATGTATAAGAATAACAATCCACACCACCCTATTTACCCAAGCCATAATCGGCCCCCCCTTTCTTGACACAATCAAGCATGCATACTTCCCATCTTATATAGGTATTAACATACATAACCAAGGACAATTAAACGTGTATTAAAACTGGTTCGAACGACCAAGTTAAAAGTCCAAGTCGATATATATATCGGGTTCATTATTTTATGCTCACGTATTAATCATCATATGTGGTTCATATTTATCATTTTATATGACTTATATAATATGTTTCACTCGTATGTTTAGTAGCCTACATGACCACACCCATACTTTGTACATTCACACACACGAGTTTGACATTTATAACTGACACCATGTAAAGCCAATACGACACAATGTAAGTTAATACGAGACACAAGTTTTACCCAAACCTTTAATCACGTACCCCACATGCATGCTCCATATTAAATCTTTTAGTTTATTGTCAGGTCCTACGTATCATATTAATGATCAAAGAAGCGTTTTCATTTCAGATTTTAACAACTCTTCAACCCTTATATGTGAGGTTCTGATATTTCATGAATTTCACAAGCTTCCATTCGTTAGTATCAAGTCAACCATTAGCTTATTTCAAGTTACAATATTAATAATTCATGTGACATAAAGTTCGTTATTACGGCTGACAATTAACTCGATATCATGATAACAGATTTGTAAGATCAGTAACATATGTTTTAAGCCTTTATATTGTAGGTCATCTTTGTCTAAATAACCATATGTAGTTGCGTATAACTTCATGTTCGAATGGCCAAGATAGCACCAAAATTCGACACGTAATTAGACAAGGTTTATCATTTAATGTGGCGTATGTGTTTTGTATTGTGATCAAGGTTACGAGACAAGATTAGGTTAACATATATTATACATTTACATATCGTATGGACTGAATCAGAAATACAAGGACGATTAGATGGTACCTCCACGACGAACCAACGAATGCACCAGCAATATGAGCACCTAAAACTAATCCTGTTCGAACCCCGACTCGTACACCCGATCTCATCAAGGCTGGTGCACCACTAAGCCTTGATCACCACGTATATAAACCCTACAACAGCACAAATGGAGCCTTGATCACCACTAAGCTTTGATCTTGAACTTGGGACATAGAGAACGTCCAGGGCTTGGAATAATAGGCGTCTTTGGTTGAGAGGATAATCACTATAACTCTTGTGTTATTATTTAGGTTCGGCAAAATAAGAGACGTATATAATGATAGGGGGAAAACGTGTGATTTATTTTAGGAAACTAGAGGAAATCGTATTAAATAAAAAGAGTGAGATTGGCGAGATCTTATGCTAAAATTTGGGGATTGGCCATTGATTACACGGTTTTTATATATTTTTGTTTTAGGATTTGATTGAAGACTTAGCTAAAGTGATGCATCATGAACCTGTACGCTTTACAAGACCCTATGCATATGTGACAACTAAAATGAAATTGGCTAGGGACCATAGAAAATGTGTGACAATCTTTAAATGTGTACAAATTAGTTTACCATAAGGTTTAATATTCGTATTACGTTTATTCATTTGTTCGTTTAAATATTAATGGTTAGATACTTAGGTTATAATTTCATATCGTATGGTTTCGAGTCATAACATAATATATAACTCAAGTTTTTAATTTAGAGCGTATTTCATAAATCCATAAAATTTCAAATTTAGAGGGTATTTTGGTCATTTTGCATGTGTTGAAATTTTAGTTATTACAGTTGGAAATTCACACACCATTAATCCAAACACCAATTTCAATACAAATAGGAAGTATAAATTAGAACCTTAAAGATGATCATAACACACTAAATTCTCATCAAATTTATACATCATTCCTGGAAATCTCTCACAATGCACAAATCTAACAAACCTCACATGTCTAGACCACACAGACGAACGGTTAGAATTAGCGTCAGACCCTACTGGTATGTGAACCCGCTTCCAAACGTAACCTTTCCTACCATATCCACTACTACCAATACAACTCCTATCACGACTCATATAGTCAACACATCTTCACCTTCAAAATCACCTTCACCTATTACAATTTCACTTGGTACAACATCATCACACATATGCAACACACCATCTCCTAGAACCACACCAATAGCCTCCTCACCACGACCTTCACCATCTAAAGAAAGAAACTCATCATCACCACCAAATTCACCAAACCCTCAATCACATTTTATACTTACCACTCTTCAGCACATGGATGAATCAATGTGGTTAAATAAAATAAACACTCAAGATAATGAGGAACTTGACTCTAACCTTTATGACACTAAGGATTTAGAAACTAAGTGGCTTGCCTCTATCATGTCTTCACCAAAACAAGGCAATTCCACTCCATAGAAGCTTTTAGCTTATTCCTAAGTATCATTGTAAAATACTCCGTAGAATTATTCTTGGATCTTGTCATCTATAGGAACCTTCATGTGTAATCTCATGTTTGAGACACTTGTCACAAAAAAAATTTCAATGAATAAATGATTATGCTTTGATATTGTAAATAATCATATAATATTATCTTGTTTTAATACATGGATAGATTAATCTTGACTTAAGCATACTTCTATTAGATACTAAACGTTGACTTTTTACAAATTCATATAAGATGACCACCTTTGATATAATTAGAAATACATAGTAGCTCTTATCTCCATATTATCATCATGTGCACTTAGTACAAAACTTTAAATCAAGAACCACCAACCTATCCAATGACCAAACACCACAAACACCAACACATGAGCCTAGTCTTCCTCCGGGTCTTCCATTACATGGTTTTCCATTAGATGGTTGGTCTATGTGCACAAGCTCCATAATAAAATAAGGATCATATTGAACCACATTCTTGAGCATCTTTTGTTGAAGCTTTTAGGATGTGACCTTAGTACTTTTCTTTCATAGGATGTATTTTCTTATTTTCATCATATCTTTATGACTCTAATCACATATTTTCAATATATGGATGTTATAGCTATTAGGCTTGTGGGTGATCTATATTTGGCATTTATCATATTTTTAGTCTACTAACATCACTATCTAATTGTTTGGGATCTACATTGTACTTTGATCTCTTATTTTTAGGTACCATATTTTGATCAGACACGTTATTTTGACTTTTTAAAGTCAAATAGGTTGAAAGTCTTGTTCAGATTACCATTCCATTTGCAGTATACTTCTTCACTGAAGTTATTTATAACTAACGTTTTTTTTGTAACATCTCATACCCTTGATATGTATACGTTGGTACTCTTGCAATGGGGAGTATACATCGAGGGGGAGCATATCACATTCTAACCATTTGTTTTGTAGGTTCATACATCATTAACTTGTCACCCAATTTAGGGGGAGTATAAAACTAGGGGGAGCTATTAAAGTTCTCAAAATCACATTCCGCCACGCAACTTTTCTTTTTGTTGCGACATAAAGGGGGAGAAAGAAAGATTAAGTTTATATGATCATATTACATTCATTTTTTTTTCAAAATAGTTTTTAAACTTGCATAAAATAAACTTAATCTATATTTTTAAAAGGACTCATACTATATTTATTCTTTTGCTCAAAATATACTTTATGTTTTGTCATCAACAAAAAGGGGGAGATTGTTAATACAAATATCGTCCTAAAAACATTATTTATATTTTACGATCTTTACTTAGTTTTGTTTATGACAATTACAAAGTATATCTTTTAGCAAAATTATAAATGCTAGCTAAAGTCCTTTTCAAAACACATTTTATAATTTACAAAATGATTAAAAGGAACATTTACAAGTTTATTTCCTAAAAAGGAAACTTTATCTTTACTTTGTTTTTATAATAACATATACAAAGTACTTCTTTTTAGTAAATCATAAATACTAGCCAAAGGTTTTAAAACTCATGTATACTTTACAAAGATTACTAAGACATTGCATTTTATGTTTCTACATGTTATTTCCTAAAAAGGAAACTTTATTAGTTAAATATCAGGATGACATCATGGCATGCATCATGTACACAATTTTGGTAAGATTTTGTGATATTTTGTTTAGATCTTCAAGCCAAAGAGTTGACATTTGAAGATATGGAAAGATATAACAAGATTTGGAAAGATATGAAGATCTCTTAGCTGGCCTGACATGGCGGATCCAAAATCTATAAAGGACAGATCCCTTTTTTGGGATCCGCAGGATCCGCGGCCTGTTCATCAGCTTGCCTATAAATAGCAAGCTGATCATTTGGCCATTTTATCACTCATACATTTAAAAAACATACATTCTTTCATTTACTAACCCATATCATTCAGTAGTAGTGATATTTCTTTATGTTGTAGAAGAGATCAAGCATCAACAAGCTTCAACGTTCTATTGCAAGACTTGTTTGTTAACAGCTTTGTGTGTTACCAGCTATGTATCTCATTAGAACATAGATATCATATTATCTCATTCATTCAGTAACTTTCGGTTTGTGTTTTAGTCCTCAAAACACTTAGTGTAAAAGGGAGTGGTTGTACCCTTGTAAAGAACTCGACATCTAGCTTAGTGTCGGTAAGTGTATAGGCGACGTTAGGTTGGTTCTGCCTTGAAGTAGAACTCGGTGTTTAGCTTAGTACCGGAAAAGGAAGTAAGCAACGTGTAAAGGTTTTCTCCACCTAGAAGGGAGTTTGTTTCTTAGTGAAGGATAGCTCTCGGGTTAGAGGCTCGGGGAAGTGGAGTAGGGCAAGGATAATAATCCTTGTAGCCGAACCACTATAAACATCCGTGTTATGTAGTTTGATCTTTCCTCTCTTTACTCTACTTAACTTATATGTTGTTTGATTATTTAATTGTCCATAGTTTCATTGAAATGACATAAATAACAAAGTGAATTAAAAATTTTAAACAGTAAAACTATTCAACCCCCTTCTAGTTTTCCATTGAGTAGTATCTTTGGCCAACTAAGTGTCTGTCATTTTTTTCTTGCCCTTCTTTATACCCTTCACCAGGTGTGCTAATTGCCCGGACTTTAAAGCTTCCTCTATATGCTTCTTTAGCTCCCTACAACTATTCGTCTCATGGCCATAGTCTTCGTGAAAATGACAATACTTGCTCGTATCCCTGTTTTTCCCTTTACTTGTCATATGAGGGGGTGCTTCGAAAGCCTTAACAGCCCTCTCGGTAGCAAGTATTTCCTTTGGAGACTTGGTTAAGTTGCTTAACAAACCGTGGTTGGGACCTTTGTACGGAGAAAACTTGTCTCTATTCTTGTTCTTGTTCTTTGACCCTTCCTACGAAGAATGCTTCGAAAACTTTTCCCTATGGATCGGAGCACCATTAGTAGACACCTCCTTTGCCTCAATCCAAGTGTACGTCTTTTCCATTAACCCTTTATTAGTTGTCGGAAGGTCAGTGGATAAGAATTCCACCAAATTCCGATTTCAAAAGCCATGCACGAAACCTGAGATACGCTGATCTTCATGTAAACCCAGAATCTGCAAAGTTTCATCGGTGAACCTAGTGACAAAAGCCCTCGTGCTTTCGTTCTCCTTTTGCTTAATGTTATGCACCGTCAGATGGGTCCTAGTAAACTTGTTTTATTGATCGAAGTGTGATCGGAACTTCGCCTTGAGATCATCAAGTTTGACAATGCTGCCAGGCTTTTGCCCATTCCACCAGATATGGGCAGAATCCCACAGGGTGTATGTAAAAATGTGAAAGGCCACAGGCATAACCCACTTTTTCTTTTTAATAGCCCCTTCAAACAAATATAGGAAATTGTCCGGATCCCCCTTCCCATCACAAGTCCCAATGTGTGAAGGAATCTTTAACCCATCGGGCAATGGGTAGTCTTCTATCCACCTAACAAAGGGTATTGCCGAACCCATAGGGTCCGAGTATAAGCAATTGTAGGGTGGAGCGTACATAGGAGAAGCATTATATGGGTTTTGGCTTGGGGGAAATCCCATAGGAGTTTGGATGGGGTAAGGTTGGTAAGGTGTGTTCATGGTGAACGGATAACTGTTTCCCATAGTGTACGGAGTATGCCGTAGGAGGCCCAAAGGGTACATTTCCATTAGGTTGAGGAAGGCTAGGGTTACTAGGCTGCCCATTTACTTGAGGGTATAAACCATGAGGGTAAGGCTAAGTTTGAAACGAGGGGTACATACCGTTGGGAGGAAGGTTTCCTCCCATATTAATTGTAGGTGGATTACCTTCTACGCCTGATGCGTGAGAAGGCTGCAACAAAACCCCTGCTTCAGTCCTTCCGAGATGAGTTGCTAGCAATGGAGGTAGATTCACCCCCGTATCCTCCCTTCGTTGGCTCATCCCGTTGGAGCCTTCGGTAGCCACCCCTTCTCTTCTGGTAGGAGCCCTCTCTGGGACCCCTTCGAACCCAACGGACCTTCTACTTAGCCTTCCACCGGCTGGAGACCCAATCCTTAAGGCTGAGAGAGTTTCTCCTTGGGTCGGAGGCCTAGGCTCCATTTTCATTTCTTCATCATACTCATCACTTGAGTATTCCAATTCTCTTCACATCTCAGCATTCCTAACTTGCCTCCTACGAGCCCTTAGGAGGGATTCCAACGCTTCATGGTTGGCTTCGACAAAGGCTGGGCTAATGACAGGTTCCGGATTGGCTGATGTCGAAGCATGATTGTTCGGTGTGATCTATGGGTGAGAACGCGTTGTGAACGTGGAAGCGGTTACTGGGGGAAGGTTGTTGGAGTCATTGATTGGTATTGGCGCCAAGGTCGAGAAACCCGGTGGGGGAGTATCTTCTCTTCCTTGATCCATGTCGGATATATAGCGAAAGTAGTTGGTTGGTTATAATCTTGGAATTAACGAGACCAATTGTAGTTGTCCAACGGATGGCGCCACTAATTGTACAATAATTTGCACAACCAAGCCTTCGATGGGGATCAAATGATTTATAGGGTGTTGAGGTTGCGCCAAGCTTATTCTTAACCTTAAATAAGAAATACCAAGACACTACGTTAAGTGATTGCGCAGGGGTTGGACCCTGCGAATCACCTCCGGCGTGAGACTAAATATGTGTGTTATGATAAGTAGGTTGTAAATTGAGAGAGTGAAGTTAACTTACATTGTTCTTGCCCGTCTAAGCTATTTATAGGGGAGAAATAGGCCTTAGAGGGCGGTTGCACTTGTTTCGGAGATCATGGGGGCGTCCCATGATTTGTGGTAAACGCTAGGGCTTTGTGGCCCACGATCTCTACCTTGGCGGGAAAGCCTAAGGGAAGAGGGAACGTGGGTATGACCAAGTCAAGATAGCTCTCCATTGTAGTCCCTTCGAGAGGGATACCCAGAAGGGCTTAGGGCTTCGATTGGCGGATTCTCACATGGTAACCACTTCATAGATGAATGGTTTTACGTCAATAAAACGTGTTAGGAGATTAACCTGGGCCTCCGAAGGGAGGGCTTTCTACAGGCTCGAAGGGAGTCCTTCGACCCGTTCGGAGGGTACATCATCACTACCATTATTGATCAATTATCAACCAATTAGAGCCATTTTAATTGCCAAAAACATGTTGGCATCTCTACATTTTCCTTTTATCGGAAGCTCGTGGTAGCACTTCTTAAATGTAGTAGGAAGAATACATACTATAATAACATATAAACATTTGCACCTCTTTTATTTTGTCCCACCACTAACTCCATTGATGAGCACTTACACAATGGTTATTTGGCAATGGGACCAGTCAAATCGTTTACAATACAATATGCATGAACAGTTGTATTTCCTTGTAACAGCATGATTGTCCTACAACTATGCAACAAACGAACTGCCCATGAATGTAGCTAATACCATTCCTTGGCTCGTAGGTCACGAGTTCGATCACAGCGTGCAATAATTTTCTGATATATATGTACAACCATGGTAGTTATACATTTCTATTACGATATATGCCGAATTACATAATTTTTATAAGAGTTTTGAGCCTTTAGGCACATAACTAGGAGCGTACATATAATTGTTTGTTCCCAAGTATTTGAATCTAGAAGATTATCTAGAGTTTATATACTAAAAAAACTCTAAACAATGACATACAAATCGTGTTAAACGCATGCATGTACAAGACATAGTTTTGCTCAAGTTGATGTATTACATGAACTGATGTGAATAAAATAAACCGAAGATGAAATCGAACTTATCAACCCTTTGTAAACTAATTACATTATGACCATCTCATGAGATCTCACTGTTTATAGAGTCTCAATGAAAGGATATGTACAATAAGAAATTAAAATACAACAGGGAAACTTTTTCCTAATGAGATTGGGAAAATGATTCCTTAATCCCTTATACAAAATGTCAACTTGTATAGAGATATGCATCTTCAATCTTGATCTCCAAGTATTCTATAACTTATCTTGAAGCCTTTAACTTAACTTCTTTTTAGACGACCTTGAATGTCTTGAGCTAAAATCTTGATCTATGAGCTAGAGCTGATCATTATGTTCCATCTCATGTTGATGAGCTGTCAGCTTGGGACCTTCAATATTGTATCACTTGAATTACATCAGATTATCAATATTGCATATTTAAAACAAATAAAACTCCTAAACTTTTGATTCTAGCTACATATTCATGTTATGGTTTCCATATGTGTTGGTTGACCGACTTAGAATATACGTCTCCTGATATCAAAATTTAACCATTTTGATTATAGTAGATCATGTTTATCAATGTGTATCCGGCCATGTCAAGACTTAGGGAAAAGACTATAATAACTGATCCATTGACTCCACCCAACAATATGTCTTTTGACTCCACCCAACCTGTGTCAAATTATATGTCTTTTGTATAACCCTTATCAAGACTTAAAACGGCATATGTCAACCACCATGTTAGCCTCTAATTAACTATGTCATTGGCTTGGTGATATCATACGCTGAAAATATGAAACATGGTTTGAAATCCTCTGTATAATGGCCTTTTCATGTAGTTAGTTCCATGTAGACCTAGGGGTATCCGGCGTGTCACGAGACACCGATGAAGTTTTGTTTTGTAGTGTTAATTTATTTGCAAAGGCCTTACTGGTCCAAAAAAAATGCATTTCTAATCCTTGCAAAGAAAGTCCATCAATAAAGGAAAGGCAAACTCAATCTTTAACTCATACCTTTATATTAAAGGTCTGTTTCACTCGTCCAATTGTGTGTAAATTTTTCTGTATTACAGCTTGTGAATGGTTATTCCTGCTCGTGGAGCTTAATTAATTTGCTATATATCTTGTTGCAACACGTTACAAGGGACCTTTTAAATTGAATGCAAAAGACTGTAATAACTGCTCCATTGACTCCACCCAACAATATATATGTACTAGTGGATTTTTGACATTATTTAGATTTAGATAGCTTTGTGGTAGTTCAGGAATCTGTTGTGAATTTAATTCTCAAGAATTTCTAAGCCTTGTTGTCACTCCAGTAAAATAAAAGGAACCATTAAATAATTGTACGTTATGAATTTAAGATTTTACATGAACATGGAAAGAGCAACTAGTAGATGTTGTTTGATCAATATGAAGTATACATTAAAGATACAACAATAGTACTGTTGACTGAGAGACATACATGTATAGTACTGCAGTGAGCTATTGTACGTACTATACCGCAAAAGGGGTTGTACAAATACACCAAATGGATGTACGTGAATTTTAATTCCGATTATCCTTTTAGCTTGGAAGTGACGCTGTTTAGATGAACGGATATTTTCTTGAAATCCTTGCCTGTAATTATATTGGACTTGTACATTTGCGAGTTTACGTTTGTTGCAAGATTAGTCTCTATATTAGCATGACAGTAAGTCTAGGGGTTAAAGTGTTAAGTTTCTTATTCTTAGGCAAGTAGAAAACCGACTATTACTTTGTTTCCTTTTCTTGTACAGCCGACTATGGCTTCTATTCGGTTTAGGAGTTGTTTTCTCCCCCTCGTTCTCTATAAATAGAGACGAGAGGTGAGGTTATTTGTACATCATTCTTTCAATACTAATCAAAGTCGATTAGGGTACTTACTTGTGCAAAGCTTCTCTTCTTTTTCTGTCGATATTGCTGTGTGTCATCTTCGCGATCGGGATTATTCCGCTCTAGTAATCAGGGTTGTTGGTCGACAAGACTAACAAGTGGTATCAGAGCTCGGTTCGCGGGTTTCGCTGTTTACTAGGATCGATCAAGAAGGTCTCTGTTGTTCGTTCTTGGAAAGAGCAGGTCTCGTTTTTCTGTTTGGGTTTTCAAGGGTAACGATCGACAAGAGGGTTGCTGTTTAGGAGTCGCTTAAACAGTAACAAAGAAGCAAGTGTTAATCGACAGTTAAGGGTTCTTGGGTCTTCGATTGTCCGGGTTTGTGACAAGGTGTAGAAGATCTAAGGGTTTGTTGGTTTTTCTGGTTTATTGAAGATCGTGTTTTTCTGGTTTGTTGTGGTGATAAACGAAGAAGAAGAAAACAAGATCTGGTTTTTTGTTATAAAAGGAAAAGTCAACAGAAGTGTTATTTTAGATTGTTTTATTATATTGGTGGAAGATTGAAAACCAATATCATTAAAATAAAATAAAAAACGATTTGTTTTGTTTTTTTTTATAAAACAAAAAGGTTATTAATTAAGAGGGTATTGCACAAGGGACTTTGTTAGTTTGTGATTGTGAGGGTTTTTCACAAGGTTTAACAAATTAATAAAGGGATTAAAGAATGACGGGAGCCAAGTTTGAGATCGAGAAATTCGATGGAACTGGTGATTTCGGGTTATGGAGAGTCAAGATGCGTGCTTTATTAATCCAACATGGATGTGAAGCAGCTCTGGAGGTTTTACCCGCGACTATGGATGCTACAGCGAAAGCTGAGCTAAACAAGAAAGCTCACAGTGCCATGATTTTGTGTTTAGGTAACAAGGTTCTGAGAGAGGTTACCGGGGAGACGACTGCAGCGGGGGTTTGGTCCAAGCTTGAGACTTTGTACATGACAAAGTCCTTGGCCAACAAGTTGTTCCTGAAGAAGAAGTTGTATACATTCTACATGCCGGCTGGACGTACGATTTTCGAGCATATAGATGAGTTCAACAAAATCGTTCTTGATTTAGCAAATATTGAGGTAAAATTCGAGGATGAAGATCTTGCTTTATTATTACTCACTTCTTTACCAGCATCATACGAACACTTTGTGGATACCTTGCTTTATGGACGGGAAGCTTTGACTTTGGAGGATGTGATGGCCACACTGAATTCAAAGGAAATCAAAGAAAGGTCTAAGGCGAAGGGGGATGATGGTGAAGGGTTATATGTGAGGGGAAGAACTGATCGCAGGAATTCGCATCAGTCTAGGGGAAAGTCAAGATCAAAGTCTCGAGGTGGAAGACTCAAGTGCTATATTTGCCAGTCTGAGGAGCACTTGAAGAGAAACTGTCCAAAGAATAATCGCAAGAAGTCAAATGGTTTCGTCAAGAAAGATGATCAGCCAAGCTCCAGTGGTTCGATTTATGACGGTTCTGAGGTGATGATGGTTATGAGTGCAGAGGCTCTGCTAGATTGGATCATGGATTCAGGAGGTTCATACCACATGACACCCAGGTTAGATTTATTTTTTGATTTTCTGGAATGCGATGGGGGCAGGGTACTGTTGGGTGACAACAGGGAGTGCAAGATCAGAGGTATTGGCAAGGTAAGGGTACAACTGAAAGATGGGTCAAGTTTTGTGTTACACAATGTCAGGTATATTCCTGAATTGAAAAGAAACTTGATATCGCTGGGAACTCTTGAAAAAGAGGGATATACCGTAAAATTGCAGTCGGGCAAAATCAAGGTGATTAATGGTTCCAGGGTTAATTTATCTAGAACCCGAAGGGATAATTGCGTATACTCTTTGGATGGCCATGCAGTGGCGGGTGAGCTTAATGCTAGTGTTGAAGAAAAAGACAGTCTTGCGCAGGTTTGGCACAAAAGACTGGGACATATCAGTGAGGCGGGACTTCAGGTGCTAGAAAAGCAGGAGCTGTTTGGAAAGAAGAGTCTAGGTAAGCTCGATTTTTGTGAGAATTGTGTTCTGGGAAAGTCACATCGAGTCAGTTTCGGTGTAGGAAGGCACACTACTCAGGGAGTGATAGACTATGTTCATTCAGACTTATGGGGTCCGTCTCAGGTGGAATCATTGGGAGGTAAGAGGTATTTCTTATCTATTGTTGATGATTATTCCAGGAGGGTATGGGTTTATATTCTCAGGTTCAAACACGAAGCATTTGGAAAGTTCAAAGAGTGGAAGCAGTTAGTAGAAAATCAGACTGGAAGGACGGTTAAGAAGCTTAGGACAGATAATGGTCTTGAGTTCTGTAACCGGGAGTTTGAACAGTTGTGCACAGAGAGTGGGATTGCTAGACATTTGACAGTTGCCGGGACGCCGCAGCAGAATGGATTAGCAGAACGGATGAATAGAACTCTCATGGATAAGGTACGCTGTTTATTAATTCAGTCTGGATTGCCCAAGACCTTCTGGGCGGAAGCGACATGTACGGCCGCATATCTTATCAATAGGTCACCATCGACAGCGATTGAGAAAAAGACACCTATGGAGATGTGGTCAGGACATCCAAGTGATTATGGGATGTTGAGGATTTTCGGCTGTGTCGCATATTCACACGTTAAACAAGGTAAGCTCGAGCCGAGAGCGGTAAAATGCGTTCTTTTGGGGTATCCTGAGGGTGTGAAGGGGTACAGGCTATATAGGCTTGATAATGAATCACCTAAAATAGTCACTAGCAGGAACGTGGTCTTCAATGAAAGTGTCATGTACAAAGACACATTGAAGGATTCTGGTGCAGGTACTGATAAGTCTGTTGAGGAATTACAGGTTGAGGTGGAACTGCAAAGGTTAAATAATCATTCGCTTGAGGAAGATCAGACAGATGATCAGGAAGATGGCGATGATGAAGATGCAGGGGATCAGGATCATGATCAAACACCGGATCTCACAGATTATCAGTTGGTTCGGGATAGAGAGCCAAGGACAAGAACGAAACCTTTGAGGTTTCGAGATGAGAGTAATATGGCTGCTTACGCGTTTGCTGCAGCAGAGGAAGAAGATACTCATGAACCATTGACATACCAGGAGGCAGTTGCTTGTGAAGATAGTTCTAAGTGGAAAGCTGCTATGGATGAAGAGATGGATTCTCTGAGGAAGAATAAGACCTATGAGTTAGTAGATCATCCAGCTGGGCAAAAGCTGGTGAGCTGCAAATGGCTGTTCAAGATAAAGGAAGGGATTAAAGGTGTTCAAAAGCCTAGGTACAAGGCAAGGTTGGTGGCTCGTGGATTCACACAGAGGGCAGGTATTGACTATAATGAAGTATTTTCACCTGTAGTTCGACACACATCTATTCGGGTTATACTTGCATTAACTGCGTGTAGAGATTATGAGCTGGAGCAGCTTGATGTAAAGACGGCATTTTTACATGGGAATCTTGAAGAAGTGATCTACATGAGGCAGCCACCGGGATATGAACAAGGTAACAAGGTATGTTTGTTAAAGAAATCCCTTTATGGTTTGAAGCAGTCACCTAGGCAATGGTATAGGAGGTTTGATGAGTACATGCTGAGCAACGAGTTTAAGCGTAGCAGTTACGACAGCTGCGTATATTACAGGAGTTATGCACCAGGTGAGTATATCTATCTACTGTTATATGTAGACGATATGCTGATTGCTTGTAAAAGCAAGGCTGAGATTGGGTCTATCAAGTCTTTGCTTAATAAGGAGTTTGACATGAAAGAACTCGGGGAAGCAAAGAAGATTCTTGGTATGGAGATCATCAGGGATCGGAGTCACAAGATTCTGAGGGTGTCACAATCCGGGTATGTTTCTAAGATTTTAAATAATTTTAGAATAGACAATGGAAAATCGGTTCAGATGCCATTGGGTGGGCACTTCAAGCTGTCGTTGAAGGATTGTCCGGTTAGGGATTGTGATGTTGAAAGGATGAGTAAGGTGCCGTATTCAAATGCGGTTGGGAGCTTAATGTACTTGATGGTATGCACGAGGCCAGACATAGCGTATGCAGTAAGTGTTGTTAGCAGATATTTGGCGAATCCAGGTAAAAATCATTGGGAAGCAGTGAAGTGGATTTTGAAATATTTGCGGGGTACTGCAAACGTGGGTTTGGTGTTTGGGACAAATCATGGCAACCATGTGGACGTAACAGGTTTTGTTGATTCAGACTACGCAAAGGATCCGGATAAAGGTAGGTCGATCACAGGTTACGCGTTTTTAGTACAGGGATGTGTTGTAAGCTGGAAGGCAACGCTACAACACGTGGTGGCTCTTTCAACTACAGAGGCGGAGTATATGGCCCTTACGGAGGCTGTGAAGGAAGCTATTTGGCTAAGGGGACTCTTGGAAGAGTTGGGCGTGGAGCTTAACACTGTGGCAGTTAATTGTGATAATCAAGGCGCGATTCACTTATCGCGGAATCATGTTTTTCATGAAAGGACTAAGCACATCAATGTGCGTTATCACTTTATCAGAGAGGTCTTGGAAGCAAAGACGGTTGAAGTTCTGAAAGTGGGTACTGAACACAATGCTGCGGATGCCTTGACGAAGGTGGTACCTGGACTTAAGTTTCAGCATTGCTTGGAGTTGCTGAGCGTCGGTGTAGGCTAATATAAAGCCTAAGGTGGAAATTGTTGCAAGATTAGTCTCTATATTAGCATGACAGTAAGTCTAGGGGTTAAAGTGTTAAGTTTCTTATTCTTAGGCAAGTAGAAAACCGACTATTACTTTGTTTCCTTTTCTTGTACAGCCGACTATGGCTTCTATTCGGTTTAGGAGTTGTTTTCTCCCCCTCGTTCTCTATAAATAGAGACGAGGGGTGAGGTTATTTGTACATCATTCTTTCAATACTAATCAAAGTCGATTAGGGTACTTACTTGTGCAAAGCTTCTCTTCTTTTTCTATCGATATTGCTGTGTGTCATCTTCGCGATCGGGATTATTCCGCTCTAGTAATCAGAGTTGTTGGTCGACAAGACTAACAAGTTTACGTTATTACATACATATATTGCAGCAGGTGATACGAAGAAGAGTTATGAATATATTGTACCGTATGCAAAAGATGCTTCTCTACAGAGCTCAACTGATAACCATGAATGCAGTGAGTAGCTTGTTGGTAAATAAAGAACAGAATTGAAAAACAAGTAATTAACAAGAATCTTTAATTGTATTGCTGTAATTGTTGTTATTTACAATGAAGATAAAAACTAACTATTTATACCAATCTAAGAGACATCTTCTAACCATCATACCCCTTCATGGAAAAGTCATGTCCTTTGATGAATCAGATTGGCACCTCTTTTTGAATCGGTACATCTCCTGGAGTTGTCGATTCTTTCTGATGGAGGTTACCATCTTTGCTTTTGAATGTACCCTTATACTAATTTATAACTTCTAAATACATATTAAACATACTATAGGTTATTTACATGACGGCCCTTCTATTTTGATGTGAGGGATTAAACTATCATTCTCCCCCTTAATCACGAACATCTTCAAGATCCGATTTGCCGTCAGAGTAGTGTTGGTTCGTCGTCTACATCCTGGATCAGCTTTGCCTCCTCCTTTTTCGAATTTGGACATTCGTTCCTGTAATGCCCAAGTTCATGACACTTATGACACCATATGTGACTCTTGTCCCGTTGCACTCCACTATCGCCTTGAGCTTTCCTGGACCCCTGACCTCTTCCCTGGCCTCGTCCAAAGTCTCCCTGATTTGAGTTTCCATAACCGCAGTGTTCACATCTCTGGTGTTTATCCTTCACTTTTTTATCTGCTTCCGTGAATAGAAGTCTACTAGACACGTCTTCCTCCTTAGTCTGCTTCTTGTTGCGTTCCTCAAAAGCCTTCAATCTCCCAACGGCTTCTTGAAATGGCATCGTATTAAGATTGGCAAAGTGTTCGATTGCAGCAACAATTTTGTGGAAAACTAGAGGGGGGTTGAATAGTTTTATGGTTTTAAAAATTTAATCCTTTTGTTACTTATGTGAATTCAAAGAAACTATGCACAAATAAATAATCACAAAATATATACGAAAAGTAAAGAGAGGAATGATCAAACCACACAACACGGTTGTTTCTAGGCGGATAAAACCTTTACACGTCGCTTACTTCTTTTTTCGGTACTAAGCTAAACATCGGGTTCTTTACAAGGGTACAACCACTCCCATTTGGTTCTTTCACAAGGGTACAACCACTCCCTACACTCTTTGTGTTTTGAGGAATAAAACACTAACCACACTCACTGATACAAATGATAAATAATGATGTGTGAAAACTACTACAATATCACACAGTATGTAAACTAAAGGATTACGGTTCGTAGATCCTTGAATGCTTGATCTCTTTTCTACAAAAGGAAAGATCGAATGAAAATGCAAGTATGAGTAAGGTTAGTGATATGTATACTGAATAAATATGAGTATTTAGGCTATAGATTGATTGTACAAATAGTTGCACTACCAGGCCTTCGATGTTGATCAAAGAAATAATGGGGTGTTGAGATTGCGCCAAGCTTGTTCTTAACCGGAAATAAGAAATACGAAGACACTACGTTAAGTAATTGCGCAGGGGTTGGACCCTGCGAACCACCTCCGGCGTGCGAGTAAGTATGTGTAATGGTAATGTAGGTTGTAAATTGAGAGAATGAAGTTAACTTACATTGTTCATGCCCGACCAAGCTATTTATAGGGGAGAAATATGGCTTAGTGGGCGGTGTGCACATGTTTCGGAGATCATGAGGGCGTCCCATGATTTGTGGTAACCGCTAGGGCTTTGTAGCCCACGATCTCAGTTTTGGCGAGAAAGCCAAGGGGAAGAGGAGACGTGGGTATGACCAAGTCAAGATAGCTCTCCGTTGTAGTTCCTTCCAGTGGAATACCCCGAAGGGCTTAAGGCTTCGATTGGCGGATTCCCACATGGTAACCATTCGCTGGCGAATGGTTTTACGCCAATGAAACGTGTTAGGAGATTAACCTGGGCCTCCGAAGGGAGGGCTATCTACGGGTTCGAAGGGGAGTCCTTCGACCCGTTCGAAGGGAACATCATCAAGCCCCCCAGTCAAAAGTGATATATACGTATGAGTATATATTGCATTCGACTCAAAAATCATAATACATTCACTATATCTACCAAGCTACACTTTCGTGCGGCAACGAAATAAATACATAACTAACCCGCGCATTTAATGGGGATTAATCATTATCCTCCCACTTGCTCCATATACTCAAACGACTATTATATCGATAAAAGTAAACATCATTTCAAAATTTAATTGTCCATTTGAAATCCGCAAGATCGTCAGAGTTAGGTGTACACGTGTGCGATCGGGATTAAGATCTTCATGTGTATATAAATTCATGAGAGATAAGCCCTAACATATTTTACCTTCCGCCCAAAATATACACACTACTCTGTGTTCCTGTGCTTCCGTCGGAATCAAAAAGATAAAATTTCGATCATCTTCCTTTGTGCTTATATTCTTTTAGTATGAGTATGGCTGCAAAAAGGATAATTAGGGAATAAACTTGCACCTTGTTGAAACAAGCGTTGTCTGATTTTCTGAATGATTACCCCATACCCTCGGAGTATAAAATCATGCTCCCTAGTAAGAAACAAAATATTTTCGATGCTCCTAAATGGTTTGTGGGATTGTATGTGCATGCGTTTACACAGTCAAACCTTAGGATTCCTATCCACCCACTAGTTTTGGAGTTGTTGCAATATTACAATGTGCACATTTCTAGGTTTAATCCATTCGGTTTAGCCAAGTTGACCACCTATATCGTAATGTGCAAAGCCTATGGTTTTGAGCCTTCATTGACTGTGCTGAGAGGCTTTGTCAATCTCTACCCTGGTGGAGATTGGATAACTATTGCTAAGAGGGGTGAGTATGATGTGCCACACCTATTGACGAAGCACTTTTCAAACATTCGAAATTGGAAAGGTCATTTTTTTTTATTGAGAGCACAATCATACCATCTGAGTACCCTGCGTTGTTGGATGAAGCGTATATATTTGATGAGAAATGATACAACGACCCTTTACCTTATGAGGTGAGAAGTGATCCAATGTACCAATGTCTTGCACGTCATCCGGTGGACGTACAAACGTTTCCTGAGCCCATCTTATTTATGGCTGGCATTGTGGACCATTGGGAGGGGTCTCCGTCCAAGCCTGAAATTATATGTGAAGGAGAAAGTATGTACATTTCCTTATTTCATAAATAAATAACTTACCTGTTGATATTCATCTCTTCTCTTTTGTTTGTGCAGAAATGGCTTTCAGAAACTTTGTGGTAGCCGGAGGTGCTAAAGAAGTGAGCTTTATCCCAAAAGAAATTCAAGATGCTAGCTACGGAGTGGGATCCCCTTCTAGGTCTGTGAACAATAATGATGTGGACGCATCCTCGGTGGTACCTCTTGCTGTGATCCCTCCTACCAAGCCTGCACATTCCGAAGAGACCCCTTTGTTTGTTGAGAACATTGCGGACTCCGATGACCCTCTCTATGATGCTGATGAGCTAAAGATCGTAAGGTCTTCCAGCATTGCTGATAGGGTACGAACTAGAAAAGGGACCAGTGCCAAAGCTCTAAAGACTGCTCCAAAGAGGAAACCCAATGTTCCTACTTCCACATCGAGGAATGTCTAACAAAAAGCTGAGAAAGCTCGTGGGAAAGCTATTATGTATGCACCAGAAGGGATGGTTGATGAGGATGATATTTCGGGTAAGCAAAAATTTGTAAGTGTCTTGCTTCATCCTTCGACATTGAAACTTGTAAGTACTAGGCTGAACAAATCTATGTTGTATAAAACAAAAAAAGAGATTTTGTGGGAAATATGTTATATCATTAATTGGGTAGGGAGGATTACATCATTTGAAGAAATGAACACTACGACACCAACCATTAATGCTTCTTTCCCATGTGAGAAGAGTGCGTTACATGAAATTGAAAAAACAACTAAGTGCTTTTTAGAAGTAAGTTCTTGTACATAAAACTTACGAAAGCTATTTCCATGTCCATCCTTGTGCATGACAATGTCTTTCCTGTCCTTCGAGCTCATATGCTTCGTTGTCATAGTATTTCTTTTTGACACTGGGCCCTTGGACTTGGCTTTGCTTGCGATTGTTCGAAGGACATGCTCTTATATGCCCTTAGGACTTTGGGTAGCTTATCCACCCACTCGTGCTGATGTTGCCCTAACTTTGTCTCGATTACAGTGACAATGTCTTTTTCTACACAAGTGAACATTAGCTTCACGTTCAGCCCTTCGCAGAAAGATGGAAATACCCCTTCTGCGAAATGTTTTCCCCTATAGGAGGTGATGACTTGTGGGACTCCGAATCTGCAAATTATTTGTTCCCACGCAACCTTTTCCACATGATTTCCTGTTACTAATGCCAAAGGCTTGGCTTCGACCCATTTGGTAAAGTAATCTATGGCTAAAGCCATAAATTATATTCCTTCGGGAGTTGCTTCGAGTGGTCCGATTATGCTAAACCCCTACTGGTCGAAGGGCCTTGCCGTCGTGGTGGAAGATACATCGTATCCTGATGGTTCCCGAGCCTTCGAGCATTTCTGGCATGTCGTACATGCTTTGATTGCTTCCATAGCATCTCTCAGCATAGATGACTAGTAATATCCCCACTCTGCTATTGTTGACGCAATGGATCTAGGGCTTGTGTATTTTCCGCAACATTCTTCGTAGGTAATGTGGAGGATGTTCGAAGCCTGCTCCATTCCTACACAACGAAGCCATGGAGACGAGCGAGACCTTTAGTAGAGGTTATCGCCTATAAACCTGTATTGTGGAGCTTTAGCTTTGACCTTACGTGCAAGTTTTCGATTGTCGGGTAGAAGACCACTTATCAAGTATCTCTTTATTGGAGTCATCCAGTCGGAGCTTTCGACAGAGACTTCATCTTGCATGATTGACCTATGAGCCAGTGTTTCTACCAAAACTTCTTCGGGCAAATGCGCCATAGCCATCGAAGATAGCTTGCTCAGTGCACCTGCTTTCTTGTTTTGGCTTCTACGAACGTGTGTCACCTCATATGATTTGAATTCCTGGAGAATCTCTTTAACTACGTTCAAATACTTCTTGATGGTGGGCTGCTCTACCATATAGGAACCCTTGACTTGTCTGGAAACTAGTTATGAGCCTACGAAAGCGAAGAGGCCATCAGCCTTCATGCCCTTCGCTAATCGAAGGCCAGCTAACAGGGCTTCATACTCTGCTTCGTTGCTCATGGTCTTGAACTCGAATCTTAATGCATAAGCGTATTCTTTTCCTTTCGGGTTGATGAGAATTAGACTTGCTCCCGAGCCATCAGAATTCGAGACCCCATCTGTGTATAAATTCCATTTTTCCTTTTTCCTTGGCGGCTTTGTTTTGTCCTGACTGTGTTCGGAAGGTGTTTTAGTAAGAGAGTCTACGAGCGTCTTGCTTCTGACAAAATTCGGCCCCCTATGCCTTTTAAACGACTTCGAAACTTGCGGATTATTGGTGGTTTGGACCTTCGAAGAATTGACCTTGACCCATTGCCTGACATGTTTGGACTTGTCAAGCCTGACTTTTGCGTCAAAGGGCTTGTCATCGATCATTGGTGCTCGAGGGACTTCAGCAATGTCAGGATATGTCTGTGTAAGGACTTCCTTGTACTCATTTATCGTAGCTTGTCTTTTAGGGTCCGTATGATTTAGGATAGCCTTCGAAGGCTCACTAGGACTTCCCTTGGTTCTGCTACCAACTTCTCCTATTCCTCCTTGACTATAGCTAGAGATTATGGTTCCTATTCCATGAGGTGTGTGGAATTTTATTGACGCATGTTTGGTTGACACTACGATACCTATTCTTTGCATAGTTGTCCTTCCTATCATCAAGTTGTAAGGAGAATCGGACCTTACGATAGCGAAATTGAGTGTTTCTGTCCTTGCGAACCTTCATTCTCCTAGAGGCCACGAATGTTCACCGGAAAATCTTACCAAAGGTATCTTAGAATCGACCCTATGTGACCTAATCGAAAAATTAAGTTTCAGAAAACAATGCTCGTATATGATTTAACAAGGGCTTCCGCAGTACATGTAGGCTCTGTTTATTTCTTGGTTAGAGATGAGTACTTTGATAACTACCGGATCATTCGAAGGTACCTTTCCTGTGATAGGGGGAAACATTATTTCCCCTATTTCGTTTGCCTCTGGCTTCGGAACCTTTCTTTTTAAGCCAGTTTCGCCCCTGCGTTTCATTAGTATGGGGGCTTCAGTGGGGTTGGTATCTTTGGCCATCTGCTTTTCGGTCATCTTTTCCTTGCCTTTCTTGATACCTTTCACCAGGTGTGCTAATTGTCCCTACCTTACGGCTTCTTCAATTTGTTTCTTTAGCTCCCTACAACTGTTCATATCATGGCCATTGTCTTCGTGGAAGTGACAATACTTGCTGGTATCCCTGTTTCTGCCCTTACTTGTCATGCGAGGGGGTGCTTCGAAAGCCTTAGCGGCCTTCTCTGTTGCAAGTATTTGTTTAGGAGATTTACTTAGGCTTCCTAGCAAACCGTGGTTAGGGCCTTTGTATGGAGAAAACCTATCTCTTTTTTTTTTTTTGTTCTTGTTCTTTGACCCCTCCCATTTTGAGGACTTGTTGTTGGTGTCTCTATCGATCGGAGCACCGTTGGTAGACACCTCCTTTGCTTCGATCCAAGTGTACATCTTTTCCATCAAGCTTTTGTAAGTTGTCGGAAGGTCAGTGGATAGAAATTCCACCAAACTCCGATTTCGAAGGCCATGTTGAAACCCGATATGCGCTGATCTTCGTGAAGACCCAAGATTTGCAGAGTTTCATCAGTGTACCTAGTAATAAAGGCCCTGGTGCTTTCGTTTTCCTTTTGTTTGATGTTGTGCACTTTAAGATGAGTTCTTGTGAATTTCTTTTGCTGACTAAAGTGCGACCGAAACTTAGCCTTAAGGTCATCAAGATTAACGATGCTCCCAGGCTTTTGCCCATTCCACCAAATGCGAGCAGAATCCCGCAGGGTATAAGTAAACATGTGACAGGCTACGGGCATAACCCATTTTTGCATCTTGATGGCCCCTTCAAACAGGTGTAAGAAATTATCCGGGTCCCCCTTCCCATCATAAGTCCCAATATGCAAAGGCATTTTCAACCCATCAGGAAATGGGTAGTCTTCTATCCACCTAACGAAAGGTGTAGCCGAACCCATGCGGTCCGAATATAGGCAATTATAGGGTGGTGCGTATGTAGGAGCGGTATTATATGGAGTATGACTTGGGGGTATTCCTAGAGGAGCTTGGATAGGGTAAGGCAGATAGGAGGTATTCACACTAAAAGGGTAACCATTCCCCATGATGTATGGAGGGTACACCGCAGGTTGTCCAAAGGGTATGCTTCCGTACGGTTGTTGAACACTAGGGTTGCTAGGTGGTCCACTAACAGGGGGATATTGATGACATCAAATAACGACATATTATTAGCATCATTTATCCTATATTATTGACTTGTTTTATATCACTTTAAATGAGAATTGATACTTAATCGTTTACTTTTGTAATTCTCAGTTATAAACAAGCATTATGTGAAAGTTAATGATTTCGGATGGAAATTGGAGCAAAATGAATCAAGTTGGAAAAGTCTACTGAACTGAAGGAAGATGCGTCGTATCATTCTTGATAGATACATCTTACATAAAGACTTAGACAAATCTGAGACCATTGCCTGACTTTAAAGAATGCGCCGCATGTATTTATCTCATGCGCCGCATATAAAACCTTGGTCAACGAAGAAGATCTGACTTATCTACTCCAAATACACCGTATGACATTCCTAACATACGGCGCATCAATCTCAAGACTTCACCAAAGATTATCCAAGATACTGAAGGACATGCGCCGCATAAAGATACAAGTTACGCCGCATCCGAAGACGGTGAACGAATATTCTGAAATATAATACTCTTGGACCCCACGCGAAGTTACCTAGATACGCCGCATCGGACCAATCCGATGCGCCGTATTGGCCATATACAATCTTGGCCGAGAAATCAAGTGAAGAATAGAAGCTCAATGAAGAAGTCAAGATTACATAATGATACTCGGAGATGCTTTCGTATTTTGGCCATAAAATCTTCATCCGGACTCCGTTTTAGGTGATTCAAGCGGCCACGGAAAGAGAAAAAGGAGATCTATATTTTTTAGAAGGAGATACGGCGCATTGGCTTTGTGGATGCGCCGCATCGAGGTCGGAACAGCAGCAGACTAATTTTGGTAAACCTTGGAGGCTACTCTTCCTTACCCCTATAAATACCACAGCCCTATGAACGATTTGATCATCATAAAAATCACTATTATCAGTTGGGAACAGCCCCAAATCGTCCCCAACACCTTCTCCATCCACCATTGAAGATCGACGAAGAACATCTCCATTCTTATCTTTGTGTATCATTCGGTTAGCATAATAAATTTGTCTATGGATTTCTTATGTTTAATTTTTATGTATACTTTATCTTTCGCTGAGATTATGGGCTAACACCCTTAGGTGTTAGCCATGTTTATGAAGTTTTATTAGTTTTTATGATTTTGTCGATGTGTTTGCTTTGTTATTGGATTGGGTGCTTGTCGATAAAAACTCGTTTATTGCTTATAACTAGTAGAAGTCTATGTAACTAGGTTATGATCCTTATAACTTTAATTGATGTGACTTAACTACCTGTAATTGTGGTTGCTTAGGTTGAGTTATTTGCGTGTTAACCCGAATCTCTATTAGGAATCATTGTTTGGCATAAACGGAACGTGTCTACAACCTAATAGGACTAGTAGCGTGTAATACCGAACTAGGTTAGATGGTTTAAAGCAATAAGTTAGTATTGATGCTAGACGAGTCACTATGATCATGTCCTCTTTCCACCACGATGGTAGGTTATTTAATCGTGACAGGATTAATAATTGGATTGGCGACAAAACAATTGAATGAATTAAAACAAGTAGACATAAGCATGTATAACTATAAAATGGATTAGACTTGGCTAACCCGTTCTTCCCTATTGATATCGATCTATTGTACTATCCTTAGTTTAGATTTTTATTTTATTTCAATTAGTTTAATTAAAACACATAAAATCGTGATAGCCTCTCAGGCTAAAACCCCAAAAATATTTACTTGCTTTCTAGGTTAGTTAGTTTAGTAATTAGAATACCTTTAGATCATCTTAGCTTCGCTCCTAGTGAACGACCCTTGCTTACCTAGAAACTATCTACATTGATCGGGTACACTGCTCGTGAGTGTTTAGAGTCTATAGGTTAGTTCGGCAATAAATAAATTTAAAACTTGGTTGATTTTTATAGACCTAAAAAAACACATCAAGTTTTTGGCGCCGCTGCCGGGGAGTGATTGTTTTAATTTGATTTATTGGTATTTTAGTTTAGTTAATTTTATTTGTTTCTGTGTGTTTGTTTCTGTGTTTCTGTCTCAGAAAGGCAATACGGCGTATCCTTGTCTGTGGATGCGGCGTATCTGTCTTATATCAATACGGCGTATACAGGTCAATTGTATACGGCGTATTGATGTTCTGTGACCAATTTTTTTTATCGTTTTTCTTTATTTTTGTTTATTTAATTTTTATTTTTGTTTTAGTTTTTATTGTTTTTGTTTCGGTTACTGCTGTTCTTGGTTGTTTATCTTTCAGGTAATAATGATGATGGACAATCCGGACATAACTATGGAAGAATATCTTAGGCTTAACAAAGAAAGATACTTGAGCAATAAAAAGGTTTACGATTGGGAAAGAGCAAGATATGGTGCACAAGTCATCAATGATAAAGAACCCACGATGGAAGAGTACTTATTATCAAAGCAGGAAGAGTCAGGGAAAGAAAGAAAGACATTGCCATTTAGACACACTTGGACTTTATCCAATGATGATGATGAAGAAGAATCATACGATTTTGGTGCAATTAGGTTTCCGGCAATAGTTATTGATGATGTTATTTCTCCGGAAGTTGCCCAAGATGAAGAAGAGTCACAAGTGTTTGATTTGAATGAAAATCCGGCAATTGTTTACAAAGAAGCTTATTCATCCGAAAGTGCTTATGATGAAAATGAAGATGAATGTGGAACAATGGTGTATGGTGCTATTACTTGTGATTTTTCACCCGAGTTGGAAAATATATTCTCATCATATCAAAAACACCATGATAATATTCCATCGGATGAAGATAATGAGTATTCTAATATTGAAAGTTTTGATTGTATTGTGTACGATGCCATACCGCAATTGCCACAACAAAATGAAATATTCATGCGTGGAACAAATGAGCTAGATTATGACCCCACAAAGGATTTTGAAGAAATGTGGGATGACTTATTTGAGGCGGCTATTCGGGAAAAGGATGAAATTACAAGACCACTAGTTGAAGATGGAGACTCACAAGATGAATTGGAGTCACTTACAACAAAAAGTGGTACTAATTTATTTAATATTATTAATCCCGTTACTAATAATCTTGCTAGTTTTCCTAAACAGGTTGTAAAACGAAAGAATGATGAGGTGGAATTTACTACACCAACTAATGATGAATATAAAGCACCTGTTATCAACCCATTTTTGGTTGAAATAGAAAAAGAATTCAAGGATGAGCTGATGGACACGATCATGATTGAAGAGGATGATTTCAATCCTATGAAGGATATAGAGGAACCCGAACTTTTACTCGCCAAAGACCCTTTCTCATCTTTTATGGAAGTCAAGGGACGCCTTACTACTAATAGAACAAACGAAGAAGAAGGGAGATTCATTGATCCTCAACATACTACTCTCTCACATGTAATGTTCATGTCATCCTAATTTAACACCAAACCGGGTAAGGTAATGAACGAAGTACACATATTGCCAAGGTATTATCTTTACATATTCTATCCATCTCTAGTAGCAAATTTACACCGTTATGGTGCTTATTGCTACTATCACCCGCACTTGACCGCAAGTGGGGGGAAAAACACCCTATTGCCTAGTAAATAAGGGTGGAGTCAGGCTCGTGACTCTAACAAAAACAAGCCTTCTTGGGATGCAACCCATGCTTGTCTTTTATTTTGTTTTTAGTTTATTTTTATTTTCGTATTTCTGTCAGTTGGTCAAATACGACGCATGCACTTTTAGTAGATGCATCGCATTAACCCATGACGTGCATTTTAGTATTTCCTATAGGTTGTTGATGTCGGCGTATCCAATATTCCATGGATACGGCGCATCGACACTCTGACCTGTAATTTTTTCGTATTTTTATTTTCCTAACCAATGATTAACGAGATGCTCTCGAGATTCTTTTTTGTGGTCTCTATATTTTTATAGGTCTGGACAATTGAAGAGGTTGATGGACTCCCGCATTATATACGCTCGCACGTTTACATTGGAAGATCATACCGAGCAAATCTCAGGGGAGTTCTCCGTTCTAATTCTTTCTATCTCTTGTTTTTAATTTTAAATACAAACAACGAGGATGTTGTTTAACTTAAGTGGGGGGATGGAGAATTAGAACGTTACTTGTCCTAAATTTTCAAAAATATGCTTTAATTTAAGCTTAATTATCAAAATTTAATTTTTTTTAGCATGTTTTTGTTTAATCTAAGTTGCATAGCTGCACACATAATTTTATTTTCAAAAATTGTGAACTTATCAAAATTCACAAATCTATGAGTGTGCCGGTGACTTGTAAACTTTAGAACTTGGCTTGTATACTATTCGAGACCACCATAATGAGTATTATTGATATAATTGGAGTGACTTGTCTAACAAGGTAAATTTCTAGGATTACACCCAAAAAGCCTATTATATGTTTTGTGTTATTAACTAACTACACTAGTTAGTTAACCCCCGTATAAACCCTTTTTTTACTCTCACTTTTAGAGTAAGATACCCCTAGAAAAACCCTCAGAGCCATTCCTTTCGTTTCTTACACCTTTGTTATAATGTTTCGTTACACCCTTACACCTTAGCTTACCCTGTAGATTAAAATCCGTGGTTAATTGCTTTAGGCAAAGTGTGTTTCCTTACAATTAACTGTGTTCGCGTGCGTAATTCATTATCTATGGTTAAGGTCGGGAAATTGCACAATGCAATTGGAGTGAAAGTAGATATTGTATAATTTGAGTCTTGTTATTTTTCGTGTGTTTACTACTTTCACTATTACTGTTATTTCTGAAGTCATGAAAAGTATGGAAAAATTATCCAGAGTTATCGTTATAGTGATGTGGTGAAATTTTACACATCTATGTTTATGTTAGTAGTTGAAAAAAAAATAAAAAAAATGAGAAAAGAAAAAGAAAGAAGAAGTTGGAAGTTTGTTTTTACCAACATTGTAAAGTTATGTAAAGTTATCATTATTGTTGTTGTACTATATATGGATTGAATGGGAGTTAGCCGTTATGGGAACGCCAACTAAGGTTTATTCTTTGATTGAGATTTTATTGAGTCTAATTCGTGTCTAACCAAAGCGTGAGTTTCAAGTGTCAAAGCGTGAGTTATTCAATGATATGAGTCTTATTCATGGGATGGTTGAGAAAGTAATTAACCACACTTAGGATTTTAATCTATTTGTTTTGTTTATTTTTCATTTTACACCAATTTCTATCCCAAATATTATCCATACCCTATATCATTCTTAATCCAAACCTTTGATTTATTGAGATTAGGGATTTGAGCAATCTTAAGTATCGTAGTCGTGGATTCGACTATGTATTTATGATTTTGTCGCCCTTTTTGATATAATATTATTGGTGAAGATTACTTGGTCCTATCTTTAGCCTATTCGAGTTAAGGAATTGAGCAATTGCGAGTATCGTGGTCGTGGATTCGATCATGTATTTGTAATTTTGTCGCCGTTTCTGGAATATGAGATCGATAGAGGTTAAAAAGGATGATCAACCCTTAACCAAAAAAACCCTTTTTACCGCTTTAGACTTGTTACTCCTTAGCTTTAGTGGGGGAGATGTGTATCATTGCCAAGCTTATGATAGAATATTCGTCACGACTGGACAGTTAAATGATTAGATTTGCTTTTATCGAAATATTTTATTTTGTTTCTAATTCGTTAAGTGTTTGGTTGTGCAATTATGATAAAACGAATAAATGCTTAATTGTAAAAATACATCCTATTCAGGATACATTTTCATAAGTTTTAATCTAAGGTTTACTTGAGGACAATTAAAGTTCAAGTGGGGGGATATTTGATGACATCAAATAACGACATATTATTAGCATCATTTATCCTATATTATTGACTTGTTTTATATCACTTTATATGAGAATTGATACTTAATCGTTTACTTTTGTAATTCTCAGTTATAAACAAGCATTAGGTGAAAGTTAATGATTTCGGACGGAAATTGGAGCAAAATGAATCAAGTTGGAAAAGTCTACTGAACTGAAGGAAGATGCGCCGTATCATTCTTGATAGATACATCGTACATAAAGACTTAGACGAATCTGAGACCATTGCCTGACTTTAAAGAATGCGCCGCATGTATTTATCTCATGAGCCGCATATAAAACCTTGGTCAACGAAGAAGATCTGACTTATCTACTCCAGATACACCGTATGACATTCCTAACATACGGCGCATCAATCTCAAGACTTCACCAAAGATTATCCAAGATACTGAAGGACATGCGCCGCATAAAGATACAAGTTACGCCGCATCTGAAGACGGTGAACGAATATTCTGGAATATAATAATCTTGGACCCTACGCGAAGTTACCTAGATACGCCGCATCGGTCCAATCCGATGCGCCGTATTGGCCATATACAATCTTAGCCGAGAAATCAAGTGAAGAATAGAAGCTCAATGAAGAAGTCAAGATTACATAATGATACTCGGAGATGCTTTCGTATTTTGGCCATAAAATCTTCATCCGGACTCCGTTTTAGGTGATTCAAGCGGCCACGGAAAGAGAAAAAGGAGATCTATATTTTTCAGAAGGAGGTACGGCGCATCGGCTTTGTGGATGCGCCGCATCGAGGTCGGAACAGCAGTAGACTAATTTTGGTAAACCTTGGAGGCTACTCTTCCTTACCCCTATAAATACCACAGCCCTATGAACGATTTGATCATCATAAAAATCACTATTATCAGTTGGGAACAGCCCCAAATCATCCCCAACACCTTCTCCATCCACCATTGAAGATCGACGAAGAACATCTCCATTCTTATCTTGGTGTATCATTCGGTTAGCATAATAAATTTGTCTATGGATTTCTTATGTTTAATTTTTATGTATACTTTATCTTTCGCTGAGATTATGGGCTAACACCCTTAGGTGTTAGCCATGTTTATGAAGTTTTATTAGTTTTTATGATTTTGTCGATGTGTTTGCTTTGTTATTGGATTGGGTGCTTGTCGATAAAAACTCGTTTATTGCTTATAACTAGTAGAAGTCTATGTAACTAGGTTATGATCCTTATAACTTTAATTGATGTGACTTAACTACCTGTAATTGTGGTTTCTTAGGTTGAGTTATTTGCGTGTTAACCCGAATCTCTATTAGGAATCATTGTTTGGCATAAACGAAACGTGTCTACAACCAAATAGGACTAGTAGCGTGTAATAACGAACTAGGTTAGATGGTTTAAAGCAATAAGTTAGTATTGATGCTAGACGAGTCACTATGATCATGTCCTCTTTCCCACCACGATGGTAGGTTATTTAATCGTGACAGGATTAATAATTGGATTGGCGACAAAACAATTGAATGAATTAAAACAAGTAGACTGATTCCTCCCAATCTAGTTATCTTTTATTTCTCTATCACACAAGTCAACCACTTGTGAATGGTCAACCGTAATAAATGATAAAATATAAACAGCCTCAGAACGAATACTCGTGTGTAGTGTGAAACCAGGCAAGTGATCACCCGGATCGTTTCCCAACGAGATGTGAATGGAAAACTGTGAAAAGCTAGGATTAGAGTGATTGATGATTTAGATTGCTTTTGATTTTGCTTTTTAACAATTCTAAATAACAAATTAAAACAGATATGCACAGGAAAATTAAACGCGAATTAATTACCCTAAAAACGCGCAACGGAAAATCTAAAATGGGACAAAAAATAAAATTTATAAAATTTAAAACCTAAAAATGTAAAATAACTTAAAACTTATTTAAAAACTTAAATTATATTTTTTTATACTTTTTATTTAATTATTATTAATTATTTATTATTTAATTACTAATTAAACTAATTTAAATTATAAAAAATACTAAATGAACAAAGAAAATTCTAAAACTTTTTCTAAAAATATTACTAAGTAAATAGAAACTAAGAAAATTATAAAAATGAAAATTACTTAATTAAAATTTAAAAAGATAAATTCTATTAAATAGAAGCTATCACTTTATTTCTATTTTTGATTTTCTTAAGGTCTAAAAATATTTATATATTTTTCCTAGATTAAAAATGACAAAATAAAATTATGAAAATTGGATTTATATTTTTCTGATTAATATTCTAATTATTATGATTTAATTATTATTAGAAACTAATAAAAAAGATTAAAATTATTAAAACTATTCAGAAAATTATGAAAATTTACAGATAAATCTAAAATATAAATTAAAAGATAGGAAAAATAAAATGAAAGGTTTAATAAGCCTGGAGAGCTGATTTGGGCAGATAAGCAGTTGGTAAATAAGCCAAAAATAAGCTAAAAAGCACTAAACTCAACCAAATGCTCAGGACAGGTTAAACCAACTTAGATAAGCTTAAAACAACTTATTTCAAACAGCTAATCCCACAGATAAGCCAATTAAGTACCCAATCTGTTTCAAACTTAAGACAGAAATTAGCAGAAATGAGGCAACTTGCAGGGCAAATTAAGCTAGGAAATAAGCTACTGAGATGCAATATTAAGGGGGAAAAATTAAGCTTATACTATGAGCTATATAAAAATCCTAAAAGCCCTATCAGAAACTACCCAATTGATGTCCAATTTGATCAAAGATCAGCAGCTCAGAACAAGCTTAAACCTGAATTTTTGACTTTTTCAGAAAAACACAATGGTTGACTTTGGTGAACTTTGATCTTGTTATACTAACTGATTATGATGTATTAAGGTGTAATAAGACTAGATTGAGCAAGTTTAACAACTTCTTAACACAAAAGCATGAACTTGGATCCTAAAACCACATCATACAACAAAATGAGAGGGATCAAAGGCTATTTTGACTTCTTAACCAAGAAGCACTGAGTTTAATGGTTTCACTGAGTTATTAGAACCTTATGCATCAAACATCAAACAAGAACAATGATACATATAACCTTTAACACAGCTTATGCAGTAAATCCAAACAACCCTTTATCAATCCTAATTTGTGAATATCAAAGCAACTGAATGTTTTGATCCTCAAATCTGTTCTCAAACCTTATTCTATCATCAACAAAGATCAAAGAAACAAGAAACAACAAGAACATAAGCCTCAAACACAGAAATGACCCAAGTGGTATTTTGACTGTGAAAAGTGAAATCTTTAGCAACTAAGTATTCCAACAAACAAGACCTCAATATTAAGATAGATTATGGTAGACTAACAACAAACAAGCATAGAAACACAGATATAACAAAGATTAATCAACAAAGATATTGAACTGAAAAAATTGAGAATAAGCTTACAAATGAGCACCAAGCTGAAATTTTGAAACCAAGAACCAAGTATCAATCCTATAAGTTCTCCACAGAACCACTAACCCAAGGGCAATCCAAAATACCCCTTGCTCCAGCTTTTCTTGATCATAACCATGACTTTGAATAATGAAGCTTTTTTGTGATATTTTGAGTTTTATTGAGTTTTGATTCTATACTGACTTTTAAAGTTACTAATAGCTTTAATAAGCTATCTAGGAGCTTATGTGATCTAAAACAGGTCTTAACATCAACTAAAACATGAAATGAGTAAACTTGAGATTTTGAGCTTGAAAATGCAAATACTGAATTCGTAAAGATGGAACTGAAATTGAAACTGAAAGTAACTTTGATTAACACTGAATTAACTTAAACAAGAGCTTGAAAGCTTTTACATACACTGGAAATTTGAAATTGACTTATACGAAACTAAACAACTAAAATTATACTAGATAGATCTTTCCTCTGCTTTTCCCTTGATATATATTGATCTCTGAGACTCCCCACTTGATTATGAACATATCCCATAAATAATATTGACCATTGGATGAGTCAAATTAATCCAAGCCGTTTAAACTAACTTTGGCGCCAAAAGTGAAATTGGTAGCTTGTGGCCGTTTTTTCTCAATTAATGCATCTTGGGGTGTTGTGGAGGTGGCAGGGGACAAGTAACATGGATTAGTAGCCAAGTTGTGGAGGTTTGATAGCAAAACCAGTAAAGTGAGTGCTATAGTGGTGGATTTTGTGGAAAATGGTGGGAAAGGCATTAATTGTGGGTGTGGGTTAGCTGTGAGGTGGAAGGTATGTGAGGGGAGAGTAGGTGATGAGCTGGGGGTGAGGTGGTGGTGGAAAACCACCCTGGTATTGGTGTTTGCAGGCTGGGGTGAGGGGTGTGAACAGTGGTGGTGGTTTGGCGGGTTTGGAAGGTCAAACGGGGTCAAACCCCCGTTTTTATTATTAAAGGGTGTTGGGTCGGGTTGTATTAATAAAGGATTGGGCTTGGTTGGGCTGGGTTTAGATAATTAGGATGGGTTGGGTTTAGATAAGTGATGGGTTGGGTTATTTTTAATTAAGGATCCGGTTGGTTTATAGTAGCTAAATCACAAGGACCAAAATTGTAACTTTCTGATTTTCAAGGACCTCATGTGACAAGCTTCCAAAAGTTATCATAGGGACCATACCTGCAATATTAGATAATACAAGGACCATTGTTGCACATTTTTCCATTTTTACAAAACCAAGGACCTTTTATGTAATTTTTCAAAGTTGAGGGACTAAACTTGTAACTTTATGAAACATTGCACCAAAGGACTTATTATGTAATTTTATGATTCTTAAAGGACCTTTGATGACTTTTCCTGTTTTTAGAATAACCAGGGACTAGTTTTGACAACTTTTGAAAGTTGAGGGACTGAAACTGCCAATTATGCAAACTTTGTTCGTTTTTCACTTGTTTTTAAACATTTTGCATCTGAAACATATAAAACACAATTCTGGGATAATTTCAGTATTATGATGCATTTCTGAGAGTTTTTGGATGTTTTGGCAGTTCAGATTAGGTAAAAATGATGAGTATTTAGACACTCATCAATCCCCCACACTAAACTATTGCTAGTCCCTAGCAATCTTTTATGAAGTTTTAATGGATTTTTCTCTTTACCAAAAGCCATTACTTCTGGAGTAGCCAAATGTTTCAGTTCAAGTAAGAACTATGGTACACTGATAACCATATGATTTTGAGTAAATCACCAGCTGTAAACGGGTTTTGATTTGTCTTTACCAGAAGCCGTTTGCTTCTGGACTAGCCAATGTTTTAGTATGTGATACTTTGGTACAATGATAACCAAATGATTTTGAGCAAACCATCAGCTGTCAACGGTTTTGATTTGTCTTTACCAAAGCCGTTTGCTTCTGGACTAGCCAACTCTTAGATAAATTATCAATATTATCTTTGGTGAGCTGATTACCAATATGGTTTTTCATTGCCTTTACCACAAGCCATAACCTTGCGGGCTAGCCAACTCTTCACTTATGAAGATATGGGGAGTTGAATACCATACAATTTTCGGCAAATTGTAAGCCATAAACGGATTTGAGATATCTTTACCAAGAGCCGTTTAATCCTGGATTTGCCAATCTTTAAGTGGGTTAGACATGGCGGACTGATAACCATTTATTGAGTTCTAAGTGAGAAAAAAATTTAAAATTTTGGCAAAAATGGGGGTACTAGATGGTACATTTGATCAAATTCGCTAGAATTCCCCCCCACACTTAGAACTGAATATTGCCCTCAATATTCAAAGTACCGGTTGTTAAACCAACACTTAGAACGTGAAAGGGAAATACTAATAGCCATTATTTTTGTACATACATTTTTTTTTTTTTTTTTTTTTATGGAAACTTACATATTTACTGAAACTTACATATTTACAACATGTGGGGCATCTCCCCCACACTAGATGGTAGAAAAGAGAAAGAAAACAGAGACATGGGTGAAAACCCATGTTGTGGGCTAATGTTTTTGATCACCGAGTCACTAGCTTGACTCGATCCCCGCATTCATTGGTTCATGGGGAAAGTTTGAAGATCCGGGACAACCATGAATGGTATGTCCTCTCCAAAGTAGTGTTTTAAACGATGACCATTCACTTTGAAATTAGGACCGTCAGCTTGAGATAACTCAACGGTACCATACGGATAAACCTTTGTGATAGTGAATGGACCAGACCATCGGGATTTGAGTTTGCCTGAGAAGATCTTTAATCTTGAATTGAAAAGAAGGACTCGATCACCAACGTTAAAAACGCGGTTCTTTATTTTTGAGTCATGAATCTTCTTTGTCTTTTCTTTATAAATCAAAGAGTTCTCGTATGCTTGATCACGCAGTTCATTTAATTCATTCATTTGAACTTTACGGTGATCACCCGCAGTTTGAAGGTCAAAGTTAGCATGTTTCAAGGCCCAGTAGGCTTTGTGCTCTAATTCGATCGGTAGATGACATGCCTTTCCGTACACAAGCTTGTAAGGTGTACACCCGATGGGTATTTTGTAAGCTGTACGAAAGGCCCATAGTGCATCATCCAATTTATCCGACCAGGATGCACGATTTTCTCCTACAGTCCTCTCCAGTATTCTTTTAATACCCCGATTTGAAACTTCCACTTGTCCACTTGTTTGTGGGTGATATGCAGTAGAAAGACGGTGAGTTACACCATACTTTTGCATGACTTTATCAAATTTGTCATTGCAAAAATGCGTACCACGATCACTGATTATAGCACGTGGAGTTCCAAAACGGGCAAACAGAGCTTTCAGGAATTTTACAACCACTCGGGCATCATTGGTGGGTAAAGCTTTTGCTTCAACCCATTTTGACAAATAGTCAACAGCCACGAGAATGTATTTATTTCCTCGAGATGATGGAAATGGCCCCATAAATTCAATGCCCCATACATCAAAGATTTCACAAACTTGAATAGCATTTTGTGGCATTTCATTTCGTTGTGAAATATTTCCGTGACGCTGACAAGCTTCACAAGTTTTGATGAGATCTTGGGCATCTTTATAGATTGTGGGCCAATAAAACCCGGAATCAAACACCTTTTTGGCGGTGTAGTTTGGACTATGATGGCCCCCAGTAGGTCCAGCATGGCAAGCTTTGAGAATGTCAAAAGCTTCCTGTCCATAAACACACCGTCGGATGACTTGATCCGCACAGATTTTGAATAAGTAGGGGTCGTCCCAGAAGTAATGTTTAACATCCTTGAAGAATTTATTCTTCTGTTGGGTCGACATCCCTTTCACTATGAAGTTACCTGCATGGTAATTTGCAAAGTCAGCAAACCACGGGGTAGTAGAATCTCCTCGAAAAGCAACCACATTGAGTGTCTCGAGAGGAAATGTTTCATTTATTTCCTTTTTCTCGAAAACATCTTGGTGTGGGTTCTCTAATCGGGACAGATGATCAGCAGCTAGGTTCTCAGCTCCTTTTTTATCACGTATTGTGATATCAAATTCTTGCAGGAGGAGAACCCAACGGAGTAATCTCGGCTTTGCATCTTGTTTCGCAAAGAGATATTTGAGAGCCGAGTGATCCGTATACACTACACATTTTGTCAAGATTAAATATGGCCGAAACTTCTCAAAGGCATACACTACAGCCAACAATTCTTTTTCTGTAGTGGTGTAATGAGTTTGAGCTTCAGTCATGGTTTTACTTGCGTAGTGGATAGGCTGAAAATGTTTAGCTTTTCGTTGCCCCAGGACTGCACCGATAGCAAAATCGCTTGCATCGCACATGAGTTCAAAGGGAAAATCCCAGTCGGGGGCAACCAGAATGGGTGCTTCAGTAAGCTTTTTCTTTAATGTTTCAAAAGCTTCGATGCACTCGAGTGAGAAGATAAAAGGAGCATCCTTTTCAAGAAGATGAGTCATAGGCCGGGCGATTTTAGAAAAATCTTGTATGAATCTACGATAGAAACCGGCATGACCCAAAAAACTCCTAATACCTTTGACGGTAGTGGGATGATGTAATTTACCAATGACATCAACTTTAGATCTGTCAACCTCAATCCCGTTCTTTGATATCTTGTGGCCGAGGACAATGCCCTCTCTGACCATAAAGTGACTCTTCTCCCAATTTAGACAAAGATTGGTGTCTTCACACCGCTTCAACATGTTTTCTAAATGGGAGAGACATGTTTCGAATGAATCCCCAATGACTGAGAAGTCATCCATAAAGACCTCCATCGTTTTCCCGATCATGTCGGAAAATATGGACATCATGCACCTTTGGAATGTGCCTGGAGCATTACATAAGCCGAAAGGCATACGCTTATACGCAAAGGTTCCATAACGGCATGTAAAGGTGGTCTTTTCTTGATCTTGTGGATCAATAGGGATTTGAAAGTAACCCGAGAAACCATCAAGGAAACAATAGTATTCGTTTCCCGCTAATCTCTCAAGCATCTGATCCATGAAGGGTAGAGGAAAATGGTCTTTTCGGGTGGCATCATTTAACTTACGATAGTCAATGCAAACACGCCACCCAGTAACCAATCGAGTTGGAATCAACTCATTTTCATCATTTGTGACAACAGTCATGCCACCCTTTATTGGAACACAGTGAATGGGACTAACCCAAGGACTATCAGAGATGGGATAAATCAATCCTGCATCAAGAAGTTTGAGAACCTCTTGTTTGATAACATCGTGGATTTTAGGATTCACCCTTCTTTGATGTTGGACTGCTGGTTTAAAGTCATCCTCCATTAAAATCTTGTGAGTACAAAATTCAGGGTCGATACCCTTTATGTCGGAGAGTTTCCAAGCAATTGCTTGCTTGTGTGACTTTAAGACCTTTATTAGAGCAGTCTTTTCCTCATCACTTAAGTCTTTAGCAATAATGACGGGTAATTTATCATCACCCTCCAAAAATGCGTACTCAAGATGAGGTGGTAAGTCTTTGAGTTCGACCTCAGGAAATTCATCGTTTTTCTCAACTGATTTGATTTCCTCATTATGAAGTTCAACGGGAGGGAGTGGAGGAGAATTGTCCTGATTTAACAATGTCTCAAGAAGAAGAATATCTCCCTCCAGATCAATCTCAGCGTCATCAATTCCTTCCAGAAATGAATCACACTCGAGAAAAGCCTCGATCTCTTCCAAATTGAAATTACTTCCCTCAAACGGAGTGAGAGAAGGGGAAGAGTCGGAAATGATAGGTAGAGAAGATGTGGTGGTATCCCCACTCACAGAATTATGAGAATAACCGAGAAACTCTTGAGAGTACTCCTCTGAAATAACATCAATGACATCGATTCGGTTAACCGATTCAGGATCATTATTTGAAGAGTACTTCAAAGTTTGATCGAGGTTAAAAGTAACAGCTTCATTATCCACACGTAATGTGATTTCATGCTCAAATACATCAATGAGAGCATGTCCCGTTTTTAGGAATCCTCTTCCAAGAATGAGAGGAACCCTAGGATCAGCATCGAAATCGACAACCACAAAGTCAGCTGGAAAATGGAACTTTCCTACTTTCACAAATACGTCCTCAGCAATGCCTCGAGGATGAGATGTGGAACGATCTGCAAGCTCAAGAGTCATGCAGGTAGTAGTGAGTTAAGGAAGAGAAAGTTTCTCCCACACTGAATAAGGCATCAGGTTAATGCTTGCACCAAGATCGGCCAAGGCATAGCATTCAACCATTCCTGGAAAGACACAAGGTAATAAAAATCTTCCAGGATCTCCAAGCTTCACCGGAAGCTTTTTCAAGATAACTGCTGAGCAGTTCTCATTTAATGGAGTCTTTGCCATTTCAAACAGTTTTTCCTTGTTGCTTAACAAGTGTTTGATTGTGGATGCAAACTTGGGCATCAGAATGATAGCATCCGCAAAGCTTATGTCAAAATGTAATTCCTGAAAAATTTTGAAAAACTTTTCCATTTGTTGACTAGCTTTTTCGCGGAGCTTTTGCTCATTTAAACGTGATGGATAAGGAATAGAAGGTTTGGATTTAGGGTTTTCAACAGGGATTTCATGCGATTCAAAAACAACTCCTGGTTTGGGTTTTGGTTTCTGGACAACTTGAGGTAGGACGTTGTTGGTCCTCCGTTATTAATAGGAAGTTCCTTGTCCTTAGTCACCTCAGGTTCACATTCCACTACCTTGGGGAGAGGAGAAGAAGTGGTAGTAGGAATAGTGGGTCCATCATAAGCTTTACCACTGCGTGTGGTGACAGCTTTGAGTTCACCCTTTGGGTTTGGAATGGTATTACCAGGGAGACCTCCCGAGGTAGAAGGTGGATTGATATGGTTCATGAGACTGGCAAGCATATTCTTAACCTCGCTGTGAGAGTGATCAATCTTGTTAGAAAGCTCATTCTTTAGCTCGTTTCCTTGCTTGTATATTGAAGATTGAAATTCATTCCTCAATCCAGAGATCTGATTTTGTATTCCCTTCATTTTGTTCTCATTAAACTTGATGTAGTTATCAAGTTCATTTGGGAGAGGTCCTTGATGATTAGGAGCTGAATACCCTTGATTACCCCTCTGGGGTGGGTATTGATTGTTTGGGGCATGAAATTGATTTTGCATGTTTTGCCCTCTCTGTTGATTAGGATTAATCCTATTTTGATTGTTGGGAGGAGGAAATCCGGGTGGTCCAAATTGATTGCTAGCACGGTGGTTTGGGTCCACTTGAGGACGGTATTGATTACCTCCTTGATTGGATGTTCCGGCTATAGCATTAACATCAAATGTATTGCCATCGGTGGCAGTACAATTATAGTAAGCATGAGGACCACCACAAGTAACACAAACTTCTATTTTTTTGACTTCAGCAGTGTGAGAAGTTTGCGGAGCGGACTCTTTCTTTTGTGTGGAGAAAACCAAAGCTTGAATAACCTTCGTGAGTTCAGCAAGCTGAGTATCAGTACTGGACTGACTCACGGGAGATGAAGTGGAAGGACCAGCACTAGCTTGGGAATTATATGTCCTGTTTCGTGTAGTGCGGACCTTAGACTTATTTTCAATGAGTGCAATGGCTTCCTTAGTGGATTTGCTCAGAAAATTACCTCCAGCTGAGGCATTGAGAGAATCTTGGTCAGATGGGTTTAACCCACTGTAAAAAGTGTCCATCTGCATCAAATCGGTGAAACCGTGATGAGGACATTTGCGAAGCAATTCTTTGAAACGATCCCATGCCTCTCCAAATGGTTCATCAAACCTTTGAGTGAATTTCATGATTTCATTTTTAAGATGCGTGGTTTTAGAAGGAGGAAAGAATTCATTTACAAATTTTTGAACCAAGTCTTCCCATGTTCTAATTGATCGAGGGGGTTGTTTGTCAAGCCAAATCCGGGCTGCCCCATCTATAGAAAACGGGAAAAGAAGGAGTTTGATTGATTCTTCCGGGACATTTTTACATTTGATGGTGGATGTGATTTTATTGAACCATCGAACGTGATCTTGAGGATCGTCCCTCTCAAAACCATAGAATTGACGCGATGTAACAAGGTTTATCAACCCAGTTTTCAGCTCAAAATTCTCAGCCACGATGGCTGAAACAATAATGGCATCTCCATAACCCTCGGTGGGAGCTTGGAGAAGCTCATTCATAGGACGGTCTTCTGCCATGATGACAGGGGTTTCGGGATCAGTCCGTAACTCGGGTACGACTGATGGAGCAGAACGTCTACGACGTCTTCGAGGTATATTTCCAAGCTCACGGAGAGGGCTTGATGACCTAGAAGAACGAGTGCGCATGCACTTAGCAAAATTTTTAATTAAAATCAAGATCGAGAGAAAACACAAGTGAACTTAAACCAATAATCAACAAGCGTACGGTAGCTCTCTAAAAGATAAACGCACAGAGTGGCGGAGAAGCAGAGGTGGGCAATTAAATGCTCCTTAAAAACCCGCTTCTTTCAGTCCGACAATTTAATGTCAGACTATCCTTAAACCTCCGTTATAGTTTGTTTATCAATCAAAGGTGAGCCGATACTCGCAAGTGATACAAAGGCAAGTTTTTATCTTAGGTTTGGGAACTTATTATGGCCGTACCCCCAGTTAGGTAGTACTCAGTCTTGGTTCTCGATGGTTAATTTTTATTATTTGTCGATGTGTTTGCTTTGTTATTGGATTGGGTGCTTGTCGATAAAAACTCGTTTATTGCTTATAACTAGTAGAAGTCTATGTAACTAGGTTATGATCCTTATAACTTTAATTGATGTGACTTAACTACCTGTAATTGTGGTTGCTTAGGTTGAGTTATTTGCGTGTTAACCCGAATCTCTATTAGGAATCATTGTTTGGCATAAACGGAACGTGTCTACAACCAAATAGGACTAGTAGCGTGTAATACCGAACTAGGTTAGATGGTTTAAAGCAATAAGTTAGTATTGATGCTAGACGAATCACTATGATCCTGTCCTCTTTCCCACCACGATGGTAGGTTATTTAATCGTGACAGGATTAATAATTGGATTGGCGACAAAACAATTGAATGAATTAAAACAAGTAGACTGATTCCTCCCAATCTAGTTATCTTTTATTTCTCTATCACACAAGTCAACCACTTGTGAATGGTCAACCGTAATAAATGATAAAATATAAACAGCCTCGGAACGAATACTCGTGTGTAGTGTGAAACCAGGCAAGTGATCACCCGGATCGTTTCCCAACGAGATGTGAATGGAAAACTGTGAAAAGCTAGAATTAGAGTGATTGATGATTTAGATTGCTTTTGATTTTGCTTTTTAACAATTCTAAATAACAAATTAAAACAGATATGCACAGGAAAATTAAACGCGAATTAATTACCCTAAAAACGCGCAACGGAAAATCTAAAATGGGACAAAAAATAAAATTTATAAAATTTAAAACCTAAAAATGTAAAATAACTTAAAACTTATTTAAAAACATAAATTATATTTTTTTATACTTTTTATTTAATTATTATTAATTATTTATTATTTAATTACTAATTAAACTAATTTAAATTATAAAAAATACTAAATGAACAAAGAAAATTCTAAAACTTTTTCTAAAAATATTAATAAGTAAATAGAAACTAAGAAAATTATAAAAATGAAAATTACTTAATTAAAATTTAAAAAGATAAATTCTATTAAATAGAAGCTATCACTTTATTTCTATTTTTGATTTTATTAAGGTCTAAAAATATTTATATATTTTTCCTAGATTAAAAATGACAAAAGAAAATTATGAAAATTGGATTTATATTTTTCTGATTAATATTCTAATTATTATGATTTAATTATTATTAGAAACTAATAAAAAAGATTAAAATTATTAAAACTATTCAGAAAATTATGAAAACTTACAGATAAATCTAAAATATAAATTAAAAGATAGCAAAAATAAAATGAAAGGTTTAATAAGCCTGGAGAGCTGATTTGGGCAGATAAGCAGTTGGCAAATAAGCCAAAAATAAGCTAAAAAGCACTAAACTCAACCAAATGCTCAGGACAGGTTAAACCAACTTAGATAAGCTTAAAACAACTTATTTCAAACAGCTAATCCCACAGATAAGCCAATTAAGTACCCAATCTGTTTCAAACTTAAGACAGAAATTAGCAGAAATGAGGCAACTTGCAGGGCAAATTAAGCTAGGAAATAAGCTACTGAGATGCAATATTAAGGGGGAAAATTAAGCTTATACTATGAGCTATCTAAAAATCCTAAAAGCCCTATCAGAAACTACCCAATTGATGTCCAATTTGATCAAAGATCAGCAGCTCGGAACAAGCTTAAACCTAAATTTTTGACTTTTTTAGAAAAACACAATGGTTGACTTTGGTGAACTTTGATCTTGTTATACTAACTGATTATGATGTATTAAGGTGTAATAAGACTAGATTGAGCAAGTTTAACAACTTCTTAACACAAAAGCATGATCTTGGATCCTAAAACCACATCAGACAACAAAATGAGAGGGATCAAAGGCTATTTTGACTTCTTAACCAAGAAGCACTGAGTTTAATGGTTTCACTGAGTTATTAGAACCTTATGCATCAAACATCAAACAAGAACAATGATACATATAACCTTTAACACAGCTTATGCAGTAAATCCAAACAACCCTTTATCAATCCTAATTTGTGAATATCAAAGCAACTGAATGTTTTGATCCTCAAATCTGTTCTCAAACCTTATACTATCATCAACAAAGATCAAAGAAACAAGAAACAACAAGAACATAAGCCTCAAACACAGAAATGAGCCAAGTGGTATTTTGACTGTGAAAAGTGAAATCTTTAGCAACTAAGTATTCCAACAAACAAGACCTTAATATTAAGATAGATTATGGTAGACTAACAACAAACAAGCATAGAAACACAGATATAACAAAGATTAATCAACAAAGATATTGAACTGAAAAAATTAAGAATAAGCTTACAAATGAGCACCAAGCTGAAATTTTGAAACCAAGAACCAAGTATCAATCCTATAAGTTCTCCACAGAACCACTAACCCAAGGGCAATCCAAAATACCCCTTGCTCCAGCTTTTCTTGATCATAACCATGACTTTGAATAATGAAGCTTTTTTGTGATATTTTGAGTTTTATTGAGTTTTGATTCTATACTGACTTTTAAAGTTACTAATAGCTTTAATAAGCTATCTAGGAGCTTATGTGATCTAAAACAGGTCTTAACATCAACTATAACATGAAATGAGTAAACTTGAGATTTTGAGCTTGAAAATGCAAATACTGAATTCGTAAAGATGGAACTGAAATTGAAACTGAAAGTAACTTTGATTAACACTGAATTAACTTAAACAAGAGCTTGAAAGCTTTTACATACACTGGAAATTTGAAATTGACTTATACGAAACTAAACAACTAAAATTATACTAGATAGATCTTTCCTCTGCTTTTCCCTTGATATATATTGATCTCTGAGACTCCCCACTTGATTCTGAACATATCCCATCAATAATATTGACCATTGGATGAGTCAAATTAATCCAAGCCGTTTAAACTAACTTTGGCGCCAAAAGTGAAATTGGTAGCTTGTGGCCGTTTTTTCTCAATTAATGCATCTTGGGGTATTGTGGAGGTGGCAGGGGACAAGTAACATGGATTAGTAGCCAAGTTGTGGAGGTTTGATAGCAAAAACCAGTAAAGTGAGTGCTATAGTGGTGGATTTTGTGGAAAATGGTGGGAAAGGCATTAATTGTGGGTGTGGGTTAGCTGTGAGGTGGAAGGTATGTGAGGGGAGAGTAGGTGATGAGCTGGGGGGTGAGGTGGTGGTGGAAAACCACCCTGGTATTGGTGTTTGCAGGCTGGGGTGAGGGGTGTGAACAGTGGTGGTGGTTTGGCGGGTTTGGAAGGTCAAACGGGGTCAAACCCCCGTTTTTATTATTAAAGGGTGTTGGGTCGGGTTGTATTAATAAAGGATTGGGCTTGGTTGGGCTGGGTTTAGATAATTAGGATGGGTTGGGTTTAGATAAGTGATGGGTTGGGTTATTTTTAATTAAGGATCCGGTTGGTTTATAGTAGCTAAATCACAAGGACCAAAATTGTAACTTTCTGATTTTCAAGGACCTCATGTGACAAGCTTCCAAAAGTTATCATAGGGACCATACCTGCAATAATAGATAATACAAGGACCATTGTTGCATATTTTTCCATTTTTACAAAACCAAGGACCTTTTATGTAATTTTTTAAAGTTGAGGGACTAAACTTGTAACTTTATGAAACATTGCACCAAAGGACTTATTATGTAATTTTATGATTCTTAAAGGACCTTTGATGACTTTTCCTGTTTTTAGAATAACCAGGGACTAGTTTTGACAACTTTTGAAAGTTGAGGGACTGAAACTGCCAATTATGCAAACTTTGTTCGTTTTTCACTTGTTTTTAAACATTTTGCATCTGAAACATATAAAACACAATTCTGGGATAATTTCAGTATTATGATGCATTTCTGAGAGTTTTTGGATGTTTTGGCAGTTCAGATTAGGTAAAAATGATGAGTATTTAGACACTCATCAAAACAAGTAGACATAAGCATGTATAACTATAAAATGGATTAGACTTGGCTAACCCGTTCTTCCCTATTGATATCTATCTATTGTACTATACTTAGTTTAGATTTTTATTTTATTTCAATTAGTTTAATTAAAACACATAAAATCGTGATAGCCTCTCAAGCTAAAACCTCAAAAATATTTACTTGCTTTCTAGGTTAGTTAGTTTAGTAATTAGAATACCTTTAGATCATCTTAGCTTCGCTCCTAGTGAACGACCCTTGCTTACCTAGAAACTATCTACATTGATTGGGTACACTGCTCGTGAGTGTTTAGAGTCTATAGGTTAGTTCGGCCATAAATAAATTTAAAACTTGGTTGATTTTTATAGACCTAAAAAAACACATCAGATATAAACCTTGGGGGTAAGAATGAGCTTGAAACGAAGGGTACATACCGTTGGGAGGAATATTTCCTCCCATATTAAATGCAGGCGGATTGCCTTCCACGCCTGATGCATGAGAAGGCTGCAATGGAAACCCTGCTTCTGTTCTCCCTTGATGCACTGCTAACAATGGAGGTAAATTCACCCCCGTATCCTCCCTTCGTTGACTACACCCGTTGGACCCTTCGGCAACTACCCCTTCCCTTCTGGTTAGAGCCCTTTCAGGGACTCCTTCGAATCCTACGGACCTCTTACTTAGCCTTCGACTGACTGGCGACCCAATCCGTAATGTTGAAAATGTTGCCCCATGTGCCGAAGGCCTAGGTTCTGCCTCCAACTCTTCATCATAATCCTCACTTGAGTATTCCAACTCCTTTTGCATTTCAGCATTCCGAATTTGCCTTTTGCGAGCCCTTAAGAGAGATTCCAACACTTCGTGGTTGGCTTCGACAAAGTCTGGGCTGATAATGGGCTCCGGATTGGCTGATGTCGAAGCGTGATGGTTGGGTGTTGTTTTTGGGTGTGAACGTGGAAGCGGTTATTAGGGGAAGGTTGTTAGAGTCGTTGATTGGTATTGGTGCTAAGGTAGAGAAACCCAGTGGGGGAGCATCTTCTCTTCCTTGATCCATGCCGGATATATAGAGAAAGTAGTTAGTTAGTTATAAGATTGGAAATAACGAGACCAATTGTAGCGGTCCTACGGATGGCGCCACTGATTGTACAAATAGTTGCACTACCAGCCCTTCGATGGTGATCAAAGGAATAATGGGGTGTTGAGATTGCGCCAAGCTTGTTCTTAACCTGAAATAAGAAATACGAAGACACTACGTTAAGTGATTGCGCAGGGGTTGGACCCTGCGAACCACCTCCGGCGTGCGAGTAAGTATGTGTAATGGTAATGTAGGTTGTAAATTGAGAGAATGAAGTTAAGTTACAATGTTCATTCCAGACCAAGCTATTTATAGGGGAGAAATAGGGCTTACTTGGCGGTTTGCACATGTTTCAGAGATCATGGGGGCGTCCCATGATTTGTGGTAACCGCTAGGGCTTTGTAGCCCACGATCTAAGTTCTGGCAGAAAAGCCAAGGGGAAGAGGAGACGTGGGTATGACCAAGTCAAGATAGCTCACTGTTGTAGTTCCTTTGATAGGAATACCACGAAGGGCTTAAGGCTTCGATTGGCGGATTCCCACTTGGTAACCATTCACAGGCGAATGGTTTTACGCCAATGAAACGTGTTAGGAGATTAACCTGGGCCTCCAAAGGGAGGGCTTTCTATAGGTTTGAAGGGGAATCCTTCGACCCGTTCAGATGGTACATCATCAGTGATGAAATGGCCAAATATAGATTAAGTTAGTTTATGCATGTTTTAAAATTAATTTTTAAGCAAAAATGTATGTACTGTGATGTTTCACAGTTGATGCACTTAATCTTTTCTCCCCTTTTATGTCGAAACAAAAAGAAGAGTTACGTAGCGGAATATGATTTTGAGAACTTTAATAGCTCCCCCTTGTTTAATACTCCCCCTAAATGGAGTAACAAGGTAATGAACCTACAAAACAAATGGTTAAAATATGCAAGAATGCTCCCCCTTGATGTATACTCCCTGTTTCAAGAGTTTCAATTTATACATTTCAAGGAGGTTAAATGCTACAAAAGAAATGTTACTTATGAACAACTTCAATGTAGAAGCACAATGCAAATATAATGGTCGTCCAAACAAGACTTGCAAACAATTTGACTTTGGAAAGTCAAAATTATGTGCCTGATCAAAATTTTGTGCCTAGTACAAGTGATCAAAGTAGATTCCAAATAACTACATAATGATTTTAGTAAGCCATAGATGTATATAAAGTGTTGAAAATAGATCACCCATAAGTCTAATAAACATAACATTCATATATATGGAAAATATGTGACATGAGTCAAAAAATATGAAGTTACAAAGAAAAATAAAAAGACATCCTAAGAAAAAAAATAAAAAGTCCTACAATAACATCCTAAAAGATCCTATATAATGAGATTAAAACTCTCCTATTGAGGAGGATGAGAGATGCCGTTTAGACGCTCAAGAATGTGGTTCAATATGAACCTCATCTCATTTTGTAGCTCGTACACCAAAATGCTTGATCTCTCGGCAAGATGGGCGGTGATCAACCATACCCTTGAGAGTGTAGAGATGGGTTAGCTCCTCACTAATCTCCTCTTGGGTTTGAGGCAAATCAATCCACATTGCCTCATATATGGAAATGAGTGTTGAAGTTGGTGAGAGTGGTGGTATTTGAGGTTGAGTTTGTGGAGCATCACGGTATAAAGGACCATGAATTTCCGGATGGAGAGGATGGAAGAGCATAGGTTCTTGGCCTTTAAAACTCAAAGGGGGAGGATTGGTTGACCTTGGTGGAAGGTCTACCAAATCTTCAAGATATGGATGGGGTGATATAAGTGGTGTCCTAAAGAGTTCCATGGGTTGAAACTTTGGTGAATTTGGTGGTGATTGGGACTTCATAGATTGTGATGGAGTGGGTGGTGGTGTGGTTGCTATTGGAGTTATGGTTGGAGGAGGTGTTTATATGACTATATTTGATGGTGTAGGAGTGGATAAAGTGAGAATGTTCTCACTTGCAATGGGTGAAGATATATTAAGAGGAAATGACTCCTCTGATGATGACACTACTAGAATATTGAGCAACAATGACGAAAATTTGGGAGTAAATTAGTCTGTCGCAAAAAATGGTTCATAGTGACGGATTAGAGATAGATTAGCTACGATTAGCTTTGATAAATTAGTGACAAATTAGTGACAAATCGGTAACAAATTTAGAGATGAATTACGCATCTGTCACAATTCTATCTCTAAATGTAATCATATAGAGACGAAGATAGTGACGAACTTAGGTTGCAACTATTAGTGACAGAACTCTGACGACATAATGATGG